>OY757019.1:99237218-99689718 GCA_963580285.1 Lucinisca nassula
AAACGAGTGGTTTTTCGAGGTGTTTGTTGCCTTTTATTTATTACTGCGCTTTGCTACAAGTTCAGCGTATTAACATGCACACACAATAAACATATATGGTTATATGTGCTGTGGATATTTTGCTTGTCAATGCAGCACTAGCGAGAAATCACCACGGAAAAGGTCGAAAATGGATGGTTACGCATTAGATCTATAGAAATGATAACAGAACTTGCAACTATAAAGCGGATCTGTTTTCATCTCCACGGCCCCACAATCCCCCGCACCTTGTTCTACGGAACCATTTTTAGCCAACCTGATAAGCAGTGCGCTATTGATTCGATAATGACATAGTATTTTATGGAAACATTTTCAGTCTCCAGAATCATAGTACCGAATGATTTTCACGGACTTCTACGCTGTGTTTGTTTTATCAATGGTCCGGTAATTGACTGAAATAAAATAAAACAGGTTTTGGAGTTTTAATTTCTGCGAAGAACTCCTCATCTGCCAACGTTTGCTGGTTAAGCATTAGATCGTCTGGTTGAGCATTCGATAACCAGAGGAGAAAATCAAACCAGTTGCTGCCTAAGTAAATGCCAGCAGCTTACTACAATAAAAGGTGGTCTACATATGATTTCTAAATTGTGTTAAAATCACCAGAGAAAGAAAGCTGTGATGAAAAATACTTTTCTGGACAAGACCATTAAATGTCTGGGTATCATGCTTATCTGACCGAATGACGCGCCGATTCATAAATAAGAGGTCATTACTTGCTTTTGTAGAAAACAAAATGGCCAGCTTACGCTTTGTAATGGCGATTAAATCTATATCCGGATGGGACGGCCGTTAATGAACCGTCTCATCCGAGAATCAAAGCTGTTCGCCATCCTGTAAATGAATTTGACTAAATCCCCTATTAACAAGAATTGCCCAAAATAAAAAAATGGAGAGAACCCGTTTAAGAAACACAGGCGTGAAAGGCTAAGGGTAAGCTCGTTAACACTGCAGATACGAAAGCCTATTTGGCTTATGTAGGAGAAAATAAAATACCGTAAAGGCGTAGTAACGCGACACAAAAGACGTGATAACGCAAAAAAGGCGTAGCAACGCAAAGCAAAAGACGCAGTAACGCCAATCAGAAGGCGAAGCTACGCAAAAAAGGCGTAGTAACGCAAAAACAAGGCGTAGTAACGCGAAAAAGTGCATACTAATGCAAAAGAAAGACGTAGTAACGCAAAAGAAAGGCGCAGTGATGCGAATCAAAGGCGTTTTTACGCGAATCAAAAGGCGTAGTAATGCGAAAAAAGGCATAGTAACGCAAAAGAAAGGCGTATTTGTTTTAGCTCGCCTCTGCAAAGCAAGTAGGTAGCCGGAATATCCTACTCCTGGGACTGCGCATGCCCCCAAAATATATGTCTGTGTCATGATCGATAACCCAGATCGGAGATCCCGTGAGTTCTATGCTAAATGTCAAAACAATAAGATAAAGATATTGTCTAAAACCAACTTCTTATTAATACAAACAGCGCAAGAAGGACACACCATGTGTTCTTAATCATGTTAATCAAGACGAACTAGAATCCATTTGTACAATTTATAAATTTTAAGTAAACAGGAGGACAGGTGCGTTCATTCAATAAATTGAGAGAAGTAAGTAAGTAAGTAAGTAAGTAAGTCAGTCAGTCAGTAAGTAAGTAAGGACTTTATTTAGTGAGGGTAGCAACATTTAGCACATACAAAATACATGTAATAGCTAATCTTCCACGAGGCCCTCAGATAATCTTCCATGATCTAATCTTCCTTCTTAATAAAACATACACGCTATAATATTTTGTTTCATCGGCAGTGTCATTTTTAGATATGAGGAAAAAATATAGATATAATGAATTGATAGAACATACAAGTTATAATATTTTCTTCCATCTGCAGTATCATGTTTAGATATGAGGAACTTTTGAAACCGTTTTGAATATGGAGCAATATTTTCTCACGGATGTATCTAGGCAGTGATTAGGCAGTTTACATTAAGCCAAAAGTCCAGTTTTTTGTTCACTATTGACCGACTGTTGATAATATTGTATTTAGTACTAAAAAGGTTGTAAACATTTGTTTTCTCCACATCATTTTGTTTCTTTGAATAATCATTACGAAAACACGCCTATACAAATACAATGTAACCTTTATCGCCAAAAAAACGAAAATTTTAAGATGAAAAATTGTGATATTTTTCTCATTTCTGCACAAAATATAATGTGATTTAAAAAACAACAACAAAGGACTGGTGGGTCTATTGCCTCCGAGTGTAGGTAGGAGAAATAGTCTTAAACTGTTTCATTAATCTCTTAAATTCCAGGGTCCAATCAAATAGTGTAGATCTTCACCAGACGCCGGATTCTGCGTCTGATCAGGGTCTACACTCTTTGCCAAGCCCATCCTATGTTTCCAAGATAACCCTCTTTAGTTTTTCACAACACTCTGACCTCACTGCGACTATTTTCATTCTAATAGTTTTCCCGACAAGTCAGTGATATTCACGTGCACTTAAGCATAGAACAGATTTTCTTCTGAGCACCTTTGGGTCGTTTGACAAACAATTCCCAGTGGAATTCTTTTCACTGACTGTTACAAGGCGGTTCTTTTTTGGCGGTTTATTTATGTTATTGTTTGTCACTGATTGTATGTATCGCATTTTGCATAGCCAGCTGGTATTGATTCCTGATCATTGCTTTACTTCTATTTTTTATAAGCACCAAGTTTATAATCATGAGTGTCTTATGCTCAACCTGGCTCTCTAATGCTTGACCATAGAAACACGATATAGATTTAATCGCCATTACAAAGCGTAAGCTGGCCATTTTGTTTCTACAAAAGCAAGTAATGACCTCTTATTTATGAATCCGTGCGTCATTCGGTCAGTTAAGCATGATACCCAGACATTTAATGGTCTTGTCCAGAAAAGTATTTTTCATCACAGCTTTCTTTCTCTGGTGATTTTAACACAATTTAGAAATCATATGTAGACCACCTTTTATTGTAGTAAGCTGCGGACATTTACTTAGGCAGCAGCTGGTGAGATTTTCTCCTCTCTGGCTATCGAATGCTTAACCAGACGATCTAATGCTTAACCAGCAAATTTTGGCAGATGAGGAGTTCTTCGCAGAAATTAAAACTCCAAAACCTGTTTAATTTCATTTCAGGCAATTACCGGGCCATTGATAAAACAAACACAGCGTAAAAGTCAGTGAAAATCATTCGGTACTATGATTCTGGAGACTGAAAATGTTTCCATAAAATACTATGTCATTATCGAATCAATAGCGCACTGCTTATCAGGTTGGCTAAAAATGGTTCCGTAGAACAAGGTGCGGGTGATTCTGGGGCCGTGGAGATGAAAACAGATCCGCTTTATAGTTGCAAGTTCTGTTATCATTTCTATAGATCTAATGCGTAACCAACCATTTTCGACCTTTTCCGTGGTGATTTCTCGCTAGTGCTGCATTGACAAGCAAAATATCCACAACACATATAACCATATATGTTTATTGTGTGTGCATGTTAATACGCTGAACTTGTAGCAAAGCGCAGTAATAAATAAAAGGCAACAAACACCTCGAAAAACCACTCGTTTTCTAAGGCTTGAGTTCACCTTCAGCAGGAGAAACTAAATTTAGCCAAA
Source organism: Lucinisca nassula (assembly GCA_963580285.1). Taxonomy (NCBI): domain Eukaryota; kingdom Metazoa; phylum Mollusca; class Bivalvia; order Lucinida; family Lucinidae; genus Lucinisca; species Lucinisca nassula. The sequence continues at coordinate 99,240,877 of OY757019.1, forward strand.
ATGTGTGAAGTACAGGATTTGGTATTTACTCAAAAGATGCCGATATCAATGGGCTCCTGAATGTAATTCCCCGTTTTTTAAATAACTTCCTCGTAAAAATTATATAACTTATGAAACACAGAAACTGCACAGTTTCTTTACCTTTTTTAGCGATCTAATTCCTAACCGGATGTCGCTCTAATTGCTTCACGTTCTTAACCAATGGTTACGCATTCTATCGTTCCGTAGGCGTGTGAGTGGTCCCTTCACATAAGATTTGTGACGAGCCTTCAGCGGTGTTCAAAGATCTGATGTAAAATGACCACCAGTGCAAGAGTACGTTTATCATATAACGATTATGACCGTATGAGTTGAGAAGAAAACGCGGGGTAGACCCGGACGTCGTGACTGTGTTATTACACGTATGGTTATATGCTTTTCACCGGCACGTTATATGATAAGACGTTATTTTATCCATGTAATATCTACTTTATAATCCACAATTAATGTATGCCCCCGCCCCTAGGGGCTTGAAGAAATATATGGGCTGCATGATGCTTCCACGCAGAGCTGAATTCGGCCTGCATACTGGTACTTGTAAACTTGTAAAGAAGCTTTATTTAACCACGCCTACGGAACGATAGAATGCGTAACCATTGGTTAAGAACGTGAAGCAATTAGAGCGACATCCGGTTAGGAATTAGATCGCTAAAAAAGGTAAAGAAACTGTGCAGTTTCTGTGTTTCATAAGTTATATAATTTTTACGAGGAAGTTATTTAAAAAACGGGGAATTACATTCAGGAGCCCATTGATATCGGCATCTTTTGAGTAAATACCAAATCCTGTACTTCACACATTTTGGCTAAATTTAGTTTCTCCTGCTGAAGGTGAACTCAAGCCTTAGAAAACGAGTGTTTTTTCGAGGTGTTTGTTGCCTTTTATTTATTACTGCGCTTTGCTACAAGTTCAGCGTATTAACATGCACACACAATAAACATATATGGTTATATGTGTTGTGGATATTTTGCTTGTCAATGCAGCACTAGCGAGAAATCACCACGGAAAAGGTCGAAAATGGTTGGTTACGCATTAGATCTATAGAAATGATAACAGAACTTGCAACTATAAAGCGGATCTGTTTTCATCTCCACGGCCCCAGAATCACCCGCACCTTGTTCTACGGAACCATTTTTAGCCAACCTGATAAGCAGTGCGCTATTGATTCGATAATGACATAGTATTTTATGGAAACATTTTCAGTCTCCAGAATCATAGTACCGAATGATTTTCACTGACTTTTACGCTGTGTTTGTTTTATCAATGGCCCGGTAATTGCCTGAAATGAAATTAAACAGGTTTTGGAGTTTTAATTTCTGCGAAGAACTCCTCATCTGCCAAAATTTGCTGGTTAAGCATTAGATCGTCTGGTTAAGCATTCGATAGCCAGAGAGGAGAAAATCTCACCAGCTGCTGCCTAAGTAAATGTCCGCAGCTTACTACAATAAAAGGTGGTCTACATATGATTTCTAAATTGTGTTAAAATCACCAGAGAAAGAAAGCTGTGATGAAAAATACTTTTCTGGACAAGACCATTAAATGTCTGGGTATCATGCTTAACTGACCGAATGACGCACGGATTCATAAATAAGAGGTCATTACTTGCTTTTGTAGAAACAAAATGGCCAGCTTACGCTTTGTAATGGCGATTAAATCTATATCGTGTTTCTATGGTCAAGCATTAGAGAGCCAGGTTGAGCATAAGACACTCATGATTATAAACTTGGTGCTTATAAAAATAGAAGTAAAGCAATGATCAGGAATCAATACCAGCTGGCTATGCAAAATGCGATACATACAATCAGTGACAAACAATAACATAAATAAACCGCCAAAAAAGAACCGCCTTGTAACAGTCAGTGAAAAGAATTCCACTGGGAATTGTTTGTCAAACGACCCAAAGGTGCTCAGAAGAAAATCTGTTCTATGCTTAAGTGCACGTGAATATCACTGACTTGTCGGGAAAACTATTAGAATGAAAATAGTCGCAGTGAGGTCAGAGTGTTGTGAAAAACTAAAGAGGGTTATCTTGGAAACATAGGATGGGCTTGGCAAAGAGTGTAGACCCTGATCAGACGCAGAATCCGGCGTCTGGTGAAGATCTACACTATTTGATTGGACCCTGGAATTTAAGAGATTAATGAAACAGTTTAAGACTATTTCTCCTACCTACACTCGGAGGCAATAGACCCACCAGTCCTTTGTTGTTGTTTTTTAAATCACATTATATTTTGTGCAGAAATGAGAAAAATATCACAATTTTTCATCTTAAAATTTTCGTTTTTTTGGCGATAAAGGTTACATTGTATTTGTATAGGCGTGTTTTCGTAATGATTATTCAAAGAAACAAAATGATGTGGAGAAAACAAATGTTTACAACCTTTTTAGTACTAAATACAATATTATCAACAGTCGGTCAATAGTGAACAAAAAACTGGACTTTTGGCTTAATGTAAACTGCCTAATCACTGCCTAGATACATCCGTGAGAAAATATTGCTCCATATTCAAAACGGTTTCAAAAGTTCCTCATATCTAAACATGATACTGCAGATGGAAGAAAATATTATAACTTGTATGTTCTATCAATTTATTATATCTATATTTTTTCCTCATATCTAAAAATGACACTGCCGATGAAACAAAATATTATAGCGTGTATGTTTTATTAAGAAGGAAGATTAGATCATGGAAGATTATCTGAGGGCCTCGTGGAAGATTAGCTATTACATGTATTTTGTATGTGCTAAATGTTGCTACCCTCACTAAATAAAGTCCTTACTTACTTACTGACTGACTGACTTACTTACTTACTTACTTACTTACTCCTCTCAATTTATTGAATGAACGCACCTGTCCTCCTGTTTACTTAAAATTTATAAATTGTACAAATGGATTCTAGTTCGTCTTGATTAACATGATTAAGAACACATGGTGTGTCCTTCTTGCGCTGTTTGTATTAATAAGAAGTTGGTTTTAGACAATATCTTTATCTTATTGTTTTGACATTTAGCATAGAACTCACGGGATCTCCGATCTGGGTTATCGATCATGACACAGACATATATTTTGGGGGCATGCGCAGTCCCAGGAGTAGGATATTCCGGCTACCTACTTGCTTTGCAGAGGCGAGCTAAAACAAATACGCCTTTCTTTTGCGTTACTATGCCTTTTTTCGCATTACTACGCCTTTTGATTCGCGTAAAAACGCCTTTGATTCGCATCACTGCGCCTTTCTTTTGCGTTACTACGTCTTTCTTTTGCATTAGTATGCACTTTTTCGCGTTACTACGCCTTGTTTTTGCGTTACTACGCCTTTTTTGCGTAGCTTCGCCTTCTGATTGGCGTTACTGCGTCTTTTGCTTTGCGTTGCTACGCCTTTTTTGCGTTATCACGTCTTTTGTGTCGCGTTACTACGCCTTTACGGTATTTTATTTTCTCCTACATAAGCCAAATAGGCTTTCGTATCTGCAGTGTTAACGAGCTTACCCTTAGCCTTTCACGCCTGTGTTTCTTAAACGGGTTCTCTCCATTTTTTTATTTTGGGCAATTCTTGTTAATAGGGGATTTAGTCAAATTCATTTACAGGATGGCGAACAGCTTTGATTCTCGGATGAGACGGTTCATTAACGGCCGTCCCATCCGGATATAGATTTAATCGCCATTACAAAGCGTAAGCTGGCCATTTTGTTTTCTACAAAAGCAAGTAATGACCTCTTATTTATGAATCGGCGCGTCATTCGGTCAGATAAGCATGATACCCAGACATTTAATGGTCTTGTCCAGAAAAGTATTTTTCATCACAGCTTTCTTTCTCTGGTGATTTTAACACAATTTAGAAATCATATGTAGACCACCTTTTATTGTAGTAAGCTGCTGGCATTTACTTAGGCAGCAACTGGTTTGATTTTCTCCTCTGGTTATCGAATGCTCAACCAGACGATCTAATGCTTAACCAGCAAATTTTGGCAGATGAGGAGTTCTTCGCAGAAATTAAAACTCCAAAACCTGTTTTATTTTATTTCAGTCAATTACCGGACCATTGATAAAACAAACACAGCGTAGAAGTCCGTGAAAATCATTCGGTACTATGATTCTGGAGACTGAAAATGTTTCCATAAAATACTATGTCATTATCGAATCAATAGCGCACTGCTTATCAGGTTGGCTAAAAATGGTTCCGTAGAACAAGGTGCGGGGGATTGTGGGGCCGTGGAGATGAAAACAGATCCGCTTTATAGTTGCAAGTTCTGTTATCATTTCTATAGATCTAATGCGTAACCAACCATTTTCGACCTTTTCCGTGGTGATTTCTCGCTAGTGCTGCATTGACAAGCAAAATATCCACAGCACATATAACCATATATGTTTATTGTGTGTGCATGTTAATACGCTGAACTTGTAGCAAAGCGCAGTAATAAATAAAAGGCAACAAACACCTCGAAAAACCACTCGTTTTCTAAGGCTTGAGTTCACCTTCAGCAGGAGAAACTAAATTTAGCCAAAATGTGTGAAGTACGGGATTTGGTATTTACTCCAAAGATGCCGATATTAATGGGCTCCTGAATGTAATTCCCCGTTTTTTAAATAACTTCCTCGTAAAAATTATATAACTTATGAAACACAGAAACTGCACAGTTTCTTTACCTTTTTTAGCGATCTAATTCCTAACCGGATGCCGCTCTAATTGCTTCACGTTCTTAACCAATGGTTACGCATTCTATCGTTCCGTAGGCGTGTTAACGCCGCATATTAGAAACAGGTATAGTAGTCGCAGGTAAGATTGACTAGGCGGAGCTGTTCGGGTGTTGTCAATATATGTCAACTTCGCCAAGTCCATCAGATGATTCAGTAGAGCGCATTTCGCGGATTTCTGCAAGCGGAACAAATGGCCATATGCGCAATAGCTTTGTTTACAAGCGATAGCTCCGCCTAGTCAATCTTACCCGCGACTACTATAACATAAGCTCTATAGAGCTTTTTATTGCGGCAAACAACGTATAGTAGTCGCAGATAAGATTGACTAGGCGGAGCTATCGTTTGCACCTGCCCTTGGAATGTTCTATTAACAAAAAAGGTAAACCAAGTCACCCGATTGTGTGAATTCAACTGTAACACTGCCGTATATTGCCATTTGGTCCGCTTGAAGAAAGCATGCGAAAGGCTCTCTACCGAATCTTCTGGTGGACCCAGCGAATTTGACATAAATTGACAACACCTGAATAGCTCCGCCTTGTCAATTTCATCTGCGACTACTATATCCAATAACAATTAACAAAATACTTACCTGCCTTAATATTTCGTCCTAGGACTGCCTCTGATGCCAGGAGAGCTCAAAGTACCATTTTTTACGCCTTTTGTATGCACGGCCGGGGATCAAACCCGCGACTTTCCCATCCCGAAGCGGACGCTCTACCACTGACGAGCCCCCACCACCTTTGTGTACAGTATTAATAAGAAAAAGATCATGGATTTTCATCTGAAAAGAAGCCATTTTGGAATGTGAAAAATGCACTATGTCGTACTGGTGTGTTATCGTAATATGAAAAAATCCGTGTAGGGAGTTTATTACACGGACCTGTTACAGTGATGACCAGTTGCATTCTGTAGGCCAGGCATACTCGTTACAGTCACTCAAATACTGATGGACAGCTTACATGTCTAATCTAACTGTTTCTTTGGGGTGGTTGGGTGAGTCAAAGGTGACATTTTATCCTGCGAACTGAGATTGACTTACAGTTGGGCAATGTCCGTTGTCCTTGTAGCAGGTAAGGGTAGAGGGGCAGTGTTGTTATTTTTTCTGATTTTTTGTCTGTTTGTTTGTTTGTTTGAATTGAGGTTTCACGCCCCCGTCTGCACTGTCTATGTCATTTTGGAGACGTTGCTTCCAATTGTGTGGGACCTTTACCAGATATTGAGATGAAATGACATCACAAGCCCTGTCGCCCGATGGAACCAGTAGGGTTTATAAGCATGGAAGGTCCGACTGGCACCGCTTTGCCTGGACAGGCTTAAATCTTCTTAGCGGTCTACCAGTACTCGTGTGCGGTCGGTTTCAGCTCTGCATGGAAGCATCATGTAGCCTATATATTTATCCAAGCCCCGATGGGCGGGGGCCGTTATATGGACTGATTTGATGGAATTGGTGGATGGATGAAGGAGACGGTCCGTTTATTTTCCTCTTTCTCCCCTGTCCCCCACTTTCATCTTCTCTATAATGTCTACTACATCCTTTCTCCCTTTCACAAAATAACCCACAGGCGTTCAGGTGCCCTTAAACACAAATCCAATCAATCAATCAATCAATCAATCAATCAATCAATCAATCAATCAATAAACCAATCAATCGATCGATCGATCGAACTGTTTCTTGATTTTGTTTGTATTGTTTGATCTGAGGTATAATGTTCCCGTCAACACTACTTAGGTCATTTTGGAGACGTTGCTTCCAATTTTGTGGGAATTTTACCCGACATTGAGATGAAATGACATCACAATCCCTGCGCCCAATGAAACCAATAGAGTTAATAAGCATGGACGGGCCGACCTTCTAAGCGGTTTACCATTACTCGTGTGCGGTCGGTTTCAGCTCTGTGTGGAAGCATCATGAAGCCCAATCTATTTCTCCAAGCCCCGATGGGCGGGGGCAAGAACTGTTTCGTGAGTCCCAAGGATATTTTCCACATAACCACGTAATTCCAGATATAAACATACAGTGAAATTCCGCTATTAAGACCACCTAAAATTAAGACTAATTCTGCTATGAAAACCTTATTTTGAAGGCTTCACTTATTTTTTTTCTTTGTGAGTTCTGCCCACAGTGTCCTCTGGTCATGGACCACCTTTGGGACTGTTCAAAAGTGGTCTGAAAGACCACTTTTGATCAGTCCAAAAGGTGGTCTTAATATAGGAATTTTACTGTATCTAGGATATTTTATGGAGATCTTTTGACCGGCCCCGATAGCTCAGTTGGTAGAGTGTCCGCTCCGGGAACGGGAGGTCACGGGTTCGATCCCGGGCCGCGACATACCAAAGTCGTTAAAAATGGTACTAGCTGCTCCTCGTTTGGCACTCAGATTTACGGGGTAGAGCTAGGACTGGTCGATCCAGTGTCAGGATAATGTGACTGGGTGGGGTATCATGTAATGTGTCTGGGACATGATACTTCAGTGAGGCAGCACTATAAAAGTGAGCATTGAGCTCCCTGTCGCAACCAGGCACCGTCGTGATATGACTGAAAAATTGTTGAAAGCGACGTTAAACCCGAATTCACACACATTATGGAGATCTTTCTTGTTTTATCTTGAAAAAGTATGTTGTGTGTACTCATCAGATCCGCTTCGATTAATTTATCTTTATAAAAGATTGAAAAGTTATCTCCAAAAGTCATCCTCAGTATGTCTCTTGACCTGACGCAATAGCTTGAACTAAATGAGCCGGAGAACAGCCATCACAAAAACACGCCTATGTAAATTTTACCCTCTTGAACCCCACTTTTATATAGTAAAACTGGGGTTTACAGGGATAAACCTTATTTTCTTAATTTCTGCTCTTATAGATTGTGGTTACTCGTTAGATCCGCCGCGATAGGGCGGTTCGAACGAGTAACAAAAATCTACATTTTGAGCAGAAATAAGAAAAATATCACAATTTTTCATCTTAAAAGTTTCTTTTTTTCGGCGATAAAGAATACAATGAATTTGTATAGGCGTGTTTTTGTAATGATTTCCTACAAATAATATGTGCGTCCAGCGAAGAATCAGATCAGCCTGCGAATCCATATAGTCTGACTTGTAGCTTCTCTTACTGCGTAAAGGAGCATTTGGGTCATTGGGTATCCTAGGAGCGCACAACGAAGACTGATAAGACTGTGCGGATGCGTAGGCTGATCTGAGTCTTTGCTGGGCGCACATGTAAATTGTAGGAAATGCTGTTCCCAGGCGCAAACATTTCCCGAACAGAACCCCCAACACGCTGAAGCCGGATATTTCTTTTATTGGAAACGGTATAGTTCCAGATCATCTGGCGTCTCTGAAGCCAGCTGATCAGGATCTATACGGTTTTCCGTTCTTGTTAACATTGAAATCATGCAACACAAACGGCTCAAATTTGGGGAGGAGTGAAACATAATGAAATATTGAGCATGATGCGGGTTAATGTACCAAACGGAGTTTGAGTCCTGTATATCAGTTTATAGTGATCACCCATGGTTTTTCATATTAACATTTGCCGGGTCCCGGGGAAGCTGTTATAACACGAGGCCGGTAAGGCGGGTGATCAAATATCTTCCGAGGGACCAAGCAAATGTTGTTGGAGTGATATAAAGTAGTCGAAGGTGTTTACTAGGCGGAGCTATCGTTTGTACATGCCTTTGCCATTGTAGTGAAATCTCCCCGGTACCGTACATCGAGTAGTACCAGGACCGGTAGTTACCGGGAATTAGTGTTAGAAGGAAGGGAGACAATCAAGTGAGAACCCCCGCCCGGGATTTTCATGAGTTTATGACAGTGCCTGGCTGAAAGAGCAGTGGTATTTGTAAGTCCCTGTCCCTCCAACCTTCCTCCTAATACAAGGGCATCTTTATATTTTATGCGGGCTTTTTATAAAACACTTTACCATGTTCTATTAACAAAAAGGTTAACCAAGGTCGTGCTTGATTCGACCTCCAGAATCTTTTGAAGAAGAGAATTTTAAATCAAGTGGCGCCGAAGATTGTTCGGAAGGCTCTTCCAAATCTACTGTTAAAAAGGTGGGGTGAATGGGAGGATCACGTGATTCAAGTAGAGAAGTCGCTCGTCGAGTACGATATTGTTGAGCAGTATCTCGACACATTCAATTCAGATACACAAAGGGAATCATCAAATAGATATACATCTGCAATTTACTCGATTTTAAAATAAACCATCAGCTTTTATAATTATGTTATTCACTACAAACTGTTTCGGCCCAAATTGAATGTTTTGCAAATGCTTGTGCAATGCGTAATTACATGTGCATTTAGGATCGACTTCGATTCGAACTTGTGTCGGTACTTGGGTAGCTACCAATGACACGCGTACTAGCATTATTAGATGAACACCTATGGTTGCTGATTTAGCAGACTGCCATGACCGAATAACTATAATAATGTCATAGGAAAAGCATCATATATATATATATGGTAAACCTCCGACGTCACTAGGAGCTCAGCTGTATTTTTGGTTACTAAGGTACTACTTTAGTTCCAGCCGAAGTCGCTCTCTATATATATATGTATTTTAGCTGCGTCATTTTAACATAGCTTTCAATAACAAATATTTTGCTATAATTTAAAGACAAGTATTTATTAACTGCTTTCATTCCCCCCTACCCCCCAACCCCACCCCCCAACCCCACCCCCCACCCCCAAAAAAATTATCCCGGAAGATTCGTTTTTCTTCCCAAAGTCACTTGATTTGTCGAGGGCCTTCTGGATATCCCAGAAGACCCAGAAGGTAGCGAATCAAGTCCGACCCAAGTCACCCAGTTGAATTCAGCTGTAACACGAACAAAGCTGTGGCGTGTATGGCCATTTGGTCCGCTTGCAGAAAGCATGTTAAAGGCACTCTACCGAATCTTCTGGTGGACTGAGCGAATTTGACATATATTGACACCGCCTAGTCAATTTTATCTGCGACCACTATACCTATAGGTGATCGTTATTCATGCATAACATAAGGACTCCAATAGCACATTGTGACGAAATCACCTAAAATCCATATAAACTCTTCAGATGAGACCGTAAAGCTAACATGGCGACCATTTCAGAATATTTACATTTCCAGTATAAAGTCTAATGTAAACCTATAGAAAACAATTGCGTTCATACTTGCATAAACGCATCGAATTACAAGATTTTCAGTGACGTTAAGTGACGTCGTTCTAAACCATTGTTCTCTACGGGCGTTGATGACGTCAACGCTGCTCCGCTCTTTGTAGAAAAACAGCGTGTAAATGCTTTTCTGCTTTAAAAGTTTGCCCTACAAGGATTTTTTAGCCCATTGATGAGGGGCAAATAATGTAAACATAAAAAAATAAACTTAATTTTTCTGCTTTTCGTGAAAGTATGAACGACAGTGGGTCGCTAGCAAAGTTTACATGAACCCCCTTTAGGGTTCATTTACTTTGCATGCGACCCACTGCGTTCATACTTCCATGAACTGCAGAAAAATAAATGATGTCAGCTCCGCAAGGACGTTCTGACGTCCTCATTAAATTTCAAAACGCTACGTGCAAGGGACAAAGTTACATCGCACAACGTAACGTTAAGAAAGCAAGGCCCATCTTGTGATATCAAAATTTTAAAACCCATGTTCAAACAGCACGTGATTTTTATGATTTGAAAATAAGTTTTGTTGTTTGACCACCGCTTCTGACTCACTGAAGTATGGCTTTGTTCACATCATTACGAAAACACGCCTATACTAATACCGTGTAAATTTATCGCCGAAAAAAAAAATACTAAAATTTAAGTGTGAAAAATTGTGATATTTGCCTTATTTCTGCTCAAAATATAGAAAGTGAGTACTCGTTAGAACCGCCTCATTGAGGCGGTTCTAACGTGTACCCACAATCTATATTTTTGAGCAGAAATAAGAAAATAAGGTTAACCCCTGTAAACCCCAGTTTTACTATATAAAAGTGGGGTTCGAGGGGGGTCAGAATTATATAGGCGTGTTTTGACGATGTGATTTGGCACAAGAATGTATTATGGAGTTGGTCTAAACATCAACTTCTTCTTCCTCATTATGTAATAACTCTGTTTTATCGGAAACGTGCACTCGTACTTCGTCCTCGTCTTCCTCTTTCGTGTAAACCGCCGTGTAACACGAACCTTTAACTGTCTTCTTTTGCGTTTCTTCCTTTCTTTGCTTTGCTTTCGTTCGTTTCACTATCAAGTAGACTAGCCCGATGAAACACAATATGATAACTAGGGCTATAGCAATGAATAACAATATTTTAAAGAATGCAATGCCACATTTTAAATCGTCTGGCGCCATCGTAAACAGATTCTTGCCTTTGTGCTTTGAAGGTGTCTGGCATCTAAAACAGAAAATCAAAGAACTGACATCTCTTGTTGGTCGATTGTCTCCGAGTACATCACGTGAACAAGACCGTGAAATTAACACCCCTTAAATCCAACTTATAGTGAAAACTTGGATATACATTATTTTTTTATATCTGCTCCAAAACATAGATTGTAGTAATCGTTAGAACCGCCTCAATGAGGCGGTTCTAACGAGCATCTGCAACCTATGTGTGCAGTATAAACAAGATAAGAAAAGATGACACAAAGTGCCATATCAAGTGACACGATTGTGATTGCATTGTACTATTTTGGAAAGGAACATGCAACGGAATCTTATTATTAAACCGTTCAGTTATAAAATTATAAACTAGAATTATTTGACCGTGTTGACATGCACACTGAATTTGCAGTATGAAATTCAACAAAACCAGTTGTCTTGTCAGTTTGTTGAATGTCTTGTCACTGTGTTGAATGTAACAGTGTTACAGAGTTGAATTCGACAACGACTAATCAGTGGGCACAACCTTAGGGATACTACAAACCAAAAAACGCAATCAGCAAAGAGACTGGTCTTCTTTATACTTAGAACCCTCCTTTTCAACACCAAGAACAACACCAGTCCATTAATGCCGTGCGTGCTTATTTATTATTATTATTATCATTATTATTATTATTATTATTACTATTATTATTATCAACTGTATCATCGTTCATTATTATCATTTCATTATTAAAAGTAGTAGAATTAGCAGTAGTAGTTTGTTTGAATCCCCGTCAACATTATTTAGGTCATTCTGGAGACGTTGCTTCAACTTTTGTGGGGCTTTTACCCGCATTGAGATGATGATGAGGCGATTCTAACAAATGTCTATATACATTTGTTACTTGGAGTATTAAATTACAAAAATCTTTCATGACTATTGATTCGATTTGGACATTTCCAACTCAGGGAAAGCCCAAGCCGCTCGGAATCGAGAGTAAACCTTGACGTAAGAATCCATTCCATTGAAATTGTCGTAATAACGAGTTTTGCCGTTATAATGAATGTCGTCATAACGCGGGTCCTCTGTACGCGATAAGCCACATGGCTGTGCTTTCTTCATGCTACATTGATGCGTTATTGATGCGTTATTAAATGAGACAATACTCACGGTACTGTAAAGTTTTTGTTTCTTAAGTCTACATCTTTAATTGCCCACTTCATCTTGCAGTCACACTCGATAGGGTTGTTATCCAGATATACGCCTTTAAGACTTTCAAGCCCCCAGGGGAAACTGTCTGCTGTGAACCTTGAAATATCGTTGTTGCGAATATACAAGTGTTCCAGGTGGTAGGCAAGGTACTGTATTTCGTCCCCTACTGAAACGTTGTTTACGTTATTGTTGTCTAAAATCCATACTTTCAGATTCGGCAAATGCGGTATCTGATCAAGAATGGTGAAGTGATTGTGGCTCAGGTCAAGAGTTTCTAATTTAACAAGCATTCTGAACGAATTTTTATGAAATATGTTAAGTTCATTCCAGCTGAGATCTAAATATTCCAGTGATGGTAAATCAATCGCACCGGTTTCTATTTCCTTAATGGCACCATGAGACAAATCTAGATGTTTTAAAGAAAACAATTCAGAGAAAACAAACGTATCCGTATCAATGAAATGCAGTGGATTACGTTCCATTTGCAGCAAAGTAAGTTTTCTAAGATCATAAAATTGTCTTTCCTTTATTTTATGGCCTTCAAGATTATTTCCGGATAGATCTAGCGTCACCAAGTTTGTCATTTGTTCAAACGCTTTTGCTTCGATTTTGGTGATTTGGTTGTTGGCTAGCAACAAAGTGTGAATACTATTATTGTTGGGAAACTCTAGTCGGGTTACATTGCTGATATAGTTGTTTGAAAGGTCCAGTGTTTGGTAATAGGACGGAACATGCCTTATAGACGGGATAGCTGTAAGTTCTGCCCCACTACAGTTGAAGACGATGCTTCCGCTGTTATCACAGTCACCTAAAGAAGCCTCTGAATAAGAACTGAGTACCAGCAATAGCGTCATAATAATAATTCTCGACGATCCTCGTACATGTAAAAAGGTTTTCACCATTTTGTTGGTATACAGAGACCCTGCAATGAAGACATGAAATTTATATTTAAATCAAATTGTTAATGTGTTACAAATGCTGTTTTATGTTATAGAGAACAGGAGTATTAAAATGTTTATCAAGAAATATGCCATTTTCAGTTTTGTATCGAGGTTAACCATGCTGTTAGAGGGCGAATTGACTTCGAGGCGGTTGTAACGAACATCACCAATCTGTGTTTGGTGCAGAAATAAGAAAAAAATACATGCATTACGATAACACACCCATGCGGCATAATGCATTTTTTCACATCTCCAAAATTGCTACATGTACCTTTCTGGTAAAAATTCGTGATATTTTTCTCATTTACGCTACAAACAAAGGTTGTGGGCTCTCGATAATACCGCCTCATTGAGTGGGTTCTGACGAGTACACACAACCTATTTCTTGTAGCACTATGTTTGTGGGTGCTCGATAGTACCGCCTACGAGGACTGTTCAAATATGAATGCAAGTAGAACGTTTTCTCATGCACTAATGCGAAAATCACCTGGAAATAAATATCAAAGCGTAGAAAAACATTTTACCTATACATTGATACCAAATCTGTTAAAATCCGACCACTTTAGCCATGTATATCGTTCGATAAACACTGTCTACTCTTGTATACTAATTCAAAACATGGTTGGAAGAAGGTCAGAGTACGCCGTTGAAATTCGGACCTATATTAAGAATCGTTGTATTCTTGGTATACAGTGCAAAGACATTTTTGATGAAATATGTTCGGTTTATGGGCATAATGAAAATGTCTTTTCCGACAGTTTTTCGTTGGTGTAAGAAATTCAGCTGTGGGCTATGCTCAACAGAAGATGCACCACATGATCGTCGGCCGAAAAGAGAAACATCTGCCAAGATGGTTGCTAGAGTGAAAGAAATAGTTGCTACCGATGCACGATACACCACTAGGCAAATAGTTAGCATGGTTGGCATCTCATTAGGAGCAGCTCATACAATTCTGAAACGGGATTTGAAAATGAGAAAGATCTGTGCTAGATGGATTCCCCATCTGTTGACAGATGAGCAGAAAAAGACACGCGTTCAGTGCGCAAAGAAGTTGCTCAAAACGTTTCCAAATTACAATGCACGGTCTTTCGCTAATGTCGTCACAGGTGACGAGACATGGGTTCACTTTTTTGAGCCAAAAATGAAAGATTCAGAACAAAATATGGACAACAAAGTATTGCAAAAGACCATGCATTGCAAAGCGGACCATGAGCGTCAAGAAGGTAATGTATGCCATATTCTTTTCAAATCAGGGCCCTGCTATTCAGGTTGCTGTGCCTAAAGGCAAATCTGTAAATGCGAAGTTTCACAAGAATAAAGTTTTTCGAAAATTGAAGAAATATTTCAAAGAATAAAGACCCGCAACTGGTTTGGCCAATGTCAGATTCCTACATGGCAATGCGTCATCGCACAAGGCGTTCATTGTGCAAGACTATCTGAAGCAGGAAAAGGTTGTTGAACTCCCTCTCCCCCCGTATTCCCCTGACCTTGCCCCGTGTATCTTTTTTTTTGTTCCCGCGGCTGAAAAAATACCTTTCTGGTCGAAAATTTGTACAGCGCAAACACCTCGGTTCTGTAATATTCCAGTGCCTTCATAGTTTACCTCGAAAAGACCACCAAAATGCATTCATTGATTGGATCAGAAGACTGAAAGTTTGTATATCTGTTAAAGGGGAAACCTTTGAGGGGACAAATATTTTTTTCATCGAAATCTATCACGGAATCATTTTTATGTGCTTAGTTGCATTCATAATAATGCGTAATTGAAGCGGTTCTAACGAGTACCCACAACTTATGTCTTGGAGCAGAAATAAGAATAATAATGTATGCTCCGTAAACCCAAATTTTCTCTATCTAAAGTGGGGTTTAGCGAAGTGTTCATTTCGCGGACTTGTTCATGTGATGTATGAAAATTTTTCATTTTAAAAAGATGTCAGTTTTCGAGATAGGAAAAATACCCTTTGTCACACGACGGGTGTGTTATCCATATGAAAATATACTTAAGAACAATGAAAACCTGACACTTTGGTACAATGCAGAAAAATGTATTTTCTACACAACAAATATTTCAACAGTTGGCATATTGATTCACACGACGTGTACAAAAACGTTTTCATCAAAGTGTAATAAAGAAACGCATACGCGTTGATCAAACAGCACTACCCATGGTTTTAAAAATTTCAATAATTTGTATCATTTTACCCCACTGCCTTGAGCAATTGAGAAGAAAACAAAACAGCACCCAACCGTGGTTACAACCTTTGTAACTCTGGCAGACTTAGACTTTCGTCAACTTAGGCTGTGACGTCCCGACGTTTGCAATTTGTCATGCCGTCAGGACCTTCCACTTGCCCAATCACGGCTCCTGTCAGCTCGTACATGTAACGTACTTTTTCAAAATCAGAGTTAAGCATGGGATTGCTAATGCCTCGGTCACAAATTCGGCGTACCCCGGCCGAGCTATACTAGATGTTGTGGTGGCCGAGCTGTCCAAGTCGAGAAGGAGTCGGAAGCGGGTGTCTGGCTCGGTTTCGGCAAAAAGTATGCCTGGAGGGACATCCGCCGAGAATCGGGCGGTGTCTGCCAGATTTTTGCGGGGAAGCATCGACGTATTCGCCGGGCGGAAATCGGCCGGTACACTGCAGGTTACCGGCCGTATACATGGCGATTGCTGCTAGCCGGCGGAGCATCGGTCGATGTTCCGCCGATGCCCGCCCAGTTCCCGGCCGGACATCGTCCGTCATCGGACGAGGGACCGGTTTATACCCGCCGGAAATGGTCCAGTTGTTCAAGAGTATATAAACTGCATCCTCTCCTGCCTGTACAACAAATGGGTCAGCTCGGTTGGTGGGTGAACATCCTTCAATGAACCTTTAAAATTTAAAATTTAAAAAATAAGTTATCAAACGTTTACAATGCTCCCTACTGGTCTGCTAGAAACCGGCACGCAACGGAGATTGGGCCCTTATAAAGTCGAGCGTCAATCAATGTGACGCCGGCAGGAAACCGGTCGGCGATCGAGCGGCAGCAGTCGAAACTGGATTCATCGAGCGGATTCCGCTTGATTACATGTCGGGCGTCGGCCGGTCGTTGACCGATTACTGAGCGATTAACTGATTGGTCGGGGTCCGCTCTACGACCACCAGATGCCAGCCGATTTTAACGCATTCGTTCCGACGTCGATACGATCTCTGCTCGACTTTTATTTGTTGTTCGACCGACCTAGAAGTCGGTGAGAATTCGCTGAGGATTTTAAGTGCGAATTAAAATTTCAACGGGCCCCTCCCGACCACCACCGACGCCCCAACGTCGGGACGCCGGCCGGACTCCAGCCCGATTTCACCCCAAATCAGTCGCCAAGTAGTCGGGCGGGGCTCGGATATTGATTTGTGACCATGGCTTAAGGTATACGTGGATACTATGAAAACGAACTTCACGTGATTTGCGCGGCCGCAAGGCTAGATTTAACGAGCCGACTTTTAAGGTACCAAGTTTTGTTTTATGTGACGTTTACGTCCCCGTCAACACTGTAAAGGTCATTTTGGAGACGTTGCTTCCAATTTTGCGGGACTTTTACCCGACATTGAGATGAAATGACATTTCAAGCCCTGCCGCCCAATGAAACCAATAGGGTTTATAAACATGGACTCGCACCACTTTGCAAGTTGTTCGATGACTGGGGATTAATGTGCAGAAAAAGCAAAAACGTATAAAAAGATTATATTTGTCTGAATTCTGCATGAAACATAGATTGAAGGTGCTCGTAGTTGGGTCAACAGGTATCTAAATAGCACACAACGAAGACTCTGATCAGTTCTAATGAGCAACAACAACTTATGTTTGCAGTATAAATAAAAAAGAATATCACAGATTTTCTTCAGAAAAGACCATTTCGGATATATGAAAAATGCACTTTGTCGCAGGGGTGTGTTATCGTAATGCGAAAATCCATATAAACAGACCACAAAACCCTGGAAACAACTTCGATGGTAGCGAAAATATGCCCCATTTAGAAGCTCGCGTAATTCCCACCCTTGTAAATCCAACATTTTTATAGAGAAAAGTGGGATTTAAATGCTATTCATTATGTTCTGTTTGCTTTATCAGACATCAGGGGCCAGTTGTTCAAAACTAACGACATCGTTAGTTAACAAATCGTTAAAACTTTGATCATTAAATATGGCAAATATGGTGAAATTTTTGCTGAAAAAATGTGAGTAGCTTTTGCTGACGCAAAAGCTGCTCACATTTTTTCAGCAAAAATACCAAAATTTACGATATTGTACTTACTAGAAGAGTTAACAATATGACCACTAACGAGCTCGTTAAGCTAACGATGCTTTGAACAACTGGCCCCAGAGTGTCAGTATAGCTCTGTAGAGTACTGTGTCTCATTGAGGCGGCTCAAGCGAGGACCAAACGAGCTTCAAACGAGAACCCACAATCTATAAGTTAGAACCGCTCACGAGGACGGTTAGCAATGCATGTATGGTGAACAAATAAAAAAATATACAGTAGAAATTCCTATATTAAGACCACCTTTAGGATGATGTCTGCTAGATTTATTAGAACCTTGGGGGGTAGTGAGGGGTTGGGGATGGAAGGGAATTAGGGTGAGGGAGGGGTGTTTAAACATGAGTTAAAAAGGAAAGTGAAAACCTACCTTTTATGTATTCATGTAAACTCTTTTTGTTCTCTCGCGTAGTAATTATATCACTGGGAGCAAAGTGAGAACCGCAAAACAAAAATTGTACAGGAGCTCACTCAAGTAACTATTTCAAATAAGCTTTTTGAAATAGTTTATTTTAGCTTTAGAAATTATTTTCGAGGTTGAGACGCAACCGCAGTAGCAGTGCTCAATTATTCCAACGGATATTTCAAACCAGGTAAGAATTTAGCTGTTTCTGAAAATCTGTTTAAAACATATATATTTCAAAGATTACAGCTTGCAGTTTCATTGTTTTCCCGGGTATAAAAGGTTGCATATTATAATTTACAATTAAGAAATAGATCAGCTCTAGCTGTGATTTGTTGAATAATAAATCACAGTTTGGAGGTCAGTTGTAAAGTAGATCAAATCACTAGCGCGTAGCGCGCGTGATTTGTCTACTTACAACTGACCGACAAACTGTGATTTATTACTCAACAAATCACAAACTAGAGCTGATCTATTTCGATTCTAACACGCTGAAAATCGGCAATAATGCTGTTTTTTCCTTCAAAATCTCACAACTTTTCGCCATTGTTAGAAGAAATCCCGCTAAAATTATCGACTGAAACACATGCATTTATATCCTTTTCCAACGTTTTCGATGCGAGAAAATGACGTTACACCGTCTAACGTCAAGGAAATCGACTAGTGACGTCATAAATTGGCAGTTTTTAATGATGTCACTCGTCACGCTCTTCATTGTCGTGATTTGTTGTAGATATAGGCGCGCTGTGTTAGAATAACCAATTAGGAACCGTAAAAGGTCCGGTCTATAAACGGTCACTAGACGCATTATAGGTCAGTAGAAGGTATTAAACATGTAGATCACTACCGATTATAGCGTGCAGTTTTTCGACCCCCTTTATTAGGTTACTAGAATGCCTGAATGCATTTACGGCCTTTTCTATCGTTTTCGTTACGAGAAAGTGACGTTACACCATATAACGTCAAGTAATCTACGAGTCACTTCATAAATCGCCAGATTTTTCCGCCCCGCCCATCGGGGCTTGAAGAAGTAGATTGGCTGCATGATGCTTGCACGCAGAGCTGAAACCGTCCGCACACTAGTACTGATAAACCGCCTGTCCAGGAACCGCGATGCGAGCATGCTTATAAACCCTATTGGTTTCATTGGGCGACAGGGCTTGAGATGTCATTTCATCTCAATGTCGGGTAAAAGTCCCACAAAATTGGAAGAAACGTCTCCAAAATGACAAACATGTATACTGTGTTGACGGGGACGTTCAACCTCAAACCAAACAAAACAAGTATAAATCGCCAGATTTAATGACGTCACTACGGTCACGCTCGTTTGTTGCATAATAAGTCAGAGTTCCTTTCCATTGCCTATATAGGCGCGCTGTGTTAGAATCGTGATCATTTCATATTAAATTTATGAAACGAGCCCATGGCGAGTTTCATAAATTTATATGGAATGACCACAACATTACGCAAACACGCCTGTACAAATACATTGCCACCTTTATCGCCGAAGAAATTAAAATTTTATGATGAAAAATTGTGATATTTTTCTTAATTCTGCTACAAATACAGATCGTTGGCACTCGTTAGAACCGCCTCATCGAAGGCGGTTCTAACGGGTACCCACAATCTATATTTTAGAGTAGAAATAAGAAAAATAAGGTATACCCCCGGAATCTCCAGTTTTACTTTACAAAAGTGGGGTTCAAGGGGTCTAAATTATATAGGCGTGTTTTCGTGATGAGTTTAAATCAAATATTGCCGAAGGAGTTACAAAGAGTTTCAATAGAAATTGATATATCAGGGTCCACACTGTTTGCTATTCTGTCAATTAAAAGAGAAACAGATAGTACCCCTGAGAAATACTGAACAAGAAATCTCGTTTTAAGTGTTTTTATTTTAAATAAGATACAACTTCAACTTTGCCAATTTTGCCCGAAAAGCATTTTCTTATGTGAAAGAGCTGAGCCGACTGCAGCAGCAATAAGAAAAATGAACAAGAATTAAATCCTCTTTTCAAGCCTTTGCATAAAAACGAAATTTATATTTGACAAAAACAAAGCTACAAAGTTGCAAGTTTTAATAACTGTTTATGTGTTTTTAAGAAAGAAAAAGGAATAAAAAAATCCTCTACTAAGATTTGAACTCAAGACCGTCTAGTTCAGAGTCCAACATTTTATCAGCTGCACTGTCAAGTACATTGTACAGATGTAATACAGAGCAAACATCTAAATAAACAAGTTCGAAAAATGACAATTTTCACCAAACTTTTGGTCCTTGGTGCCAATAATGGGTTGTATATGAAAGGGGTAGCTCCAGTGAAGCAACAGTCCTCATATGAAAGCAATCCACTGAAGAATATAGGTAAAATACCACTTTGAAAAAAAATAATTTAAAGGACGGATTTAAAAGCAAAAGAAAAACGTCCAAAAATGTACTGTTGCAGAAAAGAACCAGTGCTTCAGCTGAAGTGCACGACCCGCTGGATGCCTTTAGCTTTAAAAGTGTTACCATATATGGGTATGGCGGCCATTTTGGTCATGTGACCTGGACCCAAAACGGTTACCCCAATAAATGCGCCTTATCGTAAGGAGCGAAAATATATCTTATACTTTAGTACTGTATTCTGAATCGTTTGCAGGATAAAATGCATTCTCACTTTTCCAATACAAAAGCATATGTGTCAAAGTTTGACCTAGGCACAAAGAAGGTCAAGGTCAACCCAGGGTCACCATTTTAGCAATTCATGATGGGCCTACGTCCCAGATGTTATTTATCAAGTTTCGTGGAAATCTGCCTAGTGGTTCTGGAGAAGACTATTTTTGAAGGGTTTTTACCATATATGGCTTGGCGGCCATTTTGGTCATGTGACCTGGAACCCATGAGCAAATTTTGGTTTCCCCCATCCCAAAGAGGCTCCATATGAAATTTGACTTCAATCGGCCCAACGGTTTCCGAGGAGAAGCAGTTCGAAAATTTTCACTTTTTTCGCCTCGGCGAGGCTATACTAAATGAAATGTAATATTTCGCAAATTCATTGGTTAGATCTCATTGATATCTATCAGTATGTCAAAAATTGTTTAAATATTCCAAGCGGTTAAGTCACTATCACCAATTTTCACAAACGGAATACGGACGGACAGACAGACAGACCATATATGGCTTGGTGGCCATTTTGGTCATGTGACCTGGACCATATGAGCAAATTTTGGTTCCCCCCATCCCACAGAGGCTCCATATGAAATTTGACTTAAATCGGCCCAACGGTTTCTGAGGAGAAGCAGTTCGAAAATTTTCACATTTTTCGCCTCGGCGAGGCTATACTAAATGGAATGTACTATTTCGCAAGTTCATTGGTTAGATCTCATTGATATCTATCAGTATGCCAAAAATTGTTTAAATATTCCAAGCGGTTAAGTCACTATCACCAATTTTCACAAACGGGTTACGGACGGTCAGACTGACAGACTGACAGAATGACCGAATGACAGAATGACACGGTGATTTTAGGGTACTCTAAGAAAATCAACCGACTTCAGTCGGTCGCTTTTTCTGCGGGTCGTGCAATCTCCTCCTTTAGGAAGGATCCAATTCTTATCTTATTCTTATCGACATGTCCTTGCGTAATAGTGCATTTTTTTCATATATTTGTCTTTCGAAAATTAGTGATATTGTTCTTTTTTGCGAGTAGGTTGTCGGTCCTCGTTAGAACCACCTCCTCAAGGAGGCGGTTCTAACGAGCATTGGCAACCAGGAAAAATGAAAACTATTGTATACCCCCGTAAACCCCAGTTTTCCCTATATCAATTGGGCTTCACGGGGGTATGTACAGAGGAAAAAATCAAAGCACTGACAGAACTGATGGGGCACATTGTCTCTCAGTGCAGGCTAGAAAGATTGTGCGGAAACTGGACTTAAATGTTCTATACAAAAGGCAATCACTACAGCTTTGGAATGTATATTTTTCTGGTCCCGACTAGCTACTTTCGGGCAATTAGGCCTCATCAGTGACCCTCAAGTATTTTCGAAATTCTGCGGTGCAAACATACCTCTTTGAAGATCTAAATAATGTCATTGGCCACCGAAAACCTTCATTAAAATCAGTTGCATGTTACACTGAGTGATTATTTATTATCATTAAAACATTTCAAACTATTATCGTCGGGTACATTATTATCTCATTGCATCCGACAAGCGAAAAGATGTCTATAAGCCTGTGCGCCAGGCGATGACTCAAATAATCTGATCAGAGTCTCCGCTGTGTGCTACACGGAGGATATGTGACACAAAGCAGATCCATAAGGCTACTTTCTGCGTGAGGTACGCAGGCTGGTGTTAGTATTCAATCAGAGCGTACACTCGAAAATATCTTTTGCCTGACAAGTCCTAAACGAGCCAGCGCATGACAAAACCTACAATAAAACATGTGCGCCTAACGAAGACTCAGATCAGCCTGCGCATCCGCGCAGTCTGATCGGAGTCTTCGTTGTGCGCTCTAAGGATAGCTAAGGGCCCATTGCTCCTTCATGCAGCAAGATAAGTCTCTGGTTAGACTATATGGATGCACAGGCTGATCTGAGTCTTCGATGGGCGCACATGTCTTATTGTAGATTTTATCGTGTACTGGATCAAATGATACTGCGCAGACAGTGACACAATGTACATGCATATGAAATTTGATTCTTAGTATCTTATATCTTTATCAGCTTTATTTTCACAATAAAAGTATAAACTTTATTATTTTTTATTTCGAGCAAATGCTAACTATATTAACTTCTTGTATAATGAAATTCGGCAGTGCAGACCAGCCAACACTATTACTAAAACCAATACTTCTACTACAACTACTACCACTACTACTACTACTACTTCTACTACTACTAATAATAAAAACACAATACAGCTTATGTGAGCTGTTAGAACCAAAAATAAAAAAAAATATGGAGAAAAACAACATCAATAGTGATTTCCGACCCAACCTCTACTTTTCTCTATAAAAGTGGGATTTTTCAAGGGTTTTCACTATATGGGCATGTTCATGTTGATAGCAAACTTAGGCTGTAGACCTTTTTGGTGGCTCAGTCTGTTGATCAATAGGTCGCGGGTACGATTCCCGTCGGTTTCAGCTACATTCTTTCGTGAATACTGGTCATGAAATGTATGATTCTGCGCTGATCCATGAAGGGCAGTGGTTAGTTTATTGAGAGATAGTCTAAGATGGAAAACACAGCTTTGCCGAGGCTGGTGGTTTACCAGTACTCGCGTGTGGGTCGGTTTCAGCTCTGCGTGGAAGCATCATGCAGCCCATCTATTTCTTCAAGCCCCGATGGGCGGGGGCAGGTTCAGGAAATGTATGGTTAGGTATAATGACCTTAATTAACAGGGCTGCTAACCTATTTTGTACCAGAAACCCCAAAATTGGTAATTGTCAAATAGTACAGGCATAGACCAACCCCGGGCATTCACTGTTTGGAAAACGTTCGACTATGTTTTTAAGTAAATATTGAAAAAAAAAAAAAAAAAAAAAAACAACAAAAATCAACACAAAAAAACGACTGCAACAACAACACACACACAAACAGACACACAAAATCTGACACCAATAAATTTTGAAATGGACTCCTGATATAAACATAACATAAGGTGGAAAGGTGGCAGATTTCATTTGGTTTCCATCTGGTACAAAACTGATGAACTTGGCTGTTCAGTCCCCCAAATATGCCTTCTTGATAGCTCAGAGGCATGATACCACAAGTTTGCTAGAAGCCTCTATGATGAAGCTGTTAGCTATTCGCAGGCTCGCAAACCAGGAGTCGTGGGATCGATTTCGGGATTCTTCAGACTTTCGGGTGAGTCTTTTTGTTTGTTTGATGTGAGGTTTAACGTCCCCGTCAACACCACTATAAAGGTCAATTTGGAGACGTTGCTTCAAATTTTGTGGGACTTTTACTTGACATTGAGATGAAATGACATCACAAGCCCTGTCGCCCGATGAAACAAATAGGGTTTATAAGCATGGACGGTCCGACGCGCAACGCTTTGCCTGGGCAAGCTTAGATACCAGTACTAGTGTGCGGGTCGGTTTCAGCTCTGCGTGGAAGCATCATGCAGCCCATTTATTTCTTCAAGCCCCGATGGGCGGCGGCCGTCGGATGAGTCTTAAAACCGAGGATCCGTCTCCATACGACTTAAGTTATTGATGGGATGTTTTTGTTTGTTTGTTTGATTTGAGGTTTATCGTCCCCGTCAACACTTTAAATATCATTTTGGAGACGTTGCTTCCATTTTTGTGGGACTTTTACCCGGCATTGAGATGAAATGACATCTCAAGCACTGTCGCCCAATGAAACCAATAGGGTTTATTAGCATGGACGGTCCGCCTCGCACCGCGGTTTCTGGACAGGTTTACATCCTCTAAGCGGTTTACCAGTACAAGTGTGCGGGCCGGATTCCAAAATGACCTTTACAGTGTTGACGGGGACGTTTAACATCAAATCAAACATACAAACAAATCATAAAAATGTACATTAATTGTGTGTACTCATTAGAATCCCTTTAATGCGGCAATTCTAACGAGTACATACAACATAACATTTTGGCCCCCGCCCGTCGGGGCTTGAAGAAATAGATGGGCTGCATGATGCTTCCACGCAGAGCTGAAACCGACCCGCACACGAGTACTGGTAAAACGTTCAGAGGACCTAAGCCTCCCTAGGCAAAGCGGTGCGAGTCGGTCCGTCGATTCTTATAAACCCTATCGGTTTCATTGGGCGACAGGGCTTGAGATGTCATTTCATCTTAATGTCGGGTAAAAGTCCCACAAAATTGGAAGCAACGTCTCCCAAATAACCTTTACAGTATTGGCGGGGACGTTAAACCTCAAATCGAAGAAGAACAACAACAACAACAACAACAACAACAAAAACATAACATATATTCAATGGAATATCAAAAAGCGGTCCCTAAATATTATTGCCACTGTGCCTCCGCAAAACTATTTAGATCATTTTGGAGATGTTGTTTCCAATTTTGTGGGATTTTCTACCTGACATTGAGATGAAACGATATCCTAAGCCCTTCCGCCCAATAAAATCAAAAGCATTTTGCATGGGCAGGCTAATGCCTAGGTCACATAGCCCGGCCGATGAGGTTTCGATGAGCGAGCGATGTGACTTTCGCCAAACACCGGCCGTATTCCCGTGGTCACCGGCCGGCGTTTGGGGCTTAAAACCGCATCGGTGGGCAGCTCGGCGAAATTTAACTTCGGAGTTAAAATTCGACGGGCTCTCACCGAGCTCCTTCATCGCAGCCCCATCCTTACCACATCGGAATACGCATCGGCCGGTGTACGGCTGAGTATCGGCCGGTGTCCCGTGCATCTGAGGCCACAAGAGGACAAGCTTTTGTAAACGGACACCGACCGAGTTTCGGCCGAGGTCCGACTGATGTGGGACCGAGCCTTGGAAAATATAGTACCGGTGGGTGACCGATGTAAGGACAGTGGCCGAAGCTCGGCCGGACATCGGCCGGAACTCGACAGGGTATCGCTGCTTGCATATAAACCATGTAGTAGGGCGTGTCTTGATCGTCATTTGGCAGGGGATCCGGCTGGGGTAGACCGATTGTTCCCTCACGCAGACCTGGCTCCAGTCGCGACCGGTTAAAGATGCCGGCGTCGGAATAGGACCCTGGTGACCCCACATCCGCACAGATGAACTTGTACTCAGAGTCTACCACCGCAAGCATGACGTTGGAAAAGAAGCCTTTGTAGTTGTAGTAAAGGGAGCCGCTCTTGTGGGGCTTCTTGATGCCGCCATGCTTCCCATCGATCGCGCCACAACAGTGGGAAAGTTCCATCTGTCTCCGAATCCCTCGGCCACCAGGCGCCACTCCTCTTCTGTTTGGGGAGTGGCCCACATCTCGTCCTCGTATTCGTCGTAGATGGCCTGACACACCTCGGGGACGAACAGAGAGATTGTGTTGTGTGAGACACGAAACGCGAATGCCAGGTCGCGGTAGCTGCTTCCGGTCGCCAAGAACCTCAAGGTGATCGCCAGCTTCAGCCCAGGGTCCACGGGGGTTCGATGCCTGCAACAGAAGAGGGTGAAATATGATTAAAATCAAGCAATAATAAATATGTTTGGAAGGCATGTGTTTGCAAAATAAGAAATGAATTTCAGTACAATTTCACAGTAAGTTCACAAAGTGTAAAGTTACCTTGTGGTCTTGACAGTGCGGGGGCCAACTCGGTGGAGCAACTCTTGGAACATCTGTGGCTCAATGCGGAGGTAGGCCTTGAAGTCGGCAGCGTGCTTGGCCTCGAGTTCCCTCATGAGCGTCTCATATTGGCCGAAAAGGGGTCTGCGTAGGATCCACTCTCGCACCCACCAACGCCTTTCTCTTCTGCCGGCCCTCTGTCGCTCCCTCTCGGCTTCTTCGAGTATTGCCGCCAGGACCAAGTTGTACTGGAACCTCGCCTGACCTAGCTCGTGTTCTAACAACGCCAATCGAAGTCTACTCTGTGCAGCCATAGTGATGAACTGACCATGCCAGGCAGGTTCGACATATATACAGTGATGTAATAGCTGACCATCGCCCCCGCCCCCGCCAAGTCCGAGTTACAATGGCCGAACATCGGCCGGGCAGTGTTCAAAGACCGTTTACAACCCGTCCGGTGATCGCACGGTGTCCTGTAACCTGCTCGGGTACCGGCCGTATACCCCACGATGTCCGATCGACCACCGGCCGGTAGTTGCTACCACATAGGACGAAAAAATCTCCCCTGTTAAGACAGACTCCGTACGGTCAGCGAACAGTGTTTGGTCAGTCGCCTGTAGATTTCCGGACGGAGCCCGTTCACGTCACCGAGCTATGCCTCCGATGAGGGGAACTCGGCGACATCCCAAAATTCTAACGAGCTCCACCGATGCCGGACATCGGTCGGGCTATGTGACCTAGGCTTAAGTCCTCCTTAGATGTTGTGTGGTCAGTGATAGCTCTGTTGGGGGACGTTAAACCTCGAATAAAAAAAAAAGTGGCAGCTCTGTTGGAGCACCCTGCAGCCCATCACGTGAACAAGTCCGTGAAATAAAGACACCCCTAAACCCAACTTTATATAGAGAAAACTGGGGTTTACGGGGGTAAACATTATTTTCCTTATTTCTGCTCCAAGACATAGGTTGTGGGTACTCGTTAGAACCGCCTCTAACAAGCACCAAATACCTATGTTCTGAGTAAAAATAAGAAAAATATCTCAAATTTTCATCAGAAAAAATACCTTTTTTGAGGTTTGAAAAATGCACTATATCACACGGACGTGTTATCGTAATGCTAATTTATTTCTCCAATCCTCGATTGGCGGGGTCGACCTAGATATACAGTATAATTTATCTATTAAGACCACCTTTGGTACTGATCACAAGTGGTCTTGAAGTCCCAAATGTGTTTTCTGACCAGAGGACACTTTGTGCAGAAAACACCAATGAGTAACTGAAACTTTCTGAATAAGGATTTTTAAACAAGAATTAGTCTCATTTTTTGGTGGTCTTTATAGCGGAATTTTACTGTATTTAAGGAAGAATTCTCTAGGGAACCAAGAGCTTGTTTGAAGTAACCATGGTAACGAGCCATCCGTGTTGGAGTTACTGAAGCATTACGATAATACTCCCGTGCGACATTGTGCATTTATTTCACATCACCAAAATGGCTATTTTGTCTGACGAAAATCCTTGATATTTTTCTTATAAATACTGCAAACATTGGTTGAGTGTGCTCGTGAGAACCGTCTCACTGAGGCGGTTCTAACGAGTACACACAACCTATGACTAGGAGCAAAAATAAGAAAAATAAAGTTTACCCCTGTAAACCCAAGTTTTCTCTATATAAAGTAGGGTTTAGTGGGTGTTCATTTCACGGACTTGTTTACGTGAAGGTAAAACTGTAAATGAGTATGTGCACAGAGAAAAACAGCTGTCAATCAGCATGTTCGACAGGTCGATTAGATCGCGTCGGTAGATTTCAGTCTGATTGGTCGGTTGTGTGTACCTTTCCGTGAAATGTTAATAATCGATGGTACGGTTAACCTCGGTAGATCAGTCGGATTCGCGTCTAGGTCGCGGGTCTCGATATTTTCCGAGGTCGGCAACATTCTTTTTACGGTCCTTACTCTCCCTTCCGCTGTTTCAGGAATGGTAGTTGTCAGTTTTGGGAGACTGTACTGGGTAACCTCTTATGTATGAGCCTGCCCAGGAAAAGTGTGGTTAGGTTTACAGATCGGCGTGATATGACCTTAATTGTGTTGACTTGGTCGGTAAGCTTAAAACAAACATGCATACAAACAAACGAACAAACAAAGAACGAAACAAACGAACCCCTTGTATGACTATGGAAGTCATGTCGAATATTGGATTGAATAATATTTACAGTATAACTTCAATGACTCGAACACTTTTGGGGTCATGAAAATTTTGTTCGAACAGGGGTAGTTCGAGATGTTTTAGAGCCTGTCAGTACCTACAAGTATATCTAAGTCAGTTATCAGATAAGAAATGACACACCTGTCTTACTTTGTTTATTTTGTTACCTAAGAGGGGGTGTCCTCTTCAGACTCTGATCAGTAGCAAAGGGGAGATAATGAATATCGGAGAGGCCTAGTCTTTTCATGACATTTTTAGATGTGTGTGGGTGTGGTGATGGTGGTGGGGGGGGGGCGGGGCGAGGTCTTAATTTTCCGACTTGCATTTGTCCGCCCTTCAGTATTAATGAAATTCCAAATGGGCTATGAAAGCCACAACTTGTATTTCAGCTGCCCCCGCCCATCGAAATAGATGGGCTACATGATGCTTCCACGCAGAGCTGAAACCGATCGCACACGAGTACTGGTAAAGCGCTTAGAGGATATAAGCCTGTCCAGGCAAAGCGGCGCGTGTCTGCCCGTCCATGCTTATAAAACTCTATTGGTTTTATTTGACGATAGAGCGTGGGATATGTCGGGTAAAAATCCCACAAAATTAGAAGCAACATCTCCAAAATTACCTATTCAGTGTTGTCGGGGACGTTAAACTTCAAATCAAACAAACAACCTTGTATTTCAGTCAACACTTATCTCTTTGTTTTTATTACAAACAAATCAAATTACATTGTGGGATGATCAATGGCTGAAAATCAAAGAACAAATCAAACTTTAAGGCATCAGTGGACAGTTTCGCGTTTGAGGGTGGATCTTTTTCAGAATATTATATTAGAAGGGTCAATAATGGCATGGTTGCTCATGTTTTGCCAATGTGGACGTGTTTGCTGAGTATCTTTACTTTTATGAAATGGAAAACGAAACTATCACTTAAGCTGTCTGGATGCTGTGCAAGTTCAAGGTGCAGCGGCATATCTGAATTCACGAAGGTAGCTTTGGCACTAAAAGGTGGTCGTTTTTCAAAGAGGATTCCCGAAAAAGTGTACTGGTTGTGGCATACTTTTCTGTTTACATGTATTTAAAGTGTTGACTGAAATACAAGTTTGTTTGTTTGATTTGAAGTTTAACGTCCCCGTCAACACTGTATGTGACTGTGTGTACTAAATATTTCAACAGCTGCCAATCACTTTTTTTTGGGGGGGGGGGGGGGGGGGGGGGGGGGGGGGGGGGGGAGTAAATTTACAGGATCTGTCAAAGTGAGGTGGAATCGCACTTTTTTGTTTGTAAAAATAGAGGGTTTTGGGTAAGTGAAATGATGCCGTGTTAGCCTATGCAAAACGAGAAGTGTGTTTCTTTGGTATTCTGTTTTGATTTTGTGCATGTGTGGAGCACTTTGAAACCAAAGCAGAAGCTATCGCTCCCTCCAGGAGTAAGTGTGGTGCAGACAAACAAGTGCTGGCGAGATTAACTGTACCCTGAAGCCTAAGTGCTGATTTCGAGCGTTGATGGTAACCAGTATACCATAGTCTGGTCGTTTGACTGATTACCATTTTTCCCTGAAGAACATCAGAGCAATAGAACCAGTTATTTTGTTTCGTCGGCATTGACTGGTCGTTTCGTCCATCCGACGCTTAAACGCAGCCAAAAACTTTCTTATTTGTGGATGGATTTTGAAATTACCTTGCAGAAACATTAACCATCATCAAACGATGTGTCGCGTGCACAATCCAGGTCCGTACCTCCAAGGTCGTACTAAGAGGTCAACGGTAAAAAAGGGTCTAAAACTGACACACATTCAATAATTTTATTATTTCTGGATGGATTTTTGTAATTACTTGGCGGCAGAAATTTAATCATAATGAGACGATTTGTTGCAGGCAAATCCAAGATCCGTACCTCCAAGGTCAAGGTCGTACTCAGAGGTCAAAGGTAAAAACTTTAACACGGTCAATAACTTTCTCATTTCTGGTTGAA
The DNA here is from genome assembly GCA_963580285.1 of Lucinisca nassula. Classification (NCBI taxonomy): domain Eukaryota; kingdom Metazoa; phylum Mollusca; class Bivalvia; order Lucinida; family Lucinidae; genus Lucinisca; species Lucinisca nassula. Next base: position 99,271,169 of record OY757019.1, read on the forward strand.
TTTTGAAATTAATTGGCAGAAATTGTAGCCATGCTGAGGCGATCTGTCTCACACAAAACCCAGGTCCGTACCACCAAGGTCAAGGTCGTACTTAGAAGTAAAATATTAAAAAAGTATTGAAATCTATAACACAGTCAATAACTTTCTTATTTCTGGATGGATTTTGAAATAATATTAGATATCTATTATTCATTTTATGATATCAATTATATGTTTAATGCTACCTATAATTCCAATTATGATATCTATTATTAGATTTATAGATATCTATTATTTGAGGCCCCCGCCCATAGGGGCTTGAAGAAATATATGGGCTGCATGATGCTTTCGGACATCGAAAAAATTATATTGGAACCGCGCAGAGCTATTCCATAGTATTAATTGTGCAGTTACATATATACATCCTTTAATTGTTAATGCCAGGCAAATACAAACATGATAAATACATTATACAAAATAAATAAATAGATAAATATATAAATAATTTAATTATAGACACAATAGTATCTATTCTTCGAATTTGGCTGTAACTTGGATATATTTGGATATATCACGGAAACAAAAACAATTCAGGGCTATATACTTCAACCTACCACACACAGTCTACCATTACCTAGCGATTCTACCCAACTGTCATACCCAATCCGGTACTCCGCAGTACTCTTTTCTTCCTATCAAATCCCAACACATACAAACCCACAACCCCATCTTCCTTTATTGCACTACTATCTACAATATGTTCTATATAACAGGGTTATCCTTTGGAAGCAATGACTACATGGAGTGTACATGTTTTCTGGGCCAGACTAACTATTTTCGGCCAATTAGGCCTCACCAGTGACCATCAGTGACCCTCACATTTCCACAATAGAATCAATGATTCCAAAGGACAAGAAAATATAATCTACACTATGATGTAGGGCAGGGAGACGTGTTAGGGCCGCCACACATTCCCACACATCAGCTGTAGTGAAGTTAAATATGTCTTATAAAAGGGTTATCCTTTGGAAGCAATGACTACACCACAGAACTTGACAAGCCTTTCTCGAAAGGAATATGGGCAAATCTGTGTTCGGGCTAAGTGAAGACTGTTGGAAAGGGCATGTCGGATGCGTCCGATATTGCGTTATCATTTTACGCTACAGTTTTCATAACTGTGCTACCAGGCGGGGGCATCCGTGTTCTATCGACACATTTTTAGTTGGTGCGAATCAACACCTCTATAAAGTAGGGCGAAACATCCAATGGTGAACTGACAAGGAGAAATAACGCAGATGCGAATCACCCGTATTCATTCCGGCAAATATACAAATATAATTTCAAACCGGTGATATAATCCATTTTTATGAATTAAATTTACCACCATCATATAAAGAAGGTCACGCATGTAAAGAAGTTTTACATAATGTAATGGACTTGACACCGCATATAAAGAAAAGCAAAACCATATAAAATCACCACATCAAATAAGGTATGTAATACACTATATAAAGAAATTAGTGCATTTCATAATGAGTAGCATGCAGAACGTAAGACGATTTTGTCATCATATAACGAAATAGTAGCATGACATAAAGAACAAGACTCAAGACATAAAGAAAACTTCTCATGATATAATAAATTTCATGTAACATATAATGTAGCTGACACGGACATCATAAGGTTTCTGCAACATAATGTAGGTGATAAATCATATAAAGAATATCATGCAGGATATAATAAAATGTGAGCAGGACATAAAGCCGATGTTTTGTACTATATAAATATGTTAGAGCATACCAGGAATTTTTCGCTTACTTCCAGACAGCTTTGGCGTACCATTTTACATTCTAAAATTATGATCTTGCATGTAAAAGGAAAACTGGAGTATGCAAGCGTATACAGATAACCGTTTTATTTATAATTTTGTGTTTTTTTTTTTCTTTCATGTGAACCATAATACCTAGATATCACTATTTAGATCATGCCGAGGCGGCCGATTTTCCTTACGCAGGCTTCTACCTAAGCGGTTAGCCATTGCAGTGCAAATTCTTTAGGCAGAAACTGACAACTGCCCTTCATGAATAGGAGGAAAGGGGAGAATGTCCGTGGAGAACGTTTCATGATCAATCTCGTCGACCGCATTACGAAAACACGCCTATATTAATACAAAGTAAAATTTTACCGCCGAAAAAAGAAAATTTTCAGATGAAAAAATGTGATATTTTTCTAATTTCTGCTCAAAATATAGATTGTGGGCACTCGTTAGAACCGCCTCAATGAGGCGGTTCTAACGAGTACACACAATCTTTATTTTAGAGCAGAAATAAGAAAAATAAGGTTTACCCCTCTAAACCCAAGTTTTACTATATAAAATTGGGGTTCAAGGGGGTCAAAATATAGGCGTGTTTTCGTAATGGGGTGGTGTTTGGAGTAGAAATAAGGAAGATATCGAAAGCCTCTCGAAACTGCTTGTTTTTCAGATATAAAGGCGCATGAAGATATCGAAAGTTTCGTATGAAAACTGCTTGTTTTTCAGATATGAAGGCACATTATAGCACGAATAGTCATTGCTGTCGTCCAATATTATATAACAAGGCTGTGTAATGAAACAAGCCCCTAACCGTAAAGAAATGCATCAGCTCATCACGTGAAGAATTCCGTGAAATGTAGACCCCCTATACCCCACTTTATATAGAGAAAACTGGGGTTTACGGGGGTATATATTATTTTTCTTATTTTTGCTGCAAGACATAGGTTGTGGGTACTCGTTAGAACCGCCTCAATGAGGCGGTTCTAACGAGCACCTACAACCTATGTTCGCAGTATTTTTAAGAAAAATGTCGCGGATTTTCATCAGAAAGATGGCCATTTTGGAGATGTGAAAAAAATGCACTATATTGCGCGGGTGTGTTATCGTAATGTTAACAAGTCCGTGCAATAACCACGTAAAATAGAAGTGAAGACAATGATCAGGAGTCGATACAAATACCACACATCTCCCATCCGAGACACCGAAAGGAAAGATACCCCAACATAAAACAAATTCACCATACTGAAAATGTCACAAGCGGAAAGCCAAAAGGACAGTTACAGTAAAATTCCTGTATTAAGACCACCTTTGGGACTGTTTAAAAGTGGTCTTTAAGACCACTTTTGAACAGTCCAAAAAGGTGTTCCCTGACCAGAGAACATTTTGTGCACAAAACACGAAGGCAGAATAACTGCACCCTTCTAAATAAGCTTTTTAAAGCCGAATTAGTCTTAATTTTATGTGGTATTAATAGCGGAATTCTACTGCACTTTCCCCAAAAAATGCCAAATGGCTATCTGAAATAAATTGATACATGTATTAGCAATACATACATACAAAGAGGAACTATAACAATAATAAGCCACAACAGAAGAACCGCCTTGGAACGGTCAGTACAAATTTGTTCAGTCCAAATGAAGGATTTTCTTATCTGCGCAACATCACATAGATGAAACGGTGACAAGGACTGGACAGCATGAAATAACTGAAAAACTGGAGCAAACATCGCGAAAACACACCTATATACATGTACTTTTGACGCCCTTTAACCCTACGTTTATATAGTAAAACTTGAGTTTACAGGGGTAAACCTTATTTTTCTTATTTCTGCTCTAAAATAGAGATTGTGGGTACTCGGTAGAACCGTCTCGATGAGGCGGTTCTAACGAGTACCCACGATCTATATTTTGAGCAGAAATAAGATAAATATCGTTTTTTTTCATCTATAATGTTTTCGGCGGTAAAGTTTACAATGTATTTGTATAGGCGTGTTTTCGTAATGGAAAAAACAACCGCTGGAATTCGGTTAACCTTACTTTATGTAGAGAAAAGTGGTTTACATTTCCCTTACATTTACCCCAAAACATAGATTGTGGGTACTCGTTAGAACCGCCTCAATGAGGCGGTTCTAACGAGAACCCACAATCCATGTTTTGACTAGAATTATCAAAAGTTTCAAAATTTTCACCTGAAAAAAAGTTACTCTGGAGATATGAAATACGCCATTGTATCACAAGGGTCCCAGCAAGCACACGTCGCTAGGGCAACGTCATATCAACGTCGGTGCAACGCCATGACGTTGCACCGACCCTGATGTGACGTTGCATAAAGGTCATGACGTTGTACCGTCGTTGATGTGACGTCACAATTACGTCATGCGCATGATGTGGTGTTTTAACCTAATGATTAGAATCAAACATCGAATTCCGTGCCTCTGTCACTTAACAAATGTTTTCCATCCGAAATGTGGACATGTACATCGTCTTCGTCCTTTGTGTAAACAGCGGTATAATCTACCCCTCTCACTACCTTTATTTTCGGTCTTTGAGATTTCTTGGTCTTCTTCCGTCTCATAAGGTATATCACAAGGGTAAAACACAACACTATAACTACCGACAGTCCGATGAGAATTAGAATTTTGTATAACCCGGTGCCACATTTCAGTTCTTCCGCAGGGATTGTGAGTAAATTTTTCCCCTTGTGTTCTGCAGGAAACTCGCACCTGAAAAAAACATTTGAGACCAATGTATTCCAATCAGAGGGTCTTAAACGAGTGGGCATTACATATGGAAATTATGAGTCTAGCCCTGGAACATCTCCAAATTTTCTGCTGAAAAAGTGACAATTTTCGTACTAATGCTTTAACAAATATTGTGGGTGTCCACTTTAGAACCGTCTCATTGGTGGTACACTGAGGTGGTTCTAATGTGAACCCCTAATCTAAGCCTTGGGAACAGACGCATGTAGCATAATGTGTTCTATATAAACCCTATTTTCCTAAATAAAGTGGGGTTTACCAGGGTGTTCATCACGCAGATTTCAATAATGTGATGGAGAGTTGAAGGCGAGACAGATTTTCAAACAAGCATATTGCACCAACAGTACAATAGCACTGGTGGGTTCGATTGTCTCCGAACTTTGAGTCTATTATGTTTTTTACACTAAGCGGTTTACCAGTACTAGTGTGCGTGCCAGATCCTATGTTGTGGGTACTCATTAGAACCGCCTAGGTGAGGCAGTTCTATTGAATACCCACAACATAGGTTTTTATGGAGAATTGATAAAAACTATCCTTCAATTATCACAAAATACTAACCGTATATGTCGCTATGATTGACAAAGAGTAAAGACCATGATCAGACGTCACAGAAGACTGTGTCTGAGCAGGGTCATCATTATAAACAATTTGCTCAAGTTACATCGAAAGTAAACTTTAAATAAATGGCCCTTTTCAATTAAAAATATTTTTCTTACAAGAACCTCACTTTTATAAAATAAAACTGGGGTTTACAGGGGTACACAGTATTTTTCTTATCTCTGCTCTAAAATATAGATTGTGGGTACTCATAAGAACCGCTTCGATGAGGCGGTCCTAACGAGTACCCATAATCTATATTTTGTGCAGAAATAAGAAAAATATCACAATTTTTCATCTTGAAACTTTCATTTTTTCGGCGATAGAGGTTGCAATGTATTTTATAGGCGTGTTTTCGTAATGCTCAAAAACTCAGGTGTGAAAGGGTTAGCGTAAAAAGGCTTAATACATACGGTATTGTAAAATTTTTGTCCTTTAAGTCTTCCTCTTTGACTATCCACTTCATTCGGCAGTCACAATGGATGGGGTTGTTATCCAGATGTATTCCTTCAAACGTATCTAGATCCAAGGGGAAACTGTCCTCTGTAAACCTCATAATATCATTATTGCGAATATACAGCTCTTCGAGGGAGTCGGCAAGGAACCATATTGCATCCCTCACTGAAACATTGTTTATATGATTGTAATCAAAATTCAAAACTCTAATTTCTGGTAAGTGCGGTAATTCATTTAGAATCTGAATCTGGTTGTGACTCAAGTCTAGTGTTCTTAGATCATTCATCATTTTTAAGGACTCTTTTTGAAATAATTTCAGACTATTCCAGCTAAGGTCTAGAAATTCTAGATCTGGTAACATGATCCCTTCCTCTTCAATCTGACTGATGCCACAATGAGACAAGATTAGGTGTTTCAAAAATGGCAGCTGCATAAAATTAAAAGTATCCTTCCCAATAAAATTTAAAGGATTTCCTTGCATGCTAAGATTTTTTAATTTTCCGAGACCTCTAAAGTGGTCTTCTTTGATTCCATATCCATCAAGCTTGTTCCCTGATAAATCTAATATGACTACATTTGTCATTTGTTCAAAGGCGTAAGGTTGAATGTTGACGATTTTATTGTTCGCTAAATTAAGAGTTTGTATAATATTAGTTGATGAAAAGTTAAGCCGCGAAATATTTGTGATAAGGTTATTGGATAAGTCTAGATTTTGGCACTGATATGGAACATTGTCATGTGACGGAGTCGCGGTAAGTCCCGCACCACTACAGTTAAAGGTGACAGTATCACTTGTGTCGCAGTCATCCAGCCCCGCCAGGGAGATGGGAAACAGCAGCAAAGATGTGGTCGTGACGAGGATAAACCATCGTTTCGGTGTGACATGAAATCGTTTCACCATGTTGGGTGTGTCTGAAATTATAATTATTTATCAAAATTAATTGAAATATACATACACACATGTTTACATATCCGAGTAATGAATACCCCTCGAAACCATCTTTATATGAGCCCCGCCAAGCGATTTTGGGTCTTCGAGCATTCCGTCATGACAAATTTTAACTGCGCATGCCCAGCCATTCAGAGGGGCCAGGGATATGGCTTTCTGTCTGAAGGTTCCTCTTGATCCACTGCTTGTATGAGCGAGCAGCGAAGGTTCTGGCGAGACTGCGCGAATGCGCAGGCTCGCCTGAACCTTCGCTGCTCGCATAGGCGATAAGTACCAAAATCGCTTGTCGGGGCCCATATAGAGAAAACTAGGTTTTACAAGCTTGGATGTACATTAGACCTAAAAATAGCCGTGTTTCCGCTAACCCGACCGACCGTGCTTCAGACTCTACTATTTTTATCAACAATAGAAAAAAATAAAAATTAAAACACTGACCCTACCATTTTCAATTTCCGACCCTACCCAATGTCGTCTTTGCATTTTCCCATAGTAATTTCGCGTTTTAAGTTCTTTTTTGTAGCTTTTGGCATTTAGTACCTTCCAAAATACAGAGCTGACATTTTTGAGCATCTAAAATGAATTATGATATACAGTGCAATTCTGAACATGACAAATTTATTAACAAAAAACATGTCCAAAAACAAAAACACATAAAAATATAGGCCCGACCCCGTTTTATTTTCGTCGGAAAAAAAAAATAACAAGCTTCTCCTACCTACCCACCAAAATTTTATTCAGCATGATAGCGGAAACATAGCTATTTTTAAGACTTACAGTAGAACTTCGATGGCTCGAACACCGATGGCTCGTTTACCATGGATGTGTCGAACCCAGTCTTGAGCCCCAAGCAAAATCCTCTACATAAGAAATAGTGGGGGATAATTAAGGAGATTTTAGTCTTTTATCTTGCAAATGTATGCTGTGTATACTCATTAGAATCGTTTCGATGAGGCGATTCTAATGAGTACACACAACATACATTTTCAATATAGAACGCCGAAAAGATGTCTAAATGTATCTCGTTATGCCTCCTGGCAGTAACCTCAGTGGCTCGAACTACCCCTGTCTCGAACAGATTTTCGAGGACCCAAAGCTGTTCGAGCCATTGAAGTTTGACTGTATTTGTCTTATTCCTGCTCCGAGACGTAGGTTGTGAGTAGAGCAGAAATAAGAAAAATATGCGCATATTTACAACAGAAAGATAACCGTTTTGGAGATATGGAAGAATCCATTATCAGTTGCCCCCTATATATATTGCATTGTAACGCGTTGACATGATAAAGATATGCTATCTCAGGACAAGTCAGCTTTATCACGTCAACGTGACATTGCACTTTTTTGAATGAAGCGGACTGTCGACATAAAAAAATGGCTAAAATGGTATTATTACTGGAAAAATTGGAAAAAATACATTAAAAAAATACGAAAAGGAAAATTAACGGTCAGCTGATAGTAAATAAACTGACTGATTATATTCCACGCCGGGATGTTCTTTAAAGAGTTTACAAGGGGATAAACTGATAAATAGAATACCAGATTTGTGTATTTTGATATCAAGTGTATCAGGCTCGGCTTCGAGAACGCATGTATAATCGCTCGGCAAGCCACGCGATTCTACAAGCGTGCTCGAAGCCTCGCCTGATAAATTTGATATCAAAAGACACGAACCTGATATTCTCTTCTTCTTTGTCTGTAACTGTGACTACTACTATTACTACTACTAAGACTACAACAATTTACTACTATGACTACTACTATTACTACTGCTACTACTACTACTTCTACTAACTCGACCCCCGCCCATCGGGGATTGACGAAATAGATGGGCTGCATGATGCCTCCACGCAGAGCTGAAACCGACCACACACGAGTAATGATAAACATCTTAGAAGATCTAAGCCTGCCTGTGCAAAGCTGTGCGAGTCGTCTCGTCCATGTTTATGAACCCTATTGGTTTCATTGGGCGACATGGCTTGAGATTCCATTTCATCTCAATGTCCGGTAAAAGTCCCAAACAATTGGAAGCAACGTCTCCAAAATGACTTATACAGTGTTGACGGGGACGTTAAACTGAAATCAAACAACAAACAAACTGCTAACTACTTCTACTACTATACTGCTGACGGCCCCACCCATCGGGACTTGAAAAAGTAGGTGGGCTGCATGATGCTTCCACGCAGAGCTGAAAACGATCCCACATATTGGTAAACCGCTTAGAGGATTTAAGCCTGCCCAGGCAAAGCGGTGCGAATCGGACCGTCCATGCTTATAAACCCGATTGGTTTCATTGGGCGACAGGGCTTGAGATGTCATATCATCTCAATGGGTAAAAGTCCCACAAAATTGGATGCAACGTCTTCAAAATGACCTATACAGTGTTGACGGGGACGTTAAACCTCAAATCAACCAACCAACCAACCAGACAACCAACTACTACTGCAGCTGCTATAATTGATTGATTGATTGTTTGGGGTTTAACTACACGTCAATAAGGCTGACACGATTAATCGTATAATCGATTAATCGATCGATAAATTCCTAAAAAAATGATTATCATTTCTGATTTGCTTTTAATCGATTACTTGATAGGTACAATTTACTTCCCAAAGTTATGCCTAAAATAGCTGGATGATTGGCAAACAGTGCAGACCCTGATGAGACGCCGCATTTTGCGGCGTCTCATCTGGGTCTACACTGTTTGCTCAGGCCTGTCTGTTCAAATCTACATATGGTAAAGTGCAACATATGGTTAGAGTCATGCTCAGACAGAACGTCAGATAGGTAAAATTATGACAAAAACCTCAGCGATTACTAATCGATTATCGATCGCAATGACATGACTGATAATCGATTAACTTTTCAGCTCCGATTAGCCAGCTCTACACGTCAATCCCTCTCGGTCATTTTGTGTCGTCTCCCAGAGAAAGGGAGAAATGAGATAGAAGACATAGTAGAGGAGATGAAAGTGAGGGACAGAGGAGAAAGAGGAAAATGAACGGAAGTGTAGAAAACAGAAGCAATAACAACATTCCCCCCTCTACCCTTACATGTACCTGCTGCAAGGACAGCATGCCCTGTCCAACTGTAAGCCAATATCAGATGAACGCCTCAGTGACGCAAGATACACGTCAACTCCACCTCACCCAAACAACCCCACTACTACTTTTATAGTGCGAACAATTTGACATGAGACTGACCTTTATGCAAGGAATAAATTAATCAATGCTATCGCCTAATACGTCGGGTTTCGTAAACTTCTTGTGAATTTTCGGCATCACGTGAACAGCGGCCCATTTACCGTCATCGTCGGAAAACGACGAAGATATGTCTATGCATTCAGTTGGGTGTGAAATTATGTTAATAGAGTTCACTAGTCTCAGGTCAGTTTGTTCGAACTATACTATAGTCTTTCAAAACGCAGTGAGACGTGACTGCACTTTTAATTTTGGACTAGTCCGTGTTTTAGGTGAGTCGCCTTCATTTGGGATTTTACATTGGGGGATATAATTTTACGGAGATTCGTACTGCATCATACTAGCCAATTGGCCGCGACTTCTACATAATGGCATTATCAAAAAACTTATTTATTATTTTAAAATCCGGTGAAAAAAAGAAATCCGAAACCTGCTTCCCCTAAAACATGGAATAGTCTTGCCACGCTTAAAAGGTCGTTGATAAACTATACTACTACTAAATAAATAAATAAATAAATAAATAAATAAATAGATAAATAAATAAATAACTGATGTACCCACCGTATTGACAGCTCTCGTTCGTTGCAAACTGTGGTCAATATACTGGCTGCAAAGACGTTTTCCTTGCTACATGTACTTCCGTATGGTGAAAAATGTTTGATGAAACCGAGGACCTATTGGATTAAAAGCTCACACACAAAATAATCCCAGATTATGATGTAGTTTTTATCGCCTTGTCCCGTTTATACTCAAAACAAGTACACGCCATTTAGAGTTTGAACGAAACATTTTTATCATCACCAGTTTTGATAACAATGCATGCTTACACACTGATTAGATGATAATTAAGGCGATTAGATAACCAGAAACGGTCCTTGTTTTGTGAGACAACTTTTGTGACTTCCGGTTTAGCTTAAAGCAATTCTTGCCTTTACCATGTTAACAATAACAAGGCCGTGAAACGAACACCTATCTAACCCCCATTTTACATACAGAGATGATAGAGATAGTAGATGAGATGAACGTGTGTGGTGGTGGTGGTGGTGTGTGTGTGTGGGGGGGGGGGGGGGGGGGGAAGGGGGGATAGGGGAGAAAGAGGAGAATGAATAGAAATACAGAAATAGAAGAATAACAACAACACTCCGCCAGTATCAGTTGGGCACCCAAGTGGCGCAAGATACACGACACCTTTGCCTTACCTTACCACCCCCTCAGACTTGCCTACATGATAGAAACAATTGACACTACTAAATCTTAAGACATAATGTTTGTACTGAATGGACTCTTCTCCGCCTCCAAAATTCAGTAAATGGGTTTAAGCCTGTCCCGGCAAGAGACTGTCCGTACATATAAACCCTTTTGCTTTCATTGGGCGGCCGAGCTTGAGATGTCATGTCATCTCAACGTCGGATAAAAGCCATGCAGAATTGGAAGAAACGTCTCCAACATGACAGGGCGATAATTACGGACAAGTATTTTGAAGAGTGGGTTAATGTTCGCAAGGAGTCTTTCGACGCAAGATACACTTCAACTGCACCTCAGCAAAACAACCCCACTACTACTATTACAACTTCTACTACATTAATAAGTAAATAAATAAATAAATAAATAAATTAACATATAGTTTATCAACGACCTTTGAGAGTTCAACGTTCAAGCGTGGCAAGACTATTCCATATTTTAGGGGAAGCAGGTTTCGGATTTCTTTTTTCACAGGATTTTAAAATTATAAATATTTTTTTCGATAATGCCGTGGCCAAGTGGTTATAGTATGATGCAGTACGAATCTCAGAAAAACTATATCTCCCAATGTAAAATCCCAGCTGAAGGCGACTTACCTAAAAAACGGTCTAGTCCAAAATTAAAAGTGCAGTCACGTCTCACTGCGGTTTGAAAGACTATAATAAATGTTGTACCCACCGTATTGATGACCTATATGGTATTGAGGGGCACATTAAAACCAATGTTGTTGTTTTTTTTTGGCTGAGCCGGACAAGTAGTACAAGTCGCATAACTCTGGAAGTATATCTCGAAATATGGAAAGACGAGTTATTTTTCCTGATTGTAATACGTAATGCTGTGAATAACTATTTCGTTTAACCCTAACATTCCTACACTGAAACCGAACAGAGTAGACGCTGATCTGGGTCAACACTGTTTGCTAAACCCAAAAATGATTCTAACTAACCCTCTTACGTAACACTCTAACCTCGCAACGGCTATTTTCTCAAATAATCAGGGTTCTATCGCAATCAGTGACGCAGGCAGTGATAGTCATGTGAACATTAAGCTTTGACAATCGATACAAAAATTTCCCGAATGGAGATATTTTTGCACAACCATGTTTACATGTTGTAAGCAACAAAGACACTGCTTGGGCCCGTATATTACGAAAACACGCCACACAAAACTGCGCATGCGCGAAAATACGGAATCGTGGGATAGCATTTCCTTAGCGACCGGTGGCGTCCTAAACTCATTTATATAAATACATTGTACAATTTACCGCCGAAAAAAGGCCCCCGCCCATTGGGGCTTGAAGAAATATATGGGCTGCATGATGCTTCCACGCAGAGCTGAATCCGGCCCGTACACTAGTACTGGTAAACCGCTTAGAGGATCTAAGCCTGTCCAGGAACCGCGGTGCGAGGCGGACCGTCCATACTAATAAACCCTATTGGTTTCATTGGGCGACATGGCTTGAGATGTCATTTCATCTCAATGTCGGGTAAAAGTCCCACAAAATTGGAAGCAACGTCTCCAAAATGACCTTTACTGTGTTGACGGGGACGTTAAACCTCAAATCAACCAACCAACCAACCGCCGAAAAAAAAAAAAAAAACACGAGAATTTTAAGATGAACAAATGTAATGTTTTTCTTCTTTCTGCTTACTCATTAGAACCGCCTCATCGAGGCGTTTCTAATGAGTACCTACAATCTATATTTTAGAGCAGGAATAAGAAAATAAGGTTTACCCCTGTAAACCCCAGTTTTACTATATTAAAGTGGGGTTCAAGGGGGTCGAAATTATATAGGCGTATTTTCGTGATGACATAATTTTCATTTTTATTTTGAAATGACACAGTTAGAACAGTCTACAAATATGTTACTATTAAGCTTTCCGAAAGTTTGCATCAAGTTCAAAAGACCGGGTAATGTCCCCTGTAAACCCGACTTTATATATATTGAAAAATTGGGTTATGGTGGTGACTGCTCTTTTCCTTATTGTTGCTTAAAAATCTATTACACACTAGAACCGTCTCATGAGAAAAAGATAGAACATTTTCACCTGAAAAATTGCCGGTTTTAAAGATAAGATTTAAAGGCAACATTTAAAGATTTGCTAAATATTAAGACTAAATCTTCTTTAAAACATTCTTTACCGGTTATAATTAAGCCCCGTCGGGGCTTAGAGAAATAGATTGGGTTCCATGATGCTTCCTCGCAGAGCTGAAAACGACTGGACACGAGTCATCACGAAAATACGCCTATATAATTTTGACCCCCTTGAACCCCACTTTTATATATAAAAACGGGGGTTTACAGGGGTAAAACTTATTTTTCTTATTTCTGCTCTAAAATATAGATTGTGGGTACTCGTTAGAACCGTCTCAGCGAGTGCCCACAATCTATATTTTGAGCAGACATAAGAAAATTTTTCATCTTAAAATTTTCATTTTTTCGGCGATAAAGGTGACAATGTATTTGTATAGGCATGTTTGCGTAATGACAGGTAAACCGCTGTGTGTGTCTTAAGCCTGTCCGGGCAAAGTGGTGAAAGACGGACCGTCCCAACATATGAACCTTTTTAGTTTCTTTGGGCGGCAGGGCTTTCACCTCAGTGTCGGATGAAAGTCCCAAACATTGGAAGCAGCGTCTCAAAAATGACCTCAATAGTATTGACTGAGACGTAAAACCTCATTTCAAACAAACCAAATAAGGTAAAATTAGCCTGTTTTGTCTACACCCAGTGTCTCTACTAGACTAAGAAAAGAGTACATCTGGAACTTCCCTGGCTGAAGAATGGTCGTAAAGGGCTCAAGGGTGTTCTAAATGTAAGAATTTTACTCTAGGAGACAGTACAATAACACGCCCGTGCGACATTGTGGCTAAATAGCTACATTTCGGGTGAAAATCCATGATTTTTTTCTTATTTATACTGCAAACGTAAGTTGTGGATGCTCGTCAGAACCGTCTCATTGAGGCGGGTCCAACGAGTACCCCAAACCTTTGTTTTTGAGCAGAAATAAGAAAAATTATTTATACACCCGTGAACCCCCGTTTTTACTATATACAGTGGGGTTTAGGGGTGTTATTTCACGGACTTGTTCACGTAATGTCTCGGTTTTAAAAAGGCTCCTCATAAGCTATTACACGTATACATGCTTACTTATGACGTCTTTTATCACGTTAAAAAAGTCGCGTACTGAATCCCATTTTATTATACATGTACATTACAATAACACATCCGTGTGACACACCGCATTCTTTCATATCTCCAAAAAGGGTATTTTTTTTCTGATGAAAAGTATAGTTATTTTTCGAATGTATACCCCAAATATAGGTAGCTGGTGTTCGTTAGAGCCGCCTCATCGAGGCAGTTCCAACGAGTACCCACATCCTATGTCTTGAAGTAGAAATACGGAAAATAATGAAAAGCCCTGTAAACCCTAATTTTCTTTATATAACTTTTCCTCTGATGTATGTGAAGAGAACAAGTGGGGTTTATAACGGTATACATTATTCCCTTTATATTTGATCGAACAAATTTATTGTACTGCCCCAATGAATTGGTTCAATGTAGCACGCATTTGTATGTTTGCAAAAGAAGCAAGAAAAAAAATCTTAATTTTTGTTGCACGTTACGAAACAACGCCTAAATAATACGTCGTAAACTTTATTGCCGAAAAAATGAAAATTTTCCGATAAACTTTGTGATATTTTTCTTATGTCTGCTCAAAATATTGATTGTGGGTACCCGTTAGAACCGCCTCGATGAGGCGGTTCTAACGAGTACTCACAGTCTATATTTTAGAGCAGAAATAAGAACAGTAAGATTTACCACTGTAAACCCCAGTTTTACTATATAAAAGTGGGGTTCAAGGGGGTCAAAATTATAGACGTGTTTTTGTAATGAGTCTAATTAGGTGTTTTACAAAATAAAATGTAACTTATGGATAGAAACAACATTTTTCTTCTTCTCAAAATACGAAATAGAAGTAAAGGCAATGATCAGGGACCGATACAATTAACTTACAAAAACTTAAAACAACAAGAAGTCTTGTTCAGTGGTTCTCGTCCAACTTATGCCCCCATAGGCGAGCTTTGTTGTCATCTGACAACGTTTGTTAAGCTGTAGGGAAAGGGCCGTAACTACATGTGATATTGTGAGAACATGGGGCCCGATCCCTATGTTTAACCCTTTTTGTACCAAATGGAATCTTCCTCCTTATATATAACAAGAGCCCATTTCAAAATTTAGGGGTGTCAGGTTGTGTTTTCTTCAAGATTTATTTTGAAAATGGCTGAAATTTTAGCAAACAGTGGAGGCCCTGATCAGACGCCGCGTTCTGCGGCGTCTGATCTGGGCCTGCACTGTTTGCCAGGGTACCCTTTCTGGGGTTTCTGGTACTACATGTAAATGTGTTAAAATATACTTAAGTTTTTGCGCATCTGTGCATGTTTTATTATTACATTTTGTTTTCAAAATGTTTTTTTTTTTCTCACTGTTGAATTGTACTTGATACGCATCACAAGAAAAATTATGTTAAATAACATATGCATGCAGCAATGCCTCTGATCAGAATTCGCGCTGTCTGATCAGCGCTTTTGCCGCTCGCGCTCGTTAGCATTGATACCTGCTGTCCTACTCAAAAGAAAAATTTGTAGGTCAGTTTATATCTTCCCTGCCCCGAAGACGCCGAAAGTAACACTTCTCCCTGCCCCCCTGCTCAATTAGTTTTGCATATGGCACAATATTGAAACTGCAAACATGGCGGTCATGGATCAGGATGGGCTTGAAACCAGAAGTCTCGGTTTGTGCTCGCCACACGAGCCGGGTCATTAAAATTTGGAATTTTGAAAATATTTGAGGGTTACTGACGAGGCCTAATTGGCCGGCACTAGCTAGTCAGGCCCAGAAAACATGTGCGCTTCAAATTTTCCAGTTCCGTGGTGCATTCCTTACTTCCATATACAACATATTTGTCCTGCTCTGTCTCCTAAATGGGATCTTCGTCCTAATAAGTTTAGAGTGGTCTATGTCCAGTTATAGGGATGTCAAGTTTGTTTTGTTTCTGGTAGGTTTTACAAAAATGTATGTTCTGTAAGCAAACGGTGTATACCCAGACGAAACGCCTCTGTCTCCGGTGACTGATATCGGTCGACAATGTTTGAAAATTTCCCACAGATGGGACGCTATGCATATATGGGTTAATACATAAGCCATGTATGAGCGGCTGGGCGATGATAAAAATCAAAGCCTTGAGAATACTGGTGGGCCCTTTATTGTCAACATAGGTTGTGGGTGCTCGTTGGAACCGCCTCATTAAGGCGATTCTAACGAGTACCCTCGATGGAACCGCCTCATTGAGGCGATTCTAACGAGTACCCACAACCTAGATGTATGTCTAGGAGCAGAAATAAGAAAACTAATGCATGCCCATGTAAACCCCAGTTTAGAGGGGTATTCATTTTACGGACGTGAAAGCAACGTCTCCGAAATGACCTAAATAATGCTGACGAGGACGTTAAATATCAAATCAATCAATCAAACAAACAAACAAACAAACAATTACCCCAATATCCTGTATGATAAAAATTGTATGTTAAGGCGCATAATCGCGCAAAATCAAAAATCATTTGTACCCATGTACATAAAGCAATAAGAATCCGATGAAACAGCACGTGAACAAGTCCGTGAAATGAAGACCCCCTAAACCCCACTTTATACAGAGAAAACTGGGGTTTACGGGGTATACATGTTTTTTTTTTATTTCTGCTCTAAGACATTACTTGTGGGTACTCGTTAGAGCCGCCTCAATGGGGCGGTAATTACGGGCACCCAAAACCTATATTTTGAGTACATATAAGAAAAATATCACGGATTTTCATCAGAAAAGTAGCCATTTAGGAGATGTGAAAATGCACTATGTCGCAAGTGTGAGTTATCATAATGATTGGCAAATTTTCTTTCTTTATGGCCTGGCCCACAGAATTTTTCTAAAAACTGTTATTTTGTGTTGTATTTACATGTATTGTTGATACGCATGAGATGAACAAACTATTTGAGTCTGAAACAGTTTATGGGCTATAGCAGCGTAAAGAAGTATAGGGTATATAGTAAAATTCCAATATTAAAACCACCTTTGAGACTGTTCAAGAGTGGTCTTAAAGACCACTTTTGAACAGCGCCAAAGGTGGTCCCTGACCACATCACGCAAACACGCCAATATAATAATGACACCCTTAAATCCCACTATTATATTGCAAAACTGGGGTTTACATGGGTATACATTATTTTTCTTATTTCTGCTCACAAACATTGATTGTGGGTACTCGTTAGAACCGCCTCGACGAGGCGGTTCTAACGAATACCCACAATCTATGTTTAGAGCAGACATATGAAAAATATCAGGATTTTGTATCTGAAACCTTCCATTTTTTGGTGGTACAGTTTTACCAATATGTTAGAATAGGCGTAATGTTTTCGTAGTGCAGGGGACACTGTTACAGAAAACTCAAAGTTAGAATAACTGCACCGTTCTCAATAACCTTTTAAAGCAGAATTACATGTAGCCTTAATTTTAGGTGGTCTTAATAGCGGATTTTCACTGTATATACTTTGGGCGCATTTTGAAGTAATTTGTCAACGACGTATGAAGCCGTCAGCGTTGTCAACAGCCCTTTTAGACCGCGGCGAGCTGTGGCATTTCAGTTCCGTGTGTAGTCTATTCATAAGTTTAATGTTCCACAAACATAGATTCTTTGAGAGAAGCTTAGCAAGAATTTTTCTACAATGCCAAACAATAATGGTTTAAGCAAATGTGACCCGTCACGCGAAAAGGGACGAGTTGGGTGGATGACGTCATTTTAAGAAATAGCGTTTTGAAGTTGACGTCATTATCGATTAATTTCAGTCGCGCGTCAAGCAGGTACTTGCATTTCAGTCAATACTTTCAGGCTTTATTTTTTACATTTCTTCCCGCCAGCCTGTCAGTTATTTGATGTAATTAAAGTTGTGTCCTTTTGGAAGAGTACTTGAGTTTTGATGCCGCGAAAATATGAGTCAAAACACGACAGGTTCAGTCAAAGATTTCCTTCCCGATGATTGCTTCTTAAGCTTACTCGTGAGTAGAATATGATGATAATCAGGGGTGACAACCTACGTCATAGCAGAGATGTCGTACCCATTTCAGAAGCGGACATATTGGTGTAAATAGGGTAAAAAAATGCTTCAAACTAGATATGTACATTACGAGTCTTCAGAAAACATACTTCAGCTGGTAACGAACAATATTTGCATCCCACCAGTAAGCTAATTCCACCTAGAAACATTGAAAAGGCTTCGATAGCTTCGCCACAAGATTTGATTCGGCGCTGTAAACAATGGTAGTTCCGACATCATTGCCAAATCAGCTTGTGTCGAATTATTTAAAGAAAAGGCCACATTTCTGAGACAGATTTCAGTATGTTTGGTTCTTTTATGTCCTAATGCACCGACTGCGCCTACTTGTTGTGACAAATGCCTTTTGTGTAGTAAACGCCGGCAAACCTACGAATGGTTATGACGTCACTGCTTTGACGTAGGTTGTTCCCCCTGATAATGAGACCCTAGATTTAGTGACTGATGTGAACAATATATATTATCCCTCCTCAAGATGTGATAGTTTAAGAAATGAACAATTTTTTACCTTAAATGCAGACGTTGTCAGTGATTCCGACTGATTCTGGCGGCAGTGAAAATGAGGGATCAGCTGGGACTGTACAGTTCCTGATCAGTCACGCGTCATTGACTGTTGAAGCCCATACGGTTGCTCGCTGCTCTGAACTTTTGGTAACCATTTTATAGAAACGTTATCCCTCTACAACATGCACATAATCATTTTGTCCTAATCACATTCGCCTGACTTTCAGGATTGCAGAATATGGGACCAAGGTTAGACGCATTTGCGGAACACGGTACCCAGTAGCGGATCACGAGATATAGAGTAGAGTTAAGCTATTTGGAAACGATAAAATATGTCAGTTCCTTCTCAGTGCCATTCAGTAAACACTAAATATCAATTTGTGATTATGTCTCCATTTCTCCCTCCCCCGTAAGGTCGGCTGAAGACATTATTTTGTCCTCACTATCTGTACGCCACGTTTGAAATCGTGTCCGCTCCGTATCTGAGATAGTCTCATGAAACTTTGCAGAATTGAAACAGTGGCCGGCCTCGGTAGCTCAGTCGGATGCGTGTCTGACTGGTGATCATGAGGACGCGGGCTCGATGCCAGCCGGGGTCGGGAACATTCTTTCACGGAGATTGATCATGAAATCTTATCTACGCTCATTCTTTCCCGTCCGCTGACTCAAGAAGGGTAGTTGTCAGTTTCTGGCGAAAGAATTTGCACTATACTGGTTAACTGCTTACGTATAAGCCTGCTCAGACAAAGTGTCAAAACTTACCTAAAATAGTGTTGACTGGAACAAACGAAAAACACTATAAGACAACTTGCAGAAGACAAGAATCATAATTCTTACTTTATTACTTTTGAAGTTATGGCCCTTTGAGCATTGAAAATTTACTCACGCCCTCTCTCACTTACGGAACCCGGAAAGGGGCATGATTTTTTTAATATGTTGTGCGAACAAGATATTAAGATATGCGAACAAGATATTACCTTGTGCGCGCAAGATAATATGTTGTGCGCATAAGATATTATCTTGTGGGGACAACATAATTTAACTTGTAAGGACAACATATTATCTTGTGCCCACAAGATAATGTTGTGCGAACAAGATATTTTCTTGAAGGCATCTTGTACGCACAAGATAATATGTTGTCCGCACTAGCTATTATCTTGTGAGCACAAATTATAAAAAAAATATTCATGTCCCTTCCCCGGGTTCCATGCTCACTTAACAATTGTGTGAGATGTTTTCATGCAACTTTAAAGACATGTTAACCTTCAACAGATGATGCGCAAAAGAAACATGACAATTTTACTGTTGCATGGGCCCCCGTGGCCTTATTGGTAAGAGCGCCAGTCCAGGGATCGAACTCTCGACTCCAACTGCAATCGACAGACCTATATGACTCGCAACCGACCGCAGTCATTCGGGCTTCAAATTTCTATTGTTAAGGTGTTCCTTTCTCTTCCTAAAGGGACTCCCTGGCCTAGTGGGTAGTGATGTATCACTGCTGTAGTTCGAGTATGCGTGACGCCAAGTTCTACAACGGAAGGTCAGGCGATATTCCTCCGGGAACTCCGGTTTTCGCCCACCTCTTATTAACGATCGGCCCGATATATTTGTTCGTTTGAATTGAGGTTTAGCCAACCCGTCAACACTATTTAGGTCCATTTGGAAACGTTGCTTCCTATGTTTGGTATTTTTATCCGACATTGAGATGAAATGACATGATCTCAATCCCTGCCGCCCAATATAATCTTTAGACCACTGCATACTTCAATTGCGCCTTGTAATAGTTAGCGTTTTCCGGGCTGCATTACGAAAACACGCCTATACAAATGCAATGTTAACTGTACCGCCGAAAACCGAACATTTCAAGGGGAATGTAAGTAAGAAAGTTTATTTCAAATTCCATAAGGCTAAAGGCCAAAGCCCATGAGGATACAAAATACAACATGTCGTGTTTTAGTATTACCCAAAGGGAAGTAATACTGCTCTTCAAAAGGAGATTCGGCAACATAAACAAATATGGCTGACATTGTCAGGAAGTTAAGGTGAAATGACATAAAAATGATATACTTGGCCTCTGACCAAATATGCGTCCGTGATTTGGAGTGCACAGGGAATGTTTGTGCCGGAAATTTGACTCCGTGTCAGAACAAGTAAACAAAGTTTTTTATGCACTTTTTATTCGAAACAGTGCTGAGGCATAAAAAGTGTGAGTGATTCCGCCAGTCTTCGACAGTTTAACTTCGAGCACACCGTAGTTCAAATGCATAAAATTAAGAGTAGACCAAAATCTGGGAACCTGCTCCAGAGGAGACAGCATAACAAGTACTGGCTTTCCTCTAAAATGTGGCATAGTTGTTAAAAACATGCGGGTACACAAATGCATTTAAAACTGCACCGCCGAAAAAATGAGCATGTTAATTAAGATGAATAGTTATGATATTTTTCTTAATTCTGCTCAAAATATAGATTTTGTGGGTACTCGTTTGAACCGGATCATCGAAAGAAAAATAAGGTTTACCCATGTAAACCCGTATTTTCCTGTATAAAAGTGGGGTTCAAATCATATAGGCGTGTTTTCGTGATGGTTACATTCGACTGGATGGATTTGGAACTGTGTAGACTATAAATAGACTGCGGGAGTATACAAACTGATCTCGGATGTCGCTAGATGATCATGCTATTTAAACTTTTCTCATGACTGTTAATTTCTTACTTAGGCTATTTTATTTGAATAATTGCAGTAAATGGCTTGCAATTGTGATATTTGCATTGTTATCCGGCACATAAATAATTAAGAGATGATGATAATGATGATTTCGTGTTTAACGACGCGTCAACCCTCTGTGGGTCATAAGCGTCAAACGGTTAATGGTTAACGGCACTGAGAATTATGTGGATATTAAAAGTTAAAAAATTAGTTTGATATGTATAAAAATCCTAAACAGTTAAATCTTATGAAAAAGTCCAATTTCCTTCAAGAACAAAATAATATTCTCAAAAGGTACATCCTGAAACAATTGTTGCAAAGTGTCAGCCCTGAAGAACAAGTCACGGGACCGCGAAAAGTCTACACATTCAACCAAAACACGTTTCACAGCGAATGGCCGATCACAGCCCACACAGGAAGGCCGCTCATCACCATCCAAAACATAAGAATGAGCAACTCTAGCACGGCCAAATTAAGAAATGAAATTTACTTTTCTACAGTTCATGAAAGTATTAACGCAGTGGGTCGCGTGCAAAGTAAATGAGCCCCTTCCTGGGTTCATGTAAACTTTGCTAGCGACCCAGTGTCGTTCATTCTTTCATGAAAAGCAGAACAATTAATTTTATTTTTTTATATTTACATTATTTGCCCCTCATCACTGGGCGAAAAAAAAATGCTTATATGGCAAACTTTTAAAGCTGAAAAACATTTACACGCTGTTTTTTCTACAATGAGCGGAGCAGCATTGACGTCATCAACGCCCGTAGAGAACAATGGATTAGAATGACGTCACTTAACGTCACTGAAAATCATGTGATTCGATACGTTAATGGAAGTATGAACGCAGTTTTTTCTATAGGTTAACATTAGACTTTACACTGAAAATGTAAATAAATGAATAAATAAATTACGCGGCGACGTCGGCCAAAAAGTCATTTTGTAATATTTACATTTCCAGTGTAAAGTCTAATGTAAACCTATAGAAAACAATTGCGTTGCATCGAATCACAAGATTTTCAGTGACGTTAAGTGACGTCATTCTAAACCATTGTTCTCTACGGGCGTTGATGACGTCAACGCTGCTCCGCTCTTTGTAGAAAAACAGCGTGTAAATGTTTTTCAGCGTTAAATGTTTGCGCTACAAGCATTTTTCGCCCAGTGATGAGGGGCAAATAATGTAAATATAAAAAATAAACTTAATTTTTCTGCTTTTCATGAAAGCATGAACAACAGTGGGTCGCTAGCAAAGGTTACATGAACCCCTTCGGGGTTCATTTACTTTGCACGCGACCCACTGCGGTCATACTTCTATGAACTGCAGGAAAATAAATTTCATTTCTTAAATGTTTTCGATGCGATGAAATGACGTTAGACCGTGCTTCTTCACGTGATGGGAGTTATAAAAGAGTGCTCCATGTCACACGGGTTGAGAAGGTCTTGTGTGTCAACTAAATAAATATTGAAACTAATTTGTTTTTCGTTACTAGCGACTTTTTAAAATCATTTTCATTACTGTGTGTTTATTAAACAGTACACACAAGTTTGAATTTGCGCACAGTTTATATGATTGATCACGAGGACAGCAGCAATGACGCTCGTGACAGTATCTAACTTTCGGTCGATTTACAAGCAATCAACCCTAAAATACTTTAAACCTCATAACTTAGCTTTGACTTGCCCAAGTCCCTACATTTACATTTTTTTATTTTTAAATGAAAGTCCCAAAAAATATGTAAAAGTCTCTTTAGTCTTCATCTCTGAATGTAGGTTAATTTTACAATTTTCATAAAAGACTGTATTGCTATTTCATTTACAATGTATTTATATATATATATATATTTTTTTTTTGTAAACAATTATTTCTACAATGGACACCTAATTAACAGACTTGGGCAAGTCTAAACTTAGGTTAGACGTACAAAAAAAAGGAAATGCGGTACTTAGCTAAACTCGGTTTGATGTTTTTCTGGACAAGTCATAAACAAGATGTTTATATTCATCATGTTAATGTCTGACTGTTTTGTTTTTTTTTTTTGTTTGTTTATTCGACTTTTTGTATGTCTTATACAGTATGTAGACGTATTTCGAAGGCACAAATAAGGCATATTTAATGAGTTTTGAGCAATCGGTATTTAGGAATTTACTACACTGTACGTAAATTTTGCCTTACGTGATATTCATCACGCAAACAAATGCCCGTTTAGGCTGCCCATCACAAAAACACGGCTATATAATTTTGACACCCTTGAACCCCACTTTTATATAGTAAAACTGGGGTTTCCGGGGGTATACCTTATATTTCTTATTTCTGCTCTAAAATATAGATTGTGGGTACTCGTTAGAACCAACTCGATGAGGCGGTTCTAACGAGTGCCCACACTCTATATTTTGAGCAGACAATTTTTCATCATATAATTTTCATATTTTCGGCGATAAAGGTGGCAATGTATTTGTATAGGCGTGTATGCGTAATGTATTTTTCCATTGCCAACATGATGGGTTTTTCGATTGTTACAAGGTTTGACAAATACATTGCCATTTCAGGCTTTGTCAGGCAGATGTTTCGTGTTTTTATTTCTTTTTAATCTATTTTGGATCAAAAATCCTATTAACAAACTGTGTAAACCCTGATCTGGTGCCGCATTTTGCGGTGTCTGATGTCGGTCTGCGCTGATTGCTTATGCCCATTTTCCGGGTTTCCTGGTAAGAAAGGGTACATGTTCATCATATATGAGCCCGCACACAGGATTTCCTACATATTACATGTGCGCCTAACGAAGAATCAGTTCAGCCTGCGCAATCAAATAGTCTGACCAGAGACTTCCCGTGCTGCATGAAAGAGCACTGGGTCCTTAGCTATCCTTAGAACGCCTAACGAATACTCTAATCAGACTGCGCGGATGCGCAGGCTGATCTGAATCTTCGCTGGGCGCACAGAAGTTGTAGGAAATGCTGTGCCCCGGCTTATAAACATTAGCCTGATTATAATTGATAATTATTATTATAGTAATTTCAAAAGTGGAAGCAACGAAAATTGTAAATTTAACCCACTTTAGGACAAGTAATCTTCTACGTAATAGCTTTGCACCGTTAGACCCCAAGTAGTCTAACGGGGTCTGCCCATCATGTAAACAAGTCAGTGTAATTAACACCGCGTAAACCCCACTTGATCTAGAGAAAAGTGGGGCTTTCAAGGGTTATTTATGCTTCAAGACATAGGTTTTGGGTACATGTACCCGATTAAGGCGGTTCTAACAAATACCCACAATTTATGTTTCAAGTAGAAATAAAAAAAAATATCACCAATTTTCATAAAAAATACCGTTCTGAAAGAATCCACTTTGCGACACCGTTCGTAATGACATAGATGGAATACTTGTTCGTCTCACTGCTTCAAACATAGTTTTTGGGTGCTCGTTAGAACCGCCACAACGAGGCTGTGAGGCTGTTCAAACGCGTACCCTTTGACCAAAGATAAGTAAAGTAAAATGCTCCCATTACGAAAACACGCATATACAAATACATTGTAAATTTTACTGCCGAAAAAAAATTGTTAGATGTAAAATTGTGATAGTTTTCTTATTTTTGCTCAAAATATAGATTGTGGGTACTCGTTAGAACCGCCTCAACGAGGCGGTTCTAACGAGTACCCACAATCTATATTTTAGGCGGTTCTAACGAGTACCAACAATCTATATTTTAGACCAGAAATAAGAAGAATAATGTTTACCCCCGTAAACCCCATTTTGCCAAATAAAAGTGGGGTTCGAGGGGGTCAAAATTATATAGGCTTGTTTTCGTGATGCCTGTAAACCAAATTTCTCTACGAGGACCTCGTATTTAAAGTTTGGTTTATAACGGCCTTTATATCACGGATTTGTGTTTTTCCTTCCTTTGTTGTAAGTTCTGCATGTGTATAGATTCCCATGTCTTTAAGGAAAAAAAAAACAACAGGTTAAACCTTGCTTAGACGTCGAGCTCTGTGGCGTCTGAGTTGGGTCTACACTGCGAGGGTAGGCTGAAAAGTTCTGAGCCTGACCAAGAAGCACGCATCGAACAACCATGAAATTTTGTATTCATTAAATCTAAACCTTTATTACTTGATTTGACTCAAATGAGTTCAAGTTTACCTGCAATAACGTAGAAATTCTAGACTTTGAAAATTGATACTAACACGTGTTTGAGAAAATGGACAAAATCTGGCATCGTGGTGCCATCAAGTACCTCCATAAAAAGGGGTTAGCTCCTAAGGACATTCATGCCGATATGGTTGCTACATTAGGGGATGATGCTCCTTCGTATGCAACCGTGCAACCGTGAAAAGGTGGGCAGCCAATTTTAAGATGGGCAAGGACAGCCTTGAAGATGATGACCGGTGTGGACGACCCACAACGGCAACAACTGAGGAAACCATCAGCCAAGTGCAGAGGGCCGTGATGCATGACAGGCGTTTAACTGTGAATCAGTTAGCTAACGCTGTTGGCATCTCCCGTGAACGAGTAGAGAACATTCTACACAGTGAATTAGGAATGTCGAAGGTTTCCGCAAGATGGGTGCCACGGCTTTTGACGCCTGACCAAAAGTTGACCAGACTGAACCTGTCACAAGACAACTTGGCTATTTTTGAAGCAGACCAAGATGGTTTTCGTGACCGTTTTGTCACTCAGGATGAGTGTTGGGTTCATAACTTTGAGCCAGATACCAAAAGACAATCCATGCAACGGAAGCACCATGGCTCACCCCCTCCAAAGAAGGCGAAGGTTGTCTCCTCTGCAGGGACGGTGATGGCATCAGTGTTCTGGGATGCCAAGGGTATAATATTCATAGATTACCTTCAAAACGGCAGAACAATTGATGGGGAGTATTATGCAGATCTGCTAAAACAATTGCGAGAAGCAATTAAGGCTAAACGACCCGGAAAATTGACTAAAGGGGTCTTGTTCCATCAGGTCAATGGGCCTGCTCATAAATCGGTTGTCGCAATGGCTGCTGGGCATGACTGTGGCTTCACACTTGTCGATCACCCTCCGTATTCATGTGATCTAGCTCCATCAGATTATTTCTGGTTTCCTAACATGAAAAAGCACTTGGCTGGGCAGCATTATCGGTCACACGAGGAGGTGATAGCTGCTGTGGAGGAGTTTTCGGGGACCAAGATGAGACCTTCTATACCACTGGGATACAAGGACTCCAGCATCACTGGAGGAAGTGTGTGGACAGGAAGCGGACTATGTTGAAAAATAAAGCACTTTCAGCATTGACAAACCATTAGATCTTGGTCAGGCTAAGAACTTTTCAGCCTACACTCGTACTTGCAAGTATCCTTTTGTTGCTTATTTGTTTAACAGAGCTGAGACAATGAGCTTTATAGAACCGTTTGCACAGAAATGATTTCCTCTCATGTTATGTAAGAAATATCCTGCAATGCTCCAGGTACAGTTACATTCCTGTAATAAGACCACCTTTGGGACTGTTCAAAGGTGGTCTTTAAGTCCACTTTTGAACAGTTCCAAAGGTGGTCTCTGACCATAGGGCATTGTGTGCAAAAACACGAAACAACTAAAAATAAACCCTTCAAAAAAAAAGTATTGATTTTTGGTGGTCTTAATAGCGGAATTTCATTGTATCATTTTGCGAATACCTAGTTACAGGTCATGGTGAGATTTTCTCCATATTTTGCGTGTTAAGAACAACGTATAGCGTCACTTTCACTAGATAATGAATAAAAGCCATCATGGACATAGTGATATATGAGATATTCCCATTTTGGGCAACGAACATCCCTGTAAACCCCAATTTCTATAGAAAAATGGGGTTAATGGGTAAACATTCTCATTCATGCTCACACACATAGGTTGTGAATACTCACCAGAACCGCCTTAGTGAGGCGTTTCTAATGAGCACCCACAACCTATTTTGGGACACACATTAGATAAAATATAACAATCACGCAAACACGCCTATATAATTCTGACCCTTTAAAACTGGCGTTTACAGGGGTAAACCTTATTCTTCTTATTTCTGCTCTAAAATATAGATTGTGGGTACTCGTTAGTACCACCTCGAGTACCCACAATCTATATTTTGAGCAGAAATAGGAAAAATATCACAATTATTGTCATTTGTAGGCGTTAAAATTGACAATGTGTTTGCATAGGCGTGAAAATAGAAATGGCTATTTTTCATCGTTGATATTTCAGTGAAAAAAAAGCTCTTTGTCACACAATGCTGTTGTCGTAATGTCAAGGAAATTCGGAATAGTTTTCTTATTTCAACTCCAAACATAGGAACTGGCACATGTACTCGTTAGAACATGTACTTGGTAGAACCGCCTAAATGAGTACCACAGTCAATACCAAACTCTTAGAGATGCGGTTCGAACGAGTACTATCTATCTATCTATCTATCTATCTATCTATCTATCTATCTATCTATCTATCTATCTATCTATCTATCTATCTATCTATCTATCTATCTATCTATCTATCTATCTATCTATCTATCCATCCATCCATCCATCCATCCATCCATCTATCCATCTATCCGGTCTATCTATCTATCTATCTATCTATCTATCTATCTATCTATCTATCTATCTATCTATCTATCTATCTATCTATCTATCTATCTATCTATCTATCTATCTATCTATCTATCTATCCGGTCTATCTATCTATCTATCTATCTATCTATCTATCTATCTATCTATCTATCTATCTATCTATCTATCTATCTATCTATCTATCTATCTATCTATCTATCTATCTATCTATCTATCATCTATCTATCTATCTATCTATCTATCTATCTATCTATCTATCTATCTATCTATCTATCTATCTATCTATCTAATCTATCTATCTATCTATCTATCTATCTATCTATCTATCTATCTATCTATCTATCTATCTTATCTATCTATCTATCTATCTATCTATCTATCTATCTATCTATCTATCTTATCTATCTATCTATCTATCTATCTATCCGGTCATACTTGGCCATTACCTCAGTCAGTTAGGCCTTTAAATAGCTGTGTTTCCGCTAATATGCGGAAAAAATTTAAAGTCGTAAGGTCGGTTAAACACATTTTTGGTCAACTTTTTATTTGATGGAAAAAGAACAAACATCTTTAAAGGGCTGAATTCCGGCCATTTTACCACAAAACATTCAAATAATGAGGTTTAGAGCATCAAAAAAGCAAAAGGAAAAGGATTTTAAGCATTAGTTTTGCTTTTATGACAGTTTTATGAAATTTTATCAAAAGTGCTAGAAAATTTTATGGTCCGTAGGTAAGAAAATCGTTTTATATTTTTTCTGGATGGCCGCAAAAATTGCAGAGTCGGCACAGAAAATCAGGGTCCGTCGGGTTAGCCGAAAAATATCTGTTTTTTTTAGGCCTTGTGATCAGAACAAAAAAAAAAGAAAAGAAAAGAATATCCTCTTTTAAACAACAGATATGTAGAAATGGAAAACATGTTACGGAAAAGATTAAAGATTAGAATAGAATTGGCATGTAATTGAATAGACTTTGCATTGCATGGAATCATGTAAAAGGATATCACGAAACCATGTTTATCAGCACGTAAACAAGTCCGTGAAATGAACACCCCTTTACACCCCACTTTGCATAGAGAAAACTGGTGTTTACGGGGGTAAACATATTTTTCTTATTTTTACTCCAAGACATAGGTTGTGGGTACTCGTTAGAACCGCCTCAATGAGGCGGTTCTAACGATTACCCACAACCTATGTTTGCAGTATAAATAAGAAAAATGTCATGAATTTTCACCCGAAAGTAGCCATTTTGGATATGTGAAAAATGAACTATGCCGCACGGGTGTATTTGCGTAATGTATATTTTTACCCCCTTAAACCCAACTTTTATATAGTAAATATGTTCTAGAAAGGGTTATCCTTTGGAAGCAAGGAATACATCACAGAACTGGAAAATATGGAGTGTGCATGTTTTCTGGTCCAGACTATTAGTTTCGGCCATTTAGGCATCATCAGCCTCATCAGTGACCCTCAAATATTTTCAAAATTCCACAATGGAATCAATGATCCCAAAGGACAAGAAAATATGAACTACGGTTTGCGTTATGTTTCTTATTTCTGCTCAAAACATAGATTGTGGGTATTCATTAGAACCGCCTCATCTAATCATTTTCATATTCACGTGGTGAAATTTACAATGTATTTGTATAGGCGTGTTTTCATAATGTCTGAAAATACGAAAGGCGCCGTTTTTAGCACATTGTTAGGTCATGATTATGTGAGTCCTCGTCGGGGTCGCCTATCCAAAAACACATTACCACGAGACATGGGTGTGCTTCAATGGCATTTGTCTTTCATATGAAAATGATTGATTTGATTTGATTTTGATTGATTTGAGGTTTAACGTCCCCGTCAACACTGTAAAGGTCATTTTGGAGACGTTGCTTCCAATTTTGCGGGACTTTTACCCGACGTTGAGATGAAATGACATCTCAAGCCCAGTCGCCCAATGAAACCAATAGGGTTATAAGCATGGACGGTCCTCCTCGCACTGCGGTTCCTGGGCAGGCTTAGATCCCCTAAGCAGTTTACCAGTACTAGTGTGCGGGCCGGATTCAGCTCTTCGTGGAAGCATCATGCAGCCCATATATTTCTTCAAGCCCCTACGGGCGGGGGCGTTGAAAAATGATTGATAGTTTTCTCATTTCCAGTCACAATATAAATTGTAGGTGCTCAATTAAATCGCCTCAATGAGGCGGTTCTATCGATGCCCCACAATATTTGTTTTGAAAACAAATAAGGATAATAATTAATATCCCCGTAAACCCAACTTTCTGATTACAAAACGGGGTTAACAGGGTTGTTCATTACCAGGGCCCAGTTGTACAAAACTAACGACGTCGTTAGTTAACGTATCGTTAAAACTTTGATCATTTATTATGGCAAGTATGCTAATATTTTTGCTGAAAAAATGTGAGCAGCTTTTTTTGCAAAAACTGCTCACATTATTTCATCAAAAATACCAAAAGTTTCGATACTGTACTTGCTAGAACAGTTAACAATATGACCACTAACGAGCTCGTTAAGCTAACGATGCTTTGAACAACTGGCCCCAGAACTCGTAATGATATTCGTTGTCTGTCTGTTCCACCTCTCCATCCAAGTCCACTCTATGTTTTAGACTATCCCGACATTGGTTTGTTTTTGGTGATTTGGTTAACATATTTCTAAACATGAAGCTATGACATTTAATATAAATAGCGTGAATGAAATGCCAAAAACAGGTGAGCTGTGGCTAAGATGGGGTGCTTTGGTACAATATGATGTAGATTTCTTCCCACGTGGTCTTCAACGTTCCCATTTAAAAGAGAAAAGTTTCAAACTTCCCATTTGAAAGAGAAAATTTTCAATCGGATAAAGAAAGCAACAATAAAGATAAAAAGACGTTTTAAGGATTAGATTGGAGCTGTAAGTTCATTTTCTTAATGACCATTTTATTCTTTATTGTAAAGTTTCTCCCTGTTATAATTTTTTAGTTTGTACCTTAGGATTGGAAACTTAGTACTTGAATTTAGCTTTATCCATCAAATAATTTTCAAAAATAAATAAATAGATAAATAAATAAATAAATAAATAAATGTACCAACACTCTGTATAACCATTCGATATACATAGGTAACAAAAGAATCTCTTTCGCGCGCGTAATAACATCCGGAATGAGTGTTCGAGTGCGATTCAAATAAGTTAGAAGCATTCATCGCAAACGACCCAAACTAGTATAAACTAATCACTATATTGACACTTTCAACTGAACGAATCTTACATGTAACGCACAATTTTAACGCCACTTGTAAATATTTGAAATTAATACACTAATAGCCATATATTCATTATACAAAAACACACCTATATATACAAATGCATTGTAACCTTTACCGCCGAAAACCCCCCGAAAAATTTCAGATAAAAATTCTTATTTCTGTACAAAATGTAGATTGTGTGTACTCGTTAGAACCGCCTCATCGAGACGGTTCTTACGAATACCAACACTCTCTATTTTAGAGCAAAAATATGATAAACAAGGCCATTGTGACCTTTGACCTTGAAAAATAGTAGGGGCCATCGTCTTCACACGGGGAACATTTGTAGAAGGTTTGAAGCTTCTACGATGAAAACTTTGTCTTCTATCGTGTTCACGGACGGACCGTGACACGAACATACACGCACACACACGGACGCACGGCACTGATGCTATATCCCCGTCACAACGTTGTTGCGAGGGGATGAAAAGGTTTAACCCGGTAAACCCCAGTTTTACTATATAAAATAGGGTCCAAGGGGGTCAAATTGCTATTGGCGTGTTTTCGTGATGAAAAAGAAGCGGAGCAATGATTCTAAAGTTTTCCAACACTGGGGGATAAGGAAGACACCTCCCCGACTTCGGAGATATCCCAGCATGGATGAGTTCCCAGGGACTTCCTCCGCCAGCTGACATCGTGTAACACGGGGGAACTTGAACAATGGACATGCTAGCGCTGATTTTAGTTTTCAAGTTTTCTGCACAAGATAATATCTTGTGCGCACAATACATATATAATATCTTGTGCGAACATAATATCTTGTGCACACAAGATAATATCTTGTTGCCACAGCATATAACTCTGTCAGCTCAACATAATATCTTGTTCGCCTAATACACATGCATTATCTTGTTTGCACAACATATTATTTTGTTCGCACAACATATTATGTTTGCACACGACCCTCCGCCCATCGGGGCTTCAAGAAATAGATGGGCTGCATGATGCTTCCACGCAGGCTGAAACCGACCACACACGAGTACTGGTAAACCTCTTAGAGGATCAAAGCCTGCCCAGGCAAAGCTGTGCGAGTCGGACTGTCCATGCTTATAAACCCTATTGCTTTCATTGGGCGACAAGGCTTGAGATGTTATTTCATCTCAATGTCGGGTAAAAGTCCCACAAGATTGGAAGCAGCGACTCAAAAATGACCAAGGGGACGTTAAACCTCAAATCAAACAAACAAAATATTCATACAGAGAAATCGGTCCATATGATACGGATCTCGTTTCTTGCGTCGAAAAGCATATGCAAGTTGACCTTTACTAATACGAGTTTGACCTCTGACCTCATACTAATATCAATGGCCTGCGATCAGTATTAAAATTCTTGGACTTGATTGGCTAAGGCGCCATAATAACCTCAGGGGTGCAATCCATAAAAAAACCTGATGTGAAATCATCAGAAAAGAAAAAAAAGTTTTATAGTGTTAATCAATAGAATTGTCATTAATCGTTTTTTTTTTTTTGTTTTTTTTTTTTGTATTTGCCCAGTTACAGGTCCGAGGTCAGCTGTATTGATCCGAGGCCGAATGGTATATTATTATTCTGTAGATATTTCATTACGAAAACACGCCTTTACAAATACATTGCCATTTTTTGGGGCCAAAAATTAGGAATTTTAAGCTGAAAATTTGTGATATTTTTCTTATTTCTGCTCAAAACATAGATTGCGGGGACTCGATAAAACCGCCTCGACGAGGCGGTTCTATCGAGTACCCACAATCTATGTTTTTGAGCAGAAATAAGAAAAATAATGTATACCCCCTACAACCCCATTTCTACTATATAAAGGTGGGATATGACGGGGTCAAAATTATATAGATGTGTTTTCGTGATGGTTAGAATCGCCTTCACATTCTACGGAACCCAGGAAGGGACATGCTGGTTTTACAAAACATCTTGTGTGCACAAGATAATATCTTGTACGCACAATGCATGTATATTATCTTTTGCGAACATAATATCTTGTTGGCACAACTTATAGTCCTGTCCGCACAACATAATATCTTTTCGCACAATAGAAATAAACTGCATTGATATTATTTTGTTCGCACAACATATTGTCTTGTTCGCACGGCATAACATCTTGTTTTCACAACATAATATCTTATTCGCACAACATAATAACCAAGAGAAAGTGAAATAAATAAACAGAAATAAATAAATAAAACATACCTAGAGCGATAATATGGGCTTATGCGCATGCGCAAAGTAATAAAAAAAAGCACACATACATCACGAAAACACGCCTTTATAATTTTGACCCCCTTGAACCCCACTTTTATATAGTAAAACTGGGTTTCCGGGGGTATACCTTATTTTTCTTATTTCTGCACTAAAATATAGATTGTGCCCACAATCTATATTTTGAGCAGAAATAAGAAAAATATCACAATTTTTCATCATAAAATTTTCATTTTTTCGCCGATAAAGGTGGCAATGCATTTGTATTTGTTTGCGTGATGATGCACCAATTTTCGCGACATGAAGTGGGATACAATTACATGTAGCTTTCGTAACATGACCTTTTTGAGCACTAAAATTGTGTGACATTTTCTTTTACATCACGTTGATACGTTCGTGAAATGAACACCACAGAAACCCCCACTTCATATAAAGAAAATTGGCATTTACACGGGTATACATTTCTTTTGCCCCAAAACACATACATGTGTATTGTGGAGCTTTCGTTAGAACCGCCTACCCTCAATCTACAATTGTGTGTTCGATACACGAGGGTTCTTCATTAAATAATACAAAGACATTTTAAACTTTTAATTACTTTATAAAAAGAAAAGATGCATAACAGTTGGCATATTTGAATGAGCATCCCTCATGGATTTGTTGAAAATGTTTCGATATTCAACCGCCTATCCTCCTCAATTTACAATTGTGTGGTTGATACTCGAGGGTTCTTCGTTGACTAAAGCAAAGACATTTTAAACATTGTAATACTCTATGTGTTACAAAAAAAAAAAAAAAAAAAAAGAAAAAGAAAGATGCAGAACAGTTTGCCTATTTAAATGAACATCCCTCGCGAATTAAAAATAAACAAAAAACAAGACAAAACTAATCCCCCCCCCCCCCGCAAAGAAAACAACAACAACAACAACATGAAAGCGAAAATGATCTGTTATTAATCGGAAAAGAAAAGGTTAAGCATTCCGGATCGTTTGTTCTTGCACACCAGACAAGGAAATCCGTGATTTTACCCTTGGATAGAAATTTATGTTCTGACCCTGGTGTTCCGACCCCAAATCGAATATAATCGCGTGTTTGATAAATGCACTGGTTGATTACAACCTCATGCGCGGCGTCGTCATGCGTGACGTCACTAAACATTCCTGTTGTGTCCTCACAAAATGGCAGACGTCGGTAACCGAAGTGACAGCAGCATTAAAAATTCGCAATAGAAATGGAAGGTATGCAAGAAAAAGAATCCAATATGGGTGTGAGGGGTGGATAGAAAAATCCGCCCCTCGGGATCACTGCCCGGCATCACTCGGCAAGCCTCGTGATGCCGGACAGTGTCCCTCGGGACGGATTTTCCATCCACCCCTCACACCCATATTGGATTTTTTTTGCCGAGTGATGCCGGACAGTGATCCCGAGGGACGGATTTTTCCATCCACCCTCACACCCATATAAGATTCTTGTATTCTCGTAGGAACCACCTTAACGCAAACGCGCCTATATAATTTTGACCCCCATGAACCCCAAAGATGCCCATGCATATAGCGCCCGGTTACCTTAAAAACCAGTTCAGTCAGACCCCAATTTTATGTACCATAACTGGTTTCTTATTTCTGCTCTAAAATATAGGCAGTTTGTACTCGTTAGAGCCGCCTCGATGCCTCGATGAGGCGTTTCTAACGTGTACCCAAAAATCTATATTTTCAGAAGAAATAAGAAAATTATCATGATTTTTCATCTTAACATTTTTATGTTTTTCGGCGGTACAATTTGCAATGTATTGGAATAGGTGTGTTTTCATAATGAAGGCTTTGTTTGCTGCAGAATTCAGGAAAGTATCACGCTTTCAACACAGCATGACTTCTCTAGAGAAAGAAAGAAAGGAAAGAAAGCATTGTCGCACAGTTAAACCGTTTTTGTACCGAATGGAATCTTCCTCCTTATATATGGAAAGAGTCCATTTTAAAATTTAGGGGTGTCAGGTTGTGTTTTCTTAAAAATATATTTGGAAAATAGCTGAACTTTTTGCAAATAGTGTAGGCCCTGATCCCATTACGAAAATACGCCTTTGCAAATACATTGCACACTTTACCACCGAAAAAAGGGATATTTTTCTTATTTCTGCTCGAAATAGACATGTGGCTACTCTTTGAGCAAGCTACAATGTCGGCAACATTCTTTGGTGGAGATTGATCATGGAATCTTTTCTACGGCCATTCTCTCCCTTCCGGTGATTCAAGAAGGGCAAATGTCAGTTTCTTGCGAAAGAATGTGCCCTGTACTGGTTAACCGCTTACGTATAAATCTGCACAGGTAAAGTGTGAACAGGTAAACTGACCGGCTCAAATATTACCTACAACAGTGTTGACTGGA
Organism: Lucinisca nassula; assembly: GCA_963580285.1. Taxonomy (NCBI): domain Eukaryota; kingdom Metazoa; phylum Mollusca; class Bivalvia; order Lucinida; family Lucinidae; genus Lucinisca; species Lucinisca nassula. The sequence continues at coordinate 99,306,956 of OY757019.1, forward strand.
CCGTTAAACTCCAATACAAACAACAAACAAACAATATCTTTTAATGGAAACTGAAAACGTTTTACAACTATATTCATCGGACTGAAAAAAACATTTAAGGGGAATGGGAACACTTTCAGGGGAGACAACTCTTGCAAAAGTATTTTTGTCTCCCATGTCAATAGGGGTCAACTCTTAAAGGAAAGAATTTGCTCCTGAGGAGCAAATTCTTTCCTTTAAGATTGACCCCCTTTTCAATGGGACAGGGCTTATAGAAAAGCGAACAGGAAGTCCCAAAAGTTGTCTCCCTTTGACAAAATAGCAGAAGAATATGCCAGGTGTCCCCATTCCCCTTAAACAGCTTAATACGTTTACGTTTAAAACAAATATCGCAAAACAATGTCGAATTTACGTCACACCAACGTACAGCTAAGATCATGCGCAGACGGGACCTCGATTTAACCCTTCTCGTGCTGATTATTCAGATAAGCCACACCCATTTATGACTTTGAACCAATCAGATTACTTCATATAATTTATTCTTACAAATCCATTAACTTTATGTCAAACAGTGTAGATCCTGACCAGATGGCTTCTGAAGAAGCCATCTGATCTGGATCTACACTGTTTCCAAAGATAGGGGTTGTCGTGAACAGCATGATAAGAGTTAAAGACTTAGTCCGAAAATCTGGAGAAGGCCGGCTTTTGTGGTGAATTAATGATATCCATAATATGATATATGGATGCCTCTAATTCAGTCCGAATAGATCGAATTATGGATATCCATAAATCGAAATATGGATATCCTTAAATATGGATTAAATAGTAAAACGGCACAACATGCATGTAACCCAATCTATTTCTGCAAGCCCGGATAACTGTATACAGCCGTGAAGGCAGGAAGTAAGCGATCCAGGCGTGGTGGCATTTTTCTTCTTTTTCAGTTAAGCAATTTATAACTGGGCATATCACTCGGTTGTTTGCTGATGTTATATTATGATTGAAAATGAATATTTTTTTCTGTCCCTGCAAAATACGTTTATTGCAATATCTTTTTTTTTTCTTTTCTTCATTTTTGGTACTTGAGAGACTGCTGTGGGAAAGTCAGTTTCATTCTTTGGTTCTGTTCCATGATCTCCCATTACGAAAACACGCCTATACAAATATATTGCCAATTTTTTGGCAAAAAAAAAAAAAAAAAAAAAAAAATAGAAATTTTTAGATGAAAAATTGTGATATTTTTCTTACTTCTGCTCAAAACATAGATTTCTGGGACCCGATAGAACCGCCTCGACGAGGCGGTTCTTTCGAGTACCGACAATCTATGTTTTTGAGCAGAAATAAGAAAAGTAATGTGTACCCCCTTAAACCCCAGTTTTACTATACAAAAGTGGGGTATGAGGGGTCAAAATTATATAGGCGTGTTCTCGTAATGCTCTCTGGGTGGTGCGGTGGCGGGGGATCTGCCCGAGCAATACGAAGTGCCCTAAAGATACAATCAGGATACATAGAGGATATTTGATTTTTTCAGTGTAAGATCGAATTTTATTTCATCGAATGAACACCAAAACTGTTATTTTCACGAGCGGCGTAGCCACGAGTGAAAATAGCAGTTTTGGTGTTCATGAGTGAAATAAAATTTGATCTTGCACTGAAAAAAACAAATTTTCTGTTTCTTACATGCTTCAAAAGGCAATATTTAGCGTCTTTAATGGTGTCGCTCACATTCGGAGAAAATTATCTTTGTTCCTGTTCGTTTCGCGTCAATTTAGTGGTGTCCATCGTGTTTAGTGGGTATACTATTGGGTGTAAACTGAAAGTTTGCACCTGAGAAATGGCCTGGGATGGTATTATTATAAATGATTAATGAAATATTTGAGAGAGTAGTTTTCCAAAGAAGTTGCTGGCAAGTCTAACGTCGCGCGACAAAAGACGTGACGTCAGCGTCATAAATGACGTCAGTAACGTCCCCGTCACACATGAACGGGCTATGCGTCAATTAGAACACATTTCAGTATTGTTCAGTTATCTGACAAAGATAAAATTGAAATTAGAGTTAGATTTGAAGAAAAAAAGTAGTCCCAAACAGTGAAAAATAAAAAATCGTATTTTCACTGTTTGAAACAGTGAAAATATCGATTTATATTTCACTGATAAATCTCTATCATTCATTGAAAAGCATGTAAGAAACTGTATTTATTTATTAATTAATTTATTTATTTACTTATTTATTTATTTATGCTTGTTTTTATAAGTGCTGGAAGATCGATTCAAGAACATTCTGACAAAGACTAATATTTTGCAATGTCCAGCAGGACTCATCAGGGTTAAACCACACCTCAGCAGATGACCCAACAGAGACACGTAATCCTACAGGTGGTTTTACGACACAGAATTCCCCAGGAACTAATCCTCCCAGCCCAACAGCCACTGAACTGCCTGATTTACAAACTTGTCAGTATAGTGAGGTAGTGAGAAGGACTTCAACACCCAGGAAGTACCAACAAGACACACTTCAAAGGCAACATCGAGCTCCCAGACAGGCATTAAGCAGTAATGCCTCAAGTCCTAGGCACTCCCCAAGAGAAAAACAGATCCTCATTTTAGGAGACTCCCTGGTTTCTTCCATCAATCAAAGGGGACTTAAACAAAATGTGTTCAGAAATGGAATACCTGGGGCTAAAATAAATGACGTCTTCAAACAAGTGAAAATATTTGATATCGAAAGGTTTTCCCACATAGTGCTTTATGTTGGTGGCAATGATGCTTCCAATGGAACTGATATGGAGTATTTTGAGGAGATTTATGAACAGCTGATTCAGTATATCAAACATGCAAACACTCGCTGTCAAATTCTTCTCTGCAACACCTGCCCAAGAGGTGATGCAAGTACTATGGATGTCAATGAGGTCATACATAGGCTCAGCCAGCACCATAAGATAAATGAGATTGATATGGAACGTGCTTTCACTGACAGGAATGGACTCATAATAGAGCGATACTATGTCACAGATCTTATACATCTCTCATCCTCTGGAGTTAAGCGTTTGCTTGGAACAATTAATAAAGAATGTGTCATTGTAGAGGACTTTGAAAAATGTGTTTTTGCCAGGAGACATCATCAGAACAAACCTTCTCATAACAATTATAAACGAAGCAATAGGAGGAAACTGCAAGTAAGATCACTAGGTGCTACAAACAAACAAAACGAAAGGAGCAACATTTGTTGTTACAAATGCGGTGAAAACAATCATGAGACATACCTATGCAGACATAGAGAGCAGCTGAAATGTTTCTATTGTGGTTATTTTGGGCACAAATCTGGGCGTTTTAAACAAATAGGGACTCGGCAATGGTGCCCCAAGTGTCATACCACATGCAATAAGTTTAAATAATATGTTTTCATGTCTAAACTCTGTCTGTGCAGAATGTGATTTAGCTGCCTGTGCATGTGAAACAGACAGTCAGCTTGAAACAACTGATTACTCAGTACATGTTCAACATATGTCTGATATTTCAGAAACATTAAATACCCTATGTATAACAAAGAATGTAGAATCTTGTTGTATAGATACGTGTAATGATATAAATCTCAGCCTATCCATGAGGCCCTCTTATGATGAGGATAATTATTTGTGTATGCATACATCATTTGATTCTGATAGTAGTTCTTATGTAAATAAGTCTTCTTCTGCAGGTACTAGTTCATATGCTGACAATGAAATTCATGCCAGGTCTTCTGCAAATAGCCCTTTTTCATGTATAGAAAACAGCTCATCTTCGCATTTCTCACAGACGGTGAACATCTCTTCTCCTCCAAATGGCAATCTGAGCTTTTCTTTGAATGATTCACGGGAAATCTCAGGTAGCCATGTTAATGAGCTTAGTACACAGGTGTCCAGTAACACCTCAGACAGTAGACAAAGTTCTATTATGCAGACTCCTCAGCATGAATCTATCACCCAGGTAAACAGACAAAATATTTCAGGAGCAAATGATGGTCTCAATTTACGCCTCCAAGAGAAAGGTTTCAGAATAGGACATCTTAATATTCAGGGAATAAGTAATAAGATAGACCAGTTAAAGTTGCTACTTCAGTCTGCTAACAATCTTATTCATGTTCTAGGGATAAGCGAAACAAAACTTCAAAATGTACACCCAAATAATGTATTTGAAATAGATGGTTTTCAAAAACCATTCCGTCGAGACAGACCTGAAAACTCAGGAGGTGGATTACTGGTCTACATAAAAAGTGGTATATCTGCCACTCGACGGTCTGACTTAGAACACGAAAGGCTCGAATGCATATGGACTGAAATAAAACCAACAAAGAGCAAATCCTTTCTGGTGGGTCATATTTATAGACCCCCAAATGCTACTGTTCAATGGAATGAATTTTTTGAAGACTGCACTGAGAATATACTGCGAGAAGAAAAAGAAATTTATTTACTTGGAGACATTAATAGAGACCTCCTTAACAATCATATACACAGAGTTTGGACTGATTATATGGAACCATTTGGTTTCACACAAATGGTATCTGAAGCTACAAGGGTCACGCCTGGGTCAAAAACTCTTATTGACCATATTTACACAAACTGCCCTGAAAATATCAAATCCATAGATGTACCCAAGATAGAAATGAGTGATCATTTTCCTGTATTTTTGACACGAAAAATGCATAATCAAGCACCTAAAGGTATTCATCATTCTATTTCTTACAGGTCATTTAGGAACTTTGACGAAACTAAATTTCTGAATGATCTTCAATCTATGCCCTGGGATCTAATCAAAGTATTTGACGATACAAATGATATACTTGAAACATGGATAGAACTTTTCCTAGAAGCTGTAGATAATCATGTTCCCATTAAGCAGCACAGGGTAAAGCATAAAAATCAGCCCCAGTGGATAACTCCAGATATTATTGATGCAATTAAAGCCAGAGACAGACATAAGTCACTTAATAATGAGAATGAATACAAATTCTGGAGAAACAAAGTCACCAAATTAATAAAGGACGCCAAAAAAGACCAATATCAAACATATATTGAAAATAATAAAAACAATCCTGGCAGTATATACAAACTCTTCCAGGAAGTAGGTGCAGGCAAAAATTGTAAGAAATCATCAAATATAATGTCTGTCATCAATAATGGGTCCTGCATTGAGGACCCCACTGCAATTGCAAACACATTTAATAACTTCTTTGTCAATGTTGCTTCTAAGATTAAAGAACCTGTGACAATTTCCAGTCATAGCAAATTGCAAGAGTTCTGTTGTAGTAAGCTTCCTGAAAATACCAAGTTTCAGATTCCCAGTATTGAAAAAGAAAAAGTTTTAAAATATCTTTCAGACCTTGATTCAAGCAAAGCTACTGGAACTGATAGTATTGGCCCTCGACTTCTTAAGTTAGCAGCTCCCTATATCGCGGATGATATTACTTTCATTTGCAATCACAGTATAAACAGTTCAATATTTCCAAATAAATGGAAAGAGGCTAAGGTCTCTCCTCTTTATAAGAATGGAGCACATGATGATGTCAATAATTATCGTCCAATATCAGTCTTACCCATTTTGTCAAAAATCCTTGAGAAACATGTGCATGACTCTCTATCTGTCTACCTAAATAAGCATAATCTTTTGTGTAAAACTCAGTCAGGGTTTCGATCCCATCACTCATGTGAAACTGCTCTCGTCACTATGACTGATAAATGGTTACATGCAATGGACAGTGGAAAAATCATAGGCATTGTTCTTGTTGACTTCAGAAAAGCCTTTGACCTGGTTGATCACCAAATTCTGTTGTCAAAATTAAAATTTTATGGTATTGATAACAAAACTCTGTCATGGTTCAACACCTATCTTTCACAAAGGCAGCAACAAGTTTCAGTTAATGGTTGCAAATCTATTTTTGAGACAGTCACATGTGGAGTTCCACAAGGATCTATTCTAGGTCCTCTTCTTTTCCTACTCTTCATTAATGATTTACCATTATATACAAAAAATGTTTCTACAGATATGTATGCTGACGATACAACTCTGTTTGACATCCAAGTTTCTCTTGAAACTATTGAACAGAACCTTCAGGTAGCTCTGAATCAATTACATATATGGTGCAAGAAAAATGGCATGCTTCTCAATTCATCAAAAACCAAAGTAATGGTTGTTACCACTAGTCAAAAACGCCAAAGACTAAGTACAGTTGATCTCAAACTTCACTATATGAATGAATCTCTGCAAATGGTATCAAGTGACAAAATTTTAGGGGTCCATGTGGACAACAACCTGCACTGGTCTGATCATATCAAGCACACAAGTAAAAAAAATTTCATCCAATATATGGTTATTGTCAAAACTTAAACATTTCCTATCACAGGCTCATCGTATTCAATTCTACAAGTCCTATATACAACCCCATTTAGACTTTTGTAACCTTGTCTGGGGTAATACAAGTGAATCTAACAAACTGAAAATTTTCAGGCTTCAGAAAAGAGCATGTCGAATTATTCTTGATTATAATGTAGAAAATTCCCAGGAAGCAATGAAGTCTTTAAAAATTCTTTCTCTGTACGATCGTATATACCTTCGAAAAGCAAAATTTATGTTTAAAGTTTACAATGAAATAACACCCGCATATATATCTGAAAACTTCACTTTAAGAAATGATTCAGATGCACCTGTTTCCTTAAGATCTTCAACATCTGGGTGTTTTGTCCCGCCAATGCCTAGAAAAGAGTGCTTTAAGCACAGTATGAGGTACTCTGGCTGTCTGATCTGGAACAGCTTACCTAATGAGGTGAAACATTCACAGTCACTTGACACTTTTCATAGTAGATGTTTGAAATGGCTAGTGCAATGAACCAGTCTTTTTGGCATCAGAGGATATATGATCGCTCAGTCATCTACAAACCACAGGCTCCTCCAGACTTTCGAATGGGTCTTTAAATCGAGGTCCCGTCGCTATATGACCTTAGCTGTTGGTGAGATGTAAAACTCTCACTCATCTACAAACCAATTTCTTTCTTAACATTTGTGTTTTTTTGTGTTTTTTTTTGTAAATTGTATTTTGATTGTGTACAGTAACATGTGTCTCATATTGTAAATTGTATTTTTCTTTGAGGGCCTCATGGAAGATTAGCTATTGTACATGCTAAATGTTGTAACCCTCGTAAAATAAAGTCGTTACTTACTTACTTACTTACTTACTATAGAATTTGCACATTGTCAACCACCAACTCTGAACCTCTCTGCGTCAATTTCTAAAGAGTATCCAAGATGCGGTGAAAAGCCTAGTCTCTCGCAGATCTCAACCTTGTATTGAAGGGCCTCCTGCTTGTGACATTAGGACGACTCCGATTTCTGGCATTTCTGCCAACACACCACGTTACACAAGTCCGGAAATGAACACCCCATAAAGCCCACTTTATATAGAGACACCCCATAAAGTCCACTTTATATAGAGAAAACTGGGGTTTATGGGGGTATGTATACATTACATTTCTTATTTCTGCTCCAAGACATAGGTTATGGGTGCTCGTTTGAACCGCCTCATTGAGGCGGTTCTTACGGGCACCCACAACCTATGTTTGCAGTATAAATAAGAAAAATATTCCGACTTTCATCAGAAAAGTAGCCATTTTAGAGATGTGAAAAATGCACTATGTTGCACGATTGTGGTATCGTATTAATGAACAGGTCATTGCGCTCCTCCATAGGCATCATGTTGTTTGAGGACGTATAAGAATAAACATAGATGGTATTCACCTTATTTGCATTATCTGGTGGTTTCTAGTCTGAAGGTTATCAGTGTTGGAAAACAGGTAACCAGACCCCCCTGACCTTTCAAGGTCAGGGGGGTCTGGTTACCTGTGTTTCAAATATTGACAATGTGCAAGCTGGGAGGCAGCAGATAATGCAAATATGGTGAATGCTTCTATATTTCTCTTAATTGAAATTGTAAGAGCCGTCAATAGTCGCAAGACGGTCAAATTCACACTTAAGTAAGGCCCTTTCCACAATGCTGGCAAATATCGGGAAACCAATTTTGAAATCTTCGCAATATGGATTGACCTTACAAAACGCTGACATCCATGCATGCAAGAACGATTACAAAGGTCGGTTTTTCCGAGTAGGGCCACTGATATGTGTGTATTCCATTCATCATACCAAATCAAGATAAATCTCCAAATGGAATTATGGGATCTGCGCTTAGAGATATTAAAGCGATACGGGAGGTCGCAGGCTGTCAACGGGTCGGTTGGCCGTCCCTGGGGCTCTCGTGGATGGGTCTGAAAATGGGCGGGGAGGGGAAGGGAAAGCCAGAGTGGATCAGTTATCAAAAAACCCTTATTTGGGCCCGTCCGTGGGGCTTGGGAGGGTCCAAGTGGGTTAGTTGTGCTTTCTAGTACTGGGCAAGGTCTCATGACTTGGATTCAAGATGACAATAAGAAACACATTTGTCAATACAAATGTACTACATGTATAATACAAACATAGATTGTGGGTGCACGTTAGAACCGCCTAACTGAGGCGGTTCTAACTTGCACCCACTTTCTGTGTCCTGAAGCATGAATGTGGCAGGCGAAGGCGAACACAATCTGCTGGACACAAATATGCATGTATGTGCTTATCAGTCGAAGACGCAGGCGGGGATCATCAGTGACATGTGGCGTTCAATAACCGGGTCAGAAATTTTAACTTGACGATTTGAAATTGGGTCGTAACTTTGTACTTTGTGTCAAATATGGCTGATATATAGGCTATCATTAATCTCTAGACATATAAAGTTAGAATTAATTTATTAGTGTTAAATTTAATTTAGGTGCAAAACAGTGTCAAGGTGATAACGGTAATCATAAGGACAGGTAGGGAATAAGCTTCTGTCAGCTGTTTTATGTGTTAAGATTTACGTTGTTCAAAATTATAATATTATTTTAGTTGATTAATTAGTTCTTCCGCTGTTGTGATGCACCAAAAGTCTTTCTGAAGAGATCTTCAAGTTTATTTAAATTTGTATTATCGTGACGTGAGTGATGACCATCGTGTCTCGAGAAACCTACATTACGAAAACACGCCTATACAAATACATTGCAAATTTTACCGCCGAAAAATGAAAATTTTCAGATGAAAAATTTCGATATTTTTCTTATTTCTGCTCTAAACATAGATTGTGGGCACTCGTTAGAACCGCCTCATCGAGGCGGTTCTAACGAGTACCCACAATCTATGTTTTTGAGCAGAAATAAGAAAAATAAGGTATACCCCCGGAAACCCCAGTTTTACTATATAAAAGTGGGGTTCAAGGGGGTCAAAATTATATAGGCGTATTTTCGTGATGTTTCTGCTCAAATCAGAAGCCGCTTAGGGGCAACCCTTAGATTCAGAGAGGAATATGTCGCCCCCGCCCATCGGGGCTTGGAGAAATAGATGAGCTGCATGGTGCTTCCACGCAGAGCTGAAACGGACCACTCATGAGTACTGATAAACCGCTTAGTAGGACTAAGCCTGCTCAGGCAAATTGGTACGAGTCAGACCGTTCAATTCATATAGAAGCCTTCTGGTTTCATTGGGTGGCAGAGTTTGAGAAGTCATTTCATCTCAGTGTCGGGTAAAAGTCCCACTAAATTGGAAGCAACGTCTCCAAAATAATCCAAATAGTGCTGACGGGGACATTAAACCTCAAATCAAACCAAAGACAGGAATAGTTTTCCATCACGTGAACAAGTCCGTAAACACCACGAAAACCTCATTTTATATAGTGAAAACTGGGGTTTATGGGGGTATACGATATGTTTCGTATTTCTGATGCAAAACATAGCTTTTGGGTACTCGTTAGAACCGCCCACAACCTATATTTGCAGTATAAATAAGAAAACAATATTACAGATTTTCATCAGATAAGTGTAGCTAATTTGGACATTAGAAAATGCACTATGACGCAAGTAATGAAATTTCCGTTAAGGATTTCTGTTAAGGAATACGTCAATATCAACGTGCCTTCTCGCGTAGGATTGGTGCCATGACGTCGAACGTGGCCCGTGAGGTACAAAAATGTAACGCAGACATTCTAAACAGTAAATAGTGTTAGGCTGCAGTTCGTGGGTATGAAACTTCGTCAATTTGGACCTCCGAAAAAGTGTCCGTCTGGCGTGGAACCTTTCAAAAGCCCAGAGGTCCGACCAAGGAAAGACAAAACTTTGATATTGGCTGCCGCTGGTCACCGATAGATGAAACGGTCATTTTAAAAAAACTGCATCTGAATGTGGTCTGGTTATGTCTATGTCGTCTGCTGCATCTTCAAATATATTTTAGCATACAGGCAAACAGTGCGGGTCCTGATTATACTAAAAACAGACATTCAGCAGACAACTTTGTTGTGATTGGCATCGTAAGGGTTTAGACTAAAGCGTCTACACTTATTGGCGATCAGAATGATGGACAGCCCCGGTGTCATCACGAAAACTTGAACCCCACTTTTATATAGTAAAAATGGGGTTTGCAGGGGTAAACCTTATTTTTCTTATTTCTGCTCTAAAATATAGATTGTGGGTACTCGTTAGAACCGCCTCGAGGAGAAATAAGAAAAATATCACATTTTTTCCTCTTAAATTTTTCATTTTTTCGCCTATAAAGGTTACACTGTATTTGTATAGGCGTGTTGTCGTTATAGTACTGTCCAACTTTCTCGCTGGAAGGCTGCTGTCTAGAAATTGGACATGGTAATAAATTAGCCTGGTCACAGCATTTCTTACAATTTAAAAAAGAATCAGACCAGCTTGCGCATCCAATTAAGAAATGAAATTTATTTTTCTGCAGTTCATGGAAGTATGAACGCAGTGGGTCGCGTGCAAAGTAAATGAACCCCGAAGGGGTTCATGTAAACTTTGCTAGCGACCCACTGTCGTTCATACTTTCATGAAAAGCAGAAAAATTAAGTTTATTTTTTATATTTACATTATTTGCCCCTCATCAATGGGCGAAAAAATGCTTGTAGGGCAAACTTTAAAAGCTGAAAAAACATTTACACGCTGTTTTTCTACAAAGAGCGGAGCAGCGTTGACGTCATCAGCGCCCGTAGAGAACAATGGTTTAGAATGACGTCACTTAACGTCACTGAAAATCATGTGATTCGATGCGTTCATGGAAGTATGAACGCAATTGTTTTCTATAGGTTTACATTAGAATTTACACTGGAAAAGTAAATATATAGTATATGAACAGAGACTTCTCTTGTTGCATAAAGGAGCACTGGACCCTTAGCTTTCCTTAGACCGCACAACGACGGCTCTGATCAGACTGCGCGGATGCGCAGGCTGATCTGAGTCTTCGCTAGGCGCACATGTAAATTGTAGGAAATGCTATGGCCCGGTTGAAATATGAAGAGCTTAAAATTGCCGACTTTCATGGCATGTGGGTTCATGCTCTAGCAAAATCCAGTGGCCCGCACAACTGTTGAAATTTCCGAAATTAGCTTAGTTACCATTTTTAGAGACATTCTCACGCCGCATAACGCGGCGTCTGATCTGGGTCTGCAACATGTGTTTAAAATTTATACATTTACGCAATAGTTACAAGAAACAAAACACACCTGGCACCTCTATAAATAATATCTTGTCTGCACAACTTCCCAAGATCTATGTTGTGCAAACAAGATCGTATGTTGTGCGAACAAGATAATATCTTGTCCGCACAAGATAATATCTTGTCCGCACAAGATAATATGTTGTCCGAACAAGATAATATCTTGTCCGCTCAAGATATTATCTTGTTCGCACAACATAATAAAAATAAAAAATCATGTCCCTTCCCGGGTTCCGTAGAAGATTCCTTTGTCATTTATTAAAACTTCAAAGACTCGAAAATACAACGTATATTGGTCGTTTTCTTTCTCATCTTTAGTCCTTATAAAATTCTCTCGGTATCTTAATATAAGGCCATCCTTAAAAACTTCTTGGTTTGCTGTGCTCCTACCTACCCACAAAGATTGCCCCTACCCAAAAAATTGTATTACCATTCTGAGGAAAATATTTTTTTTTTTGAAATCCTCATTAAACTCAAATTTAACACACTAAGCCAAATTTCAAGAAGATTACATTCTTGTTTTTTTTTTTGCTGTTTTATTAGTTTTTTTTCATAGAAAATCAGGCTTGACATTTCATTTGAATGGTCTGCCTAGCAGACCAGTCAAATGAAATGCCCAGCCTGATAGCAGACCATTCAAATGAAATGTCAAGCCTGATTTTCTCTTAAAAATCAGAAAATAAGTATTTGAAATGATGTTTCCAGTTGTTGTATGTTGCTTTAAGGGTCAAAAATCTTTTCAGATCTAAAAAAAAAGACCTACCTTCCTACCCACCTCACAAATGATGGGTAGGAGCACAGCAAACATTTTTTTAAGGATGGCCTAAAATATAAAACTGTCGGGGGATTATTAAGACAAAGTATGCATTTAGAATCGGCACATAATCGAGGCGATTCTAATATGCCAACACAACTTACTGCACGCCGGATCATCACGGAAACACGCCTATACAAATATATTGTTAAACAAGAACATTTTGTGATGAAAAATTGTCAAAATATAGATTGTGGAAGCATACTAAAACCGCCTCAACGAGGCGGTTCCAACGAGTACCAACAATCTATATTTAAGCAGAAATACAAACAGGTTTGCCCCTGTAAACCCTTGTTTTACTATTTAAAGGTGGGATTCAAGAGGTTCGGAATTTTATAGGCGTGAGTAGTATAGGGTGACGATTGGGGGACAAAAATTGGGGGACAAAATTATGGGGACGTTTTCCCCATATTTTTGTCCCCCAATTTTTGTCCCCCTACCGCCACCGCTTGATCTAAGCTTGACTAGGCTAGGTTGGGCCTTGGGGGATCAGAAGTGTTTTTGGCTATTTGACTTCAGAAATGGACTTAGTGTTTGTGTAGATTGACTTTGTCCCTGTAAATTTTCAGTTTTTGAAATTTAAATTTATAGGGACAAAGCTTTTGACTAAGTCTGAATGACTTTGTGTACTTGTGGAAACCATAAATTTTATATCCCTGAAATTTACAGGGACAAGACCTATGTCATTTCTACTTTAGTCAAAAGCTTTGTCCCTATAAATTTCAGTTTTTGAAATGTATAGGAACCTATTCGAGCGCTGTACACCCAGTCTTCACATGTCCGAATATTTTGGACTTCTATGGATTCATATTGACAACAGTATAGTTACATTATAGCTACAGTGACAACATGATGCTTACCAGGTATTTATATGTGGATTTCTGGCCAAATTGACACTAAACTACTAGTGAAATGGACATTTAACTACTGGTCATATGACCAGTTGTTAAAACTAACATTCAGTATTAGTGTCAGGGCTGTACATTGTTTTCTCTAGTGGTAATTGTTATCATTGGAGCATGGTCTTCGGTTCACATACATGCGACTTTAGGGTTTCGCAAGTTTCCTGAGATGTGTTTTCTGAGCATGTTTTTCATTTCTCGTGCTCCAGTTGGAGACGTTTACAGTAGATACAATTGTGAATCTTGAAATGCTAAGATGTCTCTATTCAGGACAACAATGACGCGTATGAAGGAAATTTACCAAGACAGAGACTCCAAACGGGGTCGGAATATTTTTCAAGACCCCGATTGGAGTTTTGTGTACCCCGATTGGTGTCATGAAATGTTTTTGACAGAAAAAGGATAATCTATCAACTTCGGGTATCAATAACTCATTAATGAAACCATTTAAAACATTCTGAACGGTAAAAAGTTTAACCTGTATGTCTTTTAAAAGATGGCTTAAGCTATCTGATTGGATGACTAACTTTTTGCACAGGCTGATTTCTATGAACGTACCCAAAATGGCGTTTTTGTCCCCCGATCGGGGGTACAAGTTAGTAAATATGGAAACAAAATCTAACTGTAAAGGGGATTCCCCTTACTCCGATCGCGGGGTTCTCTTCTACTGGTTAAGTTTGGGCTGGATGTTTTGATAATATCAAAGGTGTTTTAAAGAGGCATCACAGGCGAGAAAATTACTCTGGTTGTGTAACGGTTAACAGTTTTTGTTTGTTTGATTTGAAGTTTAACGTCCCCGTCAACACCGTAAAGGTCATTTTAGAGACGTTTGCTTCCAATTTTGTGGGACTTTTACCCGACATTGAGATGAAATGACATCTCAAGCCCTGTCGGCCAATGAAACCAATAGGGTTTATAAGCATGGACGGGCCGACTCGCACCGCATTGCCTTCGAAGTCTTAGATCTTCTAAGCCGTTTACAATTACTCGTGTGCGGGTCGGTTTCAGGTCTGCGTGTAAGCATCATGCAGCCCATCTATTTCTTCAAGCCCAGATCGGCGGGGGCCGTACGGTTAACAGCCGTCTTTTTGTGTGAGTGTGAGTGAGTGCTGAAAACAATATATTTTGGGTTCTCATAAATCCATTTTTTCTGGAATGATATCTTCCACTTTATATAGATCTATTGAAAAAAAAAAAAAATGAGAGTTTATGGGTGTCAGATTAAATTGTCGGGCGACTTCTGCATATTAACCTCCCTTGAATTTCAAAAAATAAATATGTTCAATTTGACTGGAAAACGAATATAGCTACATGTATGATTGATTTATATAGTATTAAAATTTATATTGTATAGTATGATTTTTATAATATCCTTTTCTGAGAAGGTTTTATTATTTTTTATAGGAATTGACTGTTGCGTGAATTTACTAAAACCTCTCTAATAGATGTATTGTTCTGATCTAATCGTTTGAAATATACATGTACAGTCGCTGGACAATTCTTTGTAACATGCAGGACCCGATTGGGGCTCTAATTAGACTGCAATAAAATACTAATAAAGCATAGTTTCGTTCTAAGCAATTCATGATCATTAATTGTTGAAATAGCACTTTCTTATTCTTCAGGCCCGACCTCAGAGACTGAACGAACCTAGGATCATAATGTCAGCTGTCCTTTTCAAATGCCAGCCTGTCTGAATAACTTGACCGAGTAGTTAATTCTTTTCTTCATATTAAAGTTAGAAGCTGGTATCCCATCCCACAGAAACACAAGGCAATAACATAAGCTGGTCGTCTGTCAGTCCGTACGTCCGTGACCTCTTCAGCTGGTATTGTGACGCGACGGACTTAACAAGGCCAGTCAGTCCGCCCTACTACAGTTTAAAAACGCAAAATGTTCACAAGTCAATATAATGTAAACCCCTGGAAATCCAACTTTACATGAAAAAAAAAAAAAAAAAAAACTGGGGTTACAGGGATCTACATTTTCTATTTTCTCCTCCGATACCTGTGTTGTGGGTACTCGTTGATATGATTGGAGTATAAGCCGTGATAACGGAACTATTTTAGCAACTCTTAATCCCCATGTCACCGGAATGGATCCATGACATTTCGTCTAAATCCCATTTTGTATAAAGGACATTTTGTCTAAACGACATTTCGTCGAATACGACATTTCGTCGAATACGACATTTCGTCTATATTTCGTCGAAAAGTGTCTTAAACGGTCTAAAATGTCGCGATTTAGACCAATAATTTGTTCAGTCTGCACGAAGACTTCCTAATTCATTAGTGCGACATCTCCTAGAACACAAAAATCAAACAAACACAGAGATGAAACAACGGTGATGTCTCGACAGCAAGAAAAAACTGAAATACTAAAAGAAAACCAACAATTAGACCCCGATGGGCCCGACCAAAGACAGAGCATCAGGTATCAACCAATATTACATAGATTACATTTTAATTCAAAGTTAGCCTTCGCTGGAACTGTCATAGAATCTGAGGCCTGACCCACCGGCGTGCAATTAAGAAGGGACGCAAAAATATCAACCGTGATTGTGTCTGCAGTCTGTCAGGTATAATATTTATATTGTACACAATTCTTTTACGAAATTGGGTGCTTAAGTCATTGCAAGTATATATATTTTTTTGAATTTATATACGAAGTCACAATAAAATCCGGGTTCCGATAGACATTGTTGTAGAAGAGATTTAAGTCCAACATTGAATTTTGGAACTAAATCGGAACGACGTCTATAAGACTAAGAAAAGGCTTTGCGTAGTTTATGATACTGATAACCCTGATTAAGAAGATTATCAGTTAATAATTTATTACAGGTGTTGAAATCAATAACATGACTAGAAACTCTGGCAAATTGAATTAATTACGAAACATAAACGATATATGATGCCGCACAAGAAATAGCACCATCCAAAAATGGATAATTTAAAATCTCAAAATCAAAATCATTGCCTTTATCATTAATTGTGTAGGGAACAATCCATTTACAATATCTAGATGCTAATCCAAAAACTGGACCTCAGTATCAGAAGAACTTAATTGGAGTTCTGTGGGGGTGGGGGTGAATTTAACTGATCAATTCATCGAAATAGGTTTTGTAAATATTTAATAAATCATCCAAATATCTAGTAGTCGAAAGGCAGATTCCGTTAGATTTCTTAAGGTTACTTTCGTGGCAAACTAATCTGACCGTTTTGAGGAATACCTTCTGTATCCATATCCAGTACCAAAACATGCTACGGCATGTTAAATAAGTACTTAAGACTGCCATTTCAGCTGTTCTGATTATTTTGGAAGACGGTTTCTTCCTACAATAGTCTTAACAGAGTTATCTATCCTTAACAAATGTATTATAATGTGACTTTTATATTCCAAAGCATTGTCCGTCGACAATTGGATGACCCTGTTGACATTAAACGTTAAAAAAAGAGAAGCCGCTGTTCGTTGACTCAACTCGAGATATCCGTTAATGACAACTATCTACCTATGAAATATGTAATGGGCAATACCGAAACAAGTCAAATCTGAAAAAAAAAAAAAAAAAAAAAAACATTTAAAAACACACACAAAAAGGCCACCTATATTATTAGGCCCCCGCCCATAGGTGCTTGCAAAAATAAATTGGCTGCATGATACTTCGACGCAGAGCTGAATCCAACCGCACACGAGTACCGGTCAACCGCTTAGAGGATCTAAGTCTGCCCAGGCAAAGCGGTGCGAGTTGGACTTTCCATGCTTATAACCCCATTGGTTTCATTAGGCGACAGGGCTTTAGATGTAATTTCATCTCAATGTCGGGTAAAAGTCGCACACAATTGGAAACATCTCCAAAATGACCTACATAGTGTTGACGGGGACGCTAAACATTAAATCAATCAAACAAAGAAAACCACCTATATTATGAAAAAACATACAGTAAAATTCCTATATTAAGAACACCTTTGGGACTGTTCAAAAGTGGTCTTTAAGACCACTTTTGAACAGTCCCAAAGGTGGTCTCTGGGCAGAAGACACTGTTGTAAGCAAAAAGAAAGAAGACTAACTGCAGCCTTCGAAATAAGCCTTTTAGACCAGAATTAGTCACAATTTTAGGTGGTCTTAATAGCGGAATTTCACTGTATAGTGAACAACAAAGCCGCTAATCAGACTCCGCAGGTGTGCAGTGTGATCTTCATCTTTGTTGTTTGAACATGTAAGTACCAAGTTTGATCACCGCGAGACTTCACCTTCAACACTCGCATTAAATTATTAACCGCTAAACTTCTTAATCAGGGGTATCGGTTACAAAACAGAGTGCATGCATGGTGGTTAACCCAATCACGGTTGGAAACTTTTCTTCCCTCTTTGATTGCACACCGGTGGGTCAGGCCTAAGATTATATGACGGTTCCAGCGTAAAAACATAATTGGAATTTTATTTTATTTTAGTATTCTTTATGTTGTTTGGCGGCCCCTCGGAGTCTAACTGTTGGTTTTTTTTTTTGCTCCAGCAATTCTGTTGTTGTAAACTGTCGAGTCCTCAACCTTGTTTCATTTCTATAGTTTTTTTATTTGTATGTTCTCGGAGATGTTACACTGATGAGTTAAGAATACTTCATGCGGACTAAACAAAATTAGTGTATACCGCGACAGAGGTAAGGGCGAGGATAATGGCCATATAAAATCAATTTAAGCCCCCCAGTGGAATTCTTTCCCCTGACCGTTCCAAGGCGGTTCTTCTGTGGCGGTTTATTTATGTTGTTGTCTGTTACTTACTGTGTGTATCCCTTGTGTCTTTTTGTTTTGGATGACCATTTGGCCATTTTGTGGGAAAGTAACTGTCCTTTTGGCCTTCCTTTCTTTAGGTTTCCATTATGGTCTGATCGCTTCATGTTTGTGTTTCTTTCCCTTTGGTGTCTTTGATGGGTGGAGTAAGTTAATTGTATCGATTCCTGATCTTTGGTTTACTTCTTCTTAGTTTGTGTTATTGTCTTATTACTGCTCAAAAGAATACAAGTGTAAACTTTTCGTACCTGCCCGAACCCAAAACCTATGTTCTGAGAAACACTGAAACGAACAACAAAGGCGCTGATTAAACTGTCCTGGGCCCAGGATTACAATCGCTACTTAAGTTAAGGTCGACTTAACGATTTAAGGAGGAATTCTTATCTTAGTAAAGTATTTCCTTAAAAAGTGCATTCGAAAGCCACCTATTTCATTTACTTAGTTAAGTATTTAACTTCGGATGAAGTCGTAATTTTGACGGAAATTTTCACGAAGATTAGCACGTAAGTTTCAATTACACATTGATGTAGGCGGCCCACAACTTTCCCGCGATCTGTCAAAAATCTCTGCTTCTGCTTGAATGGATGGAGACAATAGAAAATATGATTGTTTAGTTTCATTATCACTGCATAAACCATGAAAAATGTTTTATATGCTATAAAACCTGTGCAATTGAAGGATCAAATTCGATCTCAAATTGTGCGGGCAAACATTGGTCACAAAGTAGCACCACGACATATTCAAAACGCTGTTTCTGTGGGGTCTCTTCAGAAACAAGAACTCATACAATATTTGAATATGCAAAGCTCGGTTTTATGGAGTCTTATTTGAATCGAGGTTTAACGTCCCAGTCAACACTATGCAGGTAATTTTGGAGACGTTGCTTCCAATTTTGTGGGACGTTTACCGACTCTGAGATGAAATGAAACCTCAAGCCCTGTCGCCCAATGAAACCAAAAGGCTTATATACAGTGGACGGTGTGACTCACACCACTTTGCCTTGGCAGGCTTAATCCTTCTAAGCTGTTTACAAGTACAAGGGCATCGGGAAAATACGCTTATATAATTCTGACCCCCTTGAACCCCACTTTTATTTTGTAAAACTGGGGTTGGTGGGGGGTCGACCTTTTTTTTTTTTTTACTTATTCCCGCTCTAAAATATAGAATGTGGGTACCGGTTAGAACCGCCTAACGTGTACCAAAAGTCTATATTTTGAGCAGAAATAAGAAAAATACCACAATTTTTCATCTTAAAAATTTCCTTTTTTTTTGGAGGTAAAATTTATAATGTATTTGTATAGGCGTGTTTACGTTATGTGTGGTCAGTTTCAGCTCTGCATGGAAGCACCATGCAGCCCAATCTGTTTCTTCAAGTCCCGAGGGGCGGGGGCGGAATCGGTTTCATGGAGTCTGTCCATGATTCAACCCTTCTCATTGAATAATATTCAAAACAATCTGGTATGAGTCGATAATTAAGAAAATAAAAATATTCTGTGCTATGGTGAAGAACAGGGAAGACTCCGACACTTTACCCCAGCTACGATATTGTTTTCGGATGTCATCATTACATGTATGTAGCTGATATAGTCATTAAGGACACGATCAAACATCATACAGACAAACACGGAGAAAACCGTAGCTCCAGTCGGAGTAAAAACACAAAACAAAAAACAAAAAAAACAAACAAAAAAAAAACATGAATATAAAATCACTGTACATTCGATCTTGGATTTCCCCGTCTTTTTATGAGTGAGGTGAGACATAAAGCGCTCACTCACTCACAAACACACTTAATTACTCACATGCACGAGCTTACAAAGGGAGGTGGAACGCATCAAATTCATTTTTATTGAGCATTTCCAGGCAGGGAGAAGAGACAACGATTGGTTATGCAGAAACAGAAGAAATAACAACATTCCCCTCTACCATTACCTGCTGCTAGGAAAGCAGGCCTTGTCACAATCAGCTGGACGCCCCAGTGACGCAAGATACACGTCACCTTCGCCTCACCCAACCAGTACACAACGACCACAGGCGACCTCCAGTAACCGCTTAGAAGGTCTAAGCCTGCCAAAGCAAAGCGGTGCAAGTCGGGCCGTCCATGCATATAAATCTTGTTGGTTTCATTGGGCGGCAGGGCTTGAGATGTAATTTCATCTCAATGTCGGGTAACAGTCCGACAAAATTGGAATCAAAACTTTCAAAATCAAACCTTAATAGTGTTGCGAGGACGTTAAATCTCAAATCAATCAATTAATCAATCAATAAAAAAAAAACTTCTTTGTATTTCATTTATTTTGATATCGAGAATCTTACACAAATGGTCCTTTCATATGAAAGTTACGAAGCGGGCCTTCGAATTGGATTTTAAATAGGATTGTATTGCCTTTACCTTGACCATTTGCCCAACAAATGTACATCGTTGACATACGTTACAGTTGTTCACGCCAAAATAGTTAATATTTACGTTTCAAGTGTAAAACCTATTGTAAACCTATCCATGAACGCATCGAATCACATGTTTTTCAATGACGTCAAGTGTCGCAAGTCTACACCCTAAACCATGGTTCTTGCATAAAAACCTATGCGCATGGCTGTTTGAAGCCGTTGTCAAATGGGCCGAAAGCCGTGCTCAAACAGCAAAACCATGTTCAAATCATGAAATTCGCGTGCTGTTTGAACATGGATTTTGAACTTTTGATATCACAAGACGGGCCTTGCTTTGTTCACGTTACGTTGAGCGACGTAACGTTATCGCCCTGAACGTAGCGTTTTAGGGTTCTATGATGACGTCACTGCAATTGACAACGTCATTGTAAACAACAGTCTGAACTGGCCGCCATTTTGGTTTGCCTGTCGCATTTGAAGGGTGTATATGGAGTTTATATGGAGCTTTTGGGCGTTTTCGTCAAAATTTGCTGTCGGATTCGTAAGTTATGCAAGAACAACGATCATCCATGGTTATTTAATTGCGTTAACATTTGCCGGATCCCTCGGAAGATATTTGAGCATTCGGCCTAGCGGCCTCATGTTCAAACAGCTTCCTCGGGATCCGGCAAATTTAATGCATGAAAAAACATGGTTGATCCCTATATTCTCTATGATCTCAATGGGCGTTGACGACGACAATGCTGTTCCGCTCTTTGTAGAAAAAACAGCGTGTAAATGTTTTTCAGCTTTAACAGTTTGCCTTGTAAGAATTTTTTCGCCGAGTGATGAGGAAAAAAGAATGTAAATATAAGAAATATTTCTCCCATGTTCATGAAGGTATGAACGACAGCGGGTCGCTAGCAAAGTTTTATGAATCCCTTAAGAGTTCATTTACTTTGCAGGCAACCCTGTTAGTTTATATTTTCACGAACAGCAGAAAAACAAGTCATTTCATAAATGCACGTGGCGTCATACTATTTCATGAAAATGAATATAAAGACGGCATATGAACGTTGTGAACAGTGTATGCGTAAAACTAGCAGGGCATACGCGTAGGAACATGAACCCGTTGTGCCACATGATCAGTTTTTAACTAACAGACAAAAGTGATATGCGACGACCCCCCCCCCCCCCCGAACACACACACACACACACACGCACGCACGCACGCACGCACGCACCTACCCTGACAAAAACAACCAAGTCATTTAGGATCCCCTCTCACGTATAATAACCTTCCCGCACCAAACAATTAATTATTGCCCTGTCACCAGTATTATATAGAGGGTCTTACACGAGTGGTCATTTTATATGAAATTTATTAAACGAGCCTTTGGTGAGTTTCATAAATTTCATAGGAAGTGACCACGAGTGTAAGATTCTGTTTATCATATGGCTCCTTGAAATTAAATTTTATCGAAATCAAATTTGTCACTTTTCTTCACAGAAAATGCATGGCTGACATGGACGTCGTAATGACGTTACGTAATCCCGCCAAAGTGTTATTACACGTGTGGTCATACAATTTTTATTACACGACATTATCCACTGCTTATCAATAACGTCATATCAAGGGAGAAATACATCCCAGTACCTATATGGCCAGTAGACTTGCCCCACAGGGAGGAAAAAAAATGGCCCGACCGGGACTCGAACCCAGGACCTCTCGCATATAAAAAAAACACTCTACCGTTTGAACTACCGAGCATCACTGGTGACCTCGGACAAATAAAAGCCCTAAGGTTTGCCGTTATTGATATATACATTCAGGTGTCAAGGTCAATTCTTAAAAGTTAAGGTACCTACCTGGGTTACCTTAAATATTTAAGTATTTTCTTTGGTTAAGTATCGACTTAAACGAACGAATTTCTTTGTAGTTCACTTTATACGCCAGTTAAGTAAATACTTAGTTTAAGTAGGTACTTAAAATTTAAGTACGCATTGTAATCCTGGGCCCTGATTTGCAGGCTGATCTGCGTCTTTGTTATATGAAGATGGAATCATCAGACTATCTCACTACCAGACTGCCAAACAGCATACAGGCGAAATATTCTGTGCAGTTTTGACATTCATATGATGCGTCTTCTGACCGTCTCATTGGCGGATATCTCGGGTAGGTATTCGTCTAATGGGTCATCAAACAGCTGCTCCTCTATTTGAATGTCAGATTGGTCACCCAGATTGGTCAATGCTGTCCATAATGCTGTGGAATACAAAAGTCGCATTAAAACATTTGTCAAGGATACACATCTCAGTTAAGAAGAATGTAGGAGAAACCATCTTCCTAAACAATCAGAACAGCTGAAATGACACTCATATAGACCAGTAAATATATCATGTTTTGGTAATGGATAAGGGTACAGAACGTATTCCTCAAACACGTCGGATAAGTGCATTTAGAAATCAACAGAAATACTGCTTTCTTGAAGATGATCTGTCTTCAACATCTTTGACAGTCGCATATTAAGTAATCTGTAGAATGAGATTTGCTAGACACATGGCCCCTTTATGGGAGCGAAGTTGGTTTAGTTAACCGAGCTGTATGGTCTAATTTAGCAAAATCGCGGTTAAATACATGTAACTGTAGTTTTAGTGTGAGAAGTGAATGTAATATGTATTATTCTGTAGACTTTATTCTGTAGCCGTGTCTGGGCTTGAAATGTAGTGCGAATGTTTCTGAAATATCTCCTTCTCCATTAGCAGCAGAAGACAATATATTGTCTTCTCCATTCATACAAACAAAAAAGCTTCACCTACCCATTCTTGGTCAGCTTTATATATTCTTAGATTAAATAAAAACACATGACTTTTAGAATTTAAGCTTAAGGTAAAAATGACTGATAAATACGGCATTGTAAAGTTGTCACCGAAGCATTTTCTTTGACACGATTACTGCATGGTTTTCATAATGTTCATGTGCACTCAAAAATGCAAAACAAAACAAAAAAAAAATGCAAAATTTTCGTAATCACGTTATTTTTTGCACTTTCTTTGTCATTATAAGGTTCGGATTCTTTAAGTTAAAACGCCAGCAAAACATTTCATAAGAACAAGTCAATGGAACTTCTAAGTAACGTAGATCGTCATCGTGTCATCGGTATGCTTGAAGGTCGGCTTTCATACCGCCAAGATGCTGAGCGTATGGGTTGTTCGCGCACTACGATTTAATGGGCAATTGGCAAACACTGTTTGCAAAAAAGATCAGCCATTTTACGAATGCATTTTGAAGAAAACACAACCTGACACCCTAAATTTTGAAATGTGCTCCTGCTGTATATAGGGAGGGAGATTCCATTTGGTACAAAAGGTTTAATAACTGGTACCGGGATTTTATATATGACCGGCGATAGTCACATGTATAATACATGTAGCAGGCTGGAAGCTTCTGCAGTAACATGTAGTAAGGGGTCAATTGATTAACAATCGACCCCAAAATAACAAATTTACTCCCGAAACAATGCCTTTCACAATAAAGCCCTGAACTTGACATGGGTGTGATTTGTTTTTGTAGTAAAAGGCCTGCCCATTGTGAATATAAATTTCATGTACATGTATGTAACGTTGAAATGACGGTGGAAATGTATAAAATAGCCATCGGAAGAGATGGCAAATTCCCCGACCATAAGTCAGTATGGCCTTCAGAAGATTGTTCACCAATAGAAAGAGCACTAGAATTAAACCAGCAATATATCACAAAAGTATTGCATTTATGGCCATCACAAGATTATACTGTCACGGGAGATAACTAAAACACCACGGCACTCAGAAGTGTGGTTCTTGCGCATGAATTGCCTGCTTAAGCTCATGTATTTCGGTACAAAGTGCCATCACTATATCTCAAAGAGCATTAAAGATATGGCGATCACAAGCTGGTCATACTATTATATTGGAAGGGTAGAAAACTCAAATACCACAGCACCAACAGTTGTGGTTCTTGCACATGATACCCCTTCTGTACCTTGTATACAATTGCGCCAAGTTCCTTCAATATATCTCAAAGAGTGTTTGCGTTATGGCTATCACAATGTTATATTGTCAGGGGAGGTAACTAAAAACAGAGCATCCAGGGTTGTATTTTTTTAGCATGACACACCTGCTTAACCTCACGTACATCTGCATCAAGTACCCACCAATATGTCTCATAGGGTATTGGAGGTACGGGGACCACAAGGTGGTCATACTGTTATATTGGAAGGGGAGTTAACTCAAATATCATAGCACCCAGAGTTGTGGTCTTAGGCATGAAGCCCCGTCTCAACCTTGTATACAGTTGTGCCAAGTACACATGTACCATCAATATATCTCAAAGGGTATTGGAGTTATGGTCATCACAATGTAATATTGTCAGGGGAGATAATTCAAAAACCAGGACACCCAGTGTTGTGATTCTTGCACCTGACACACCTGCTTAACCTCATGTACAACTGTACCAAGTACCATCGATATATCTCAAAGAGTATTGGAGATGTGACCACCACAAGGTAGAGACTCTATATTATTGGAAGGGGAGATAACTAAAAAAACAATGGCACCCAGAGTTGTGGTTCTTGTGCATGGCACACCGTCTCGTCCTTGTGAACAACTGTACCAGGTATCATCAATATATTTTAAAGGTAATTGGAGTTATGGCCATCACAATGTAATCACTATTTTATTGGAAGGGGAGATAACTCAAAAACCATGGCAACAAGAGTTGTGGTTCTTGTGCATGACACACTTTCTCAGTCTTGTGAACAACTGTGCCAGGTACCATCAATATATCTCGAAGGGTATTGGAGTTATAGTCATCACAGAATAGTCATTTTATTTTATTTAAAAGGGGAGATAACTCAAGCAGTATGCCATCCAGAGTTCTGGTTCTTGCACATGACACGCCGTCTTAGCCTTGTGAACAATTGTGCCAAGAACCATCAATGAATCTCAAAGGGTATAGGAGTTATGGCCATCACAAGGTTGCGTCTACGGATGGACGGACGGACAGACGGACGGACGCCAGGCTGATCGCTATATCCCCCGAACATATTCGGTCGGGGGATATAAATAAATAAATTAATTAATAGATAAATAAATAAATAAATATCAATGCAAACTGCGTCTTTTTAAAAAATAAAATAAAAATATGAAAAATAATAATGAAAATAGCTGTAAGCAATAAAAATAAATATATAACTAAATAAATAATTAAAAATGGAAACTACGCCATAATAATAATAATAATAAAGATAATAATAATAATAATAATAATAATTACACATGAAATTTGCTTTTTCAAAGCATAATCTGCTTCGGAAATACGTCAAAACCCCATTATCAATATTTAGATCACAGTTTTTAAGCGGTGGCAAACATTTGCTATGTTAAAAAATGTGCCTCCCTTGTCTTGCTGAGCCCGGATATGTCTGATCTTTCAAACAATGCAGATCCAGATCAGATGGCTTCTGATCAGGATCTTCATTAGTTGTCATTCGGTTTATGAAATTTGTTGCAATGATTTGCATCACGTAATCTGATTGGCTGATAATCGGTGTGGGTATACGAATATTCATCAGGTCAAGGGTTAACGTCGTGAAAGTAAATTATTCATTAAGTACTTTGCATGACATGTACCTGTTGTATTATTTTTGTGGTCTGAGCCCACATCCTGGTCCACTAGGCCGCAGAATTTCGTCATAAAATCTGACCGATATAATGAGACCCTATCTCTGGGGTTTGCGACCAGATAGGACGGGAACCAGCCTGCTCAACTTTACAGACAAGCGCGGGGTCAGGAGATTTAACCCATACATGCCTAGGGTCTAATTTTGGGGACATTGGCAAACAGTGTAGACCCTGATCAGACGCCACAGAACGCGGCGTCTGATCTGCGTCTATACTGTGTGCTCATAATTTATACAATTTTGGTCACTTTAAATTAAACGAAACAAACCTGATGCCCCTACAATTGAAAATGGACCACTCAAAACTTATTAGGTAGTATATTCCATTGTCATATATGGGTTAAGAAATAGCATACACAGGTAAAGTACTACCCCAGCAGCAAATATAAACGTGACTGATCACATGACTATAACGTGGATGCCCAGGCTGATCCGTTCTTTGATTACCCGCAAAATGCAAAAACAGGTTTCCTACTTGACATGGCTCAATCTTCATCTATTTATATTGCGAACTTTTCCCACACCTATATTGTTTGTTTGCAAGTCGAAATCAGGTGACCGGACTTTTTTAGAAAAGCTTGTACATACTCTCTATGAAGTATAGTTCATTTTGTGAGTAAAATCTGCCATTTCTTTGCCTCTACGATCAATCGAACCAAAGATATTAAGCACAAACGCTCTTCAGTGCTAATGTCCACGTGACTATCACTGATTTGTAGACAAGGGTTACTGATAGAAAACAGCTGCACTATTTATAGCGATGTGAGATTCCAATGTTTCGTTGATTTTGATTTTGAGGTTAAACGTCCCCGTCAACACTGTATAGGTCATTTTGAAGACGTTGCTTCCAATTTTGTGGGACTTTTACCCGACGTAGAGATGAAATGACATCTCAAGCCCTGTCGCCCAATGAAACCAAAAGGTTTATGAGCACGGACGGTCCAACTCGCACCACTTTGCCTGGGCAGGTTTAGATTTACCAGTACTCTTTTGTGCGGTCGGATTTCAGCTCTGCGTGGAAGCATCATGCAGCCCATCTATTTCTTCCAGTCACGATGGGCGGGGGCCTCCAATGTTTCGTCAGAGGGTTATCAGTAGTATAGTGAGGACCGTATTTCCACTTCTTGCTCAGCCTCAGCCATCTATCCAAAAAAAGAGGACATTCCCATTATCCTCGAGGTCAACTGTACTCCTCGAAATGTCATTCATCAAACTTGACAGGCATCCGGTAACCCGAGACTACAATATGTTCTGGTAATCTGATCTGAGTCTACACTGTTTATTGACATGTTAAGGGAGAGTTAGCGGTCTCTGATCTGGATCTACTTTCTGAAGCGACCTGAATCGTACGGAATTGATCATTTCTCTGTTTGCAGACGCCTTCAGCTCATTTTTTCTAAACAAAAAAAAAAAAAAAACCCTGTCGAAATAATTTCTGTTTAGTACGGAATTTAACGGCCCAGTCAAGGCTATGAAGGTCATATATGGTCTTGAGTATGTAATAGTGTAGTAACGGTATGGCTACGAGCTGCGTCTAATCTGGGTCTGCGTTCTGTATTTGTCAAGTCTTCGGTCCACCTAACCTCATAACGATAAGCGTAGCGCGGTTATTGGAGTCACGCGGAGATCGGCGACGTAAAGCTTATGCGCTTAGTAACATGTTGGGTCGGTTCCTTCGATAACCTGATATATATAACCCTTCACTGTTTGCTCATTATATTTTCGTTTGTTCCCGCATTCTGGGTTTACCATATGTTTAGTACATAAAATGGATTGTGATAAACGAAGAATCTGGTCGGATGTAGCGGCCTCTGATCTGAATCTGCACTGTACATAAAGACGGAATGTTGTAACAAAAAAGAAAAGGGGTTGAATTACGCTCAAACTATTGTCAACGGGGACAGATACACAAAAGAAATCTAATTACTTCCATTTATCAACCCAGCAGTCTTCTATTCCAACGCAGAAAAATCTGATCAGATGTAGCGGTTTGTCGTCTCTGATC
This sequence comes from Lucinisca nassula, assembly GCA_963580285.1. Lineage (NCBI taxonomy): Eukaryota > Metazoa > Mollusca > Bivalvia > Lucinida > Lucinidae > Lucinisca > Lucinisca nassula. The sequence goes on from OY757019.1 coordinate 99,335,113, forward strand.
TGAATCTACACTTACATAGATTATGGATTCCAGCTTTGTGCGAATACCGCACAAATCACAGCGTTACGTTTATAAAACCGTTTTATTTTATTATAAACGATGAGGGTACTGCTGTTATACAAGTTATGCGCAGTAAAGACACAGATCAGAGACCGTATCTACATTGCGACATAATAAGACACGGAGCGTGTCAAGATACTCAGGTATCCGGTTACCCGATACGCAAACGGACTATACGAGACGATAGGTATAGGTTTTTTTTTATATACATGTTATACGCAGTGAAGACACAGATCAGAGGCCATATCCTCAATGCGACATAATAAGAGATGGCGTGTGCCAAAAAAAAAAAAAAAAAACACAGGTCACGTTTACCGCTAGTTCTGCATATTTGTAATGCTGATTTAATAGTTTAGTAACAGGGTGGCTATAAGCTGCGTCTAATCTGGGTCTGCATTCTTATTTGCCAAGTCTTCGGTCCACACTCTTTAAGCAATAAGCTCATAACGATAAGCATAGCGCGACTTTTATTAAATTGGAGTCACGCGGATATCGGATTCTGTGTCTAATCTGGGAGTGCATTGTTGTGCCAAACCTGTATTCAGTCCACCCTCTTTACGCAATAATCTCATAACGATAAGTATAGCGCGGCCATACTAAACTGTTTACTGGAGTCACGTGGATATCGGGCTTAAGGAGGGACGAAGGAAGGTCGGAGGAGTTATTACAGCGAATCATAATACAATGAAAACCAAATATATTAAACTTTAGCGAAAGAAATTTTATTTTTATCATGCATTCAAACAGAAATGTTATTGTACACATGGAATCCGTTCAGAAAGTATATCAACACAGAAGGTAATAACGTGGTATCCAATTGCGTTTAGTTTTGTTCATATATGTCACTATTCGTCCTAACCTACACTTTAGCACGTTTAGCAGAAGGTTCCTCGTCATCACTACTATTATCGCCCACTTCATTATCCCGTAGTTTGGGGGGATAGTAATCCTCCAAGATTGCCTCAAACAGAAATTTTCTTTGTTCGATTGCACTTTTTCAGGCTTCCCGAGGGCTGTAGTCATCCAGTTCCATGAAATTAGTGGCTGTCCTCTTAATGGCTTTGTACACGGGAGTTTTGCGAAGAGCATCGAACCATAACATTCTGTCCGCAAATACGCCGCTGACCGCTTTTCTGTAGGTGCTTCTCATGTCATGGTATACACGCGATCTAGCCTCTTCTCGATCAAAGTCCCTTCTCTGTACGAGTTTGGTCACCTCCTCCTCGAACCGATCTTGACACTTCTCGGAAGCCTTCTGAACCACGCTTTCCCAAGGATCGTACTGGTCTCCTCGCGGCTGTCTCTCTGTGTCACTGACCTCATCCGCGCCGGACATTCCATAATTTGTACCGGAATCGGTTGTCTCTGTGTCAGACGGCTCCGATTCTGTCGACACCATGTCTTTCTCTCCGTGTTTCTGTTTCTTGTGTCGCAGCATGTTATCGCGACGTTTAAAGTCTTTCATACAGATGTCACATGTGTTCATGTTGAAGTTCAGAGTAGAAATGAAGCGGAGGAGGAGGTTTGCCTCCTCATCAAAATCCGGAGGTATCGTGCGCGGGAATGCGCTTCGATGTTACATCAGAAGACCCTCCTCGTTGGTCTTCGCGTTTTCTTTTCCTCTCTTTGGAAGCCGGCGCTGAAGCCTTGATTCTCCGAAGTTCGCTCTTTACCCTCTCGTTTTGCCGTTGCACGGGAGTCACTGCCTCGATGCGTACTATCTCTGACTTAGGCTGGCTGGGTTTTTTGTCTTCAATCGGAATGATTCCTTTGCGGTAACCAGGCGTCACGATGCGATTTGGCGTGCTACATCTATCTTGAAAAAAGCGCGCCCATTTTTCCGGATCAGGTACGTAGGTATGCATATCTCTTGTTTGGTGTAGCGTCATCCACTAATACCAGACATTCACTATCGTCTATTTTATACAAAACAGGTTAAGTATTCATTCAGTGAACGCGGACGCTAAAGAGTTATGTACAACTAACAGGGACATCTTGATGGTCGTCCCCCACATGCAGGACATCTGCTTGCCCAGGAGTCATATGTAATCCTGGACCCCGTAGTTAAATAGAATGGAGGCTCTGTAGCTTCTTGGTCCCAGTCTTCCGTCAGGGAAGCACAATCCTGCTCTGTCCTGGGTGGCACCTCACCATTCAGCTGTTGCCCATTGTTAAACTCTACTGTCCTCTTTGTTATTTATATCACTCGATCCAAGTTATCGAGGGAGGAAAACAAACCTTCACCATGTCGCTTGTCTATATTAAACGAGACCACCAGGTCTCTCATCCCACTCCTCAGCGACTCAATCTGTTCTTCCAAAGCTTTGAAGTAGATTTCACTGTTGTGAGCCATCTTCGATTTAACACAGTAGTACGAGGAAGTAGGCAAACTTTGGCAAATGCATCGATATTTATTCAGTGAACGCGGACGCTAAAGAAGGCATTTTGTTGCGAGTCGCAAATCCCTCTTTAAAGTATATAGTCCACATCAGTCCATCCTCTTTACGAAAAACTCCGACCTCACAACGATAAGCATAGTGGGGTTATAATTTATTATTAAAATCAATAATTGTCACGTGGTCTATTGTCTGCCACGGGGTCTTTGTTTGAAATTAACTTGACGATTTTAGGTCCATGACGCTCTGAGGCGGCTTGAGGAGGAACGAAGGAGGTACGGAGGAGGTACGGAGGAGGCTTGCGGAGGCACGGAGGAGGCTTGAGGAGGTACGGAGGAGGCTTGAGGAGGTACGGAGGAGGTACGGAGGAGGCTTGCTGAGGGGTGATAGGATTAATAAACCGAGTAATTTGAACCTCAAATCAAATAAAAGATTGAAGAAACGCGTGCGCTTGCGCAACCTAGGGAATTTAAACATCCGGTAAGGGAACTCGTGCGCAATAAAATCTGACATTTGACAATGGCAATGGTTACGTCTTGTAAAAGAGGTGCGAGTCGGACCGTCCCTGCATATAAATCCTTTGGGTTTGTTTGGGCGGTAGGGCTTGAGGTGTCGTTTCCTGTCAATAAAAGATTGAAGAAACGCGTGCGCTTGCGCAACCTAGGGAGTTTAAACATCCTTGCGCACGAGTTCCCTTACCGTATGTTTAAACTCCCTAGGTTGCGCAAGCGCACGCGTTTCTTCAATCTTTTATTGACAGGAAACGACACCTCAAGCCCTACCGCCCAAACAAACCCAAAGGGTTTATATGCAGGGACGGTCCGACTCGCACCTCTTTTACAAGACGTAACCATTGCCATTGTCAAATGTCAGATTTTATTGCGCACGAGTTCCCTTACCGGATGTTTAAACTCCCTAGGTTGCGCAAGCGCACGCGTTTCTTCAATCTTTTATTTGATTTGAGGTTCAAATTACTCGGTTTATTAATCCTATCACCCCTCAGCAAGCCTCCTCCGTACCTCCTCCGTACCTCCTCAAGCCTCCTCCGTACCTCCTCAAGCCTCCTCCGTGCCTCCGCAAGCCTCCTCCGTACCTCCTCCGTACCTCCTTCGTTCCTCCTCAAGCCGCCTCAGAGCGTCATGGACCTAAAATCGTCAAGTTAATTTCAAACAAAGACCCCGTGGCAGACAATAGACCACGTGACAATTATTGATTTTAATAATAAATTATAACCCCACTATGCTTATCGTTGTGAGGTCGGAGTTTTTCGTAAAGAGGATGGACTGATGTGGACTATATACTTTAAAGAGGGATTTGCGACTCGCAACAAAATGCCTTCTTTAGCGTCCGCGTTCACTGAATAAATATCGATGCATTTGCCAAAGTTTGCCTACTTCCTCGTACTACTGTGTTAAATCGAAGATGGCTCACAACAGTGAAATCTACTTCAAAGCTTTGGAAGAACAGATTGAGTCGCTGAGGAGTGGGATGAGAGACCTGGTGGTCTCGTTTAATATAGACAAGCGACATGGTGAAGGTTTGTTTTCCTCCCTCGATAACTTGGATCGAGTGATATAAATAACAAAGAGGACAGTAGAGTTTAACAATGGGCAACAGCTGAATGGTGAGGTGCCACCCAGGACAGAGCAGGATTGTGCTTCCCTGACGGAAGACTGGGACCAAGAAGCTACAGAGCCTCCATTCTATTTAACTACGGGGTCCAGGATTACATATGACTCCTGGGCAAGCAGATGTCCTGCATGTGGGGGACGACCATCAAGATGTCCCTGTTAGTTGTACATAACTCTTTAGCGTCCGCGTTCACTGAATGAATACTTAACCTGTTTTGTATAAAATAGACGATAGTGAATGTCTGGTATTAGTGGATGACGCTACACCAAACAAGAGATATGCATACCTACGTACCTGATCCGGAAAAATGGGCGCGCTTTTTTCAAGATAGATGTAGCACGCCAAATCGCATCGTGACGCCTGGTTACCGCAAAGGAATCATTCCGATTGAAGACAAAAAACCCAGCCAGCCTAAGTCAGAGATAGTACGCATCGAGGCAGTGACTCCCGTGCAACGGCAAAACGAGAGGGTAAAGAGCGAACTTCGGAGAATCAAGGCTTCAGCGCCGGCTTCCAAAGAGAGGAAAAGAAAACGCGAAGACCAACGAGGAGGGTCTTCTGATGTAACATCGAAGCGCATTCCCGCGCACGATACCTCCGGATTTTGATGAGGAGGCAAACCTCCTCCTCCGCTTCATTTCTACTCTGAACTTCAACATGAACACATGTGACATCTGTATGAAAGACTTTAAACGTCGCGATAACATGCTGCGACACAAGAAACAGAAACACGGAGAGAAAGACATGGTGTCGACAGAATCGGAGCCGTCTGACACAGAGACAACCGATTCCGGTACAAATTATGGAATGTCCGGCGCGGATGAGGTCAGTGACACAGAGAGACAGCCGCGAGGAGACCAGTACGATCCTTGGGAAAGCGTGGTTCAGAAGGCTTCCGAGAAGTGTCAAGATCGGTTCGAGGAGGAGGTGACCAAACTCGTACAGAGAAGGGACTTTGATCGAGAAGAGGCTAGATCGCGTGTATACCATGACATGAGAAGCACCTACAGAAAAGCGGTCAGCGGCGTATTTGCGGACAGAATGTTATGGTTCGATGCTCTTCGCAAAACTCCCGTGTACAAAGCCATTAAGAGGACAGCCACTAATTTCATGGAACTGGATGACTACAGCCCTCGGGAAGCCTGAAAAAGTGCAATCGAACAAAGAAAATTTCTGTTTGAGGCAATCTTGGAGGATTACTATCCCCCCAAACTACGGGATAATGAAGTGGGCGATAATAGTAGTGATGACGAGGAACCTTCTGCTAAACGTGCTAAAGTGTAGGTTAGGACGAATAGTGACATATATGAACAAAACTAAACGCAATTGGATACCACGTTATTACCTTCTGTGTTGATATACTTTCTGAACGGATTCCATGTGTACAATAACATTTCTGTTTGAATGCATGATAAAAATAAAATTTCTTTCGCTAAAGTTTAATATATTTGGTTTTCATTGTATTATGATTCGCTGTAATAACTCCTCCGACCTTCCTTCGTCCCTCCTTAAGCCCGATATCCACGTGACTCCAGTAAACAGTTTAGTATGGCCGCGCTATACTTATCGTTATGAGATTATTGCGTAAAGAGGGTGGACTGAATACAGGTTTGGCACAACAATGCACTCCCAGATTAGACACAGAATCCGATATCCGCGTGACTCCAATTTAATAAAAGTCGCGCTATGCTTATCGTTATGAGCTTATTGCTTAAAGAGTGTGGACCGAAGACTTGGCAAATAAGAATGCAGACCCAGATTAGACGCAGCTTATAGCCACCCTGTTACTAAACTATTAAATCAGCATTACAAATATGCAGAACTAGCGGTAAACGTGACCTGTGTTTTTTTTTTTTTTTTTTTGGCACACGCCATCTCTTATTATGTCGCATTGAGCATATGGCCTCTGATCTGTGTCTTCACTGCGTATAACATGTATATAAAAAAACCTATACCTATCGTCTCGTATAGTCCGTTTGCGTATCGGGTAACCGGATACCTGAGTATCTTGACACGCTCCGTGTCTTATTATGTCGCAATGTAGATACGGTCTCTGATCTGTGTCTTTACTGCGCATAACTTGTATAACAGCAGTACCCTCATCGTTTATAATAAAATAAAACGGTTTTATAAACGTAACGCTGTGATTTGTGCGGTATTCGCACAAAGCTGGAATCCATAATCTATGTAAGTGTAGATTCAGATCAGAGACGACAAACCGCTACATCTGATCAGATTTTTCTGCGTTGGAATAGAAGACTGCTGGGTTGATAAATGGAAGTAATTAGATTTCTTTTGTGTATCTGTCCCCGTTGACAATAGTTTGAGCGTAATTCAACCCCTTTTCTTTTTTGTTACAACATTCCGTCTTTATGTACAGTGCAGATTCAGATCAGAGGCCGCTACATCCGACCAGATTCTTCGTTTATCACAATCCATTTTATGTACTAAACATATGGTAAACCCAGAATGCGGGAACAAACGAAAATATAATGAGCAAACAGTGAAGGTCCTGATCTACCTATTTCCTATGCGTTATATATATCAGGTTATCGAAGGAACCGACCCAACATGTTACTAAGCGCATAAGCTTTACGTCGCCGATCTCCGCGTGACTCCAATAACCGCGCTACGCTTATCGTTATGAGGTTAGGTGGACCGAAGACTTGACAAATACAGAACGCAGACCCAGATTAGACGCAGCTCGTAGCCATACCGTTACTACACTATTACATACTCAAGACCATATATGACCTTCATAGCCTTGACTGGGCCGTTAAATTCCGTACTAAACAGAAATTATTTCGACAGGGTTTTTTTTTTTTTTTTGTTTAGAAAAAATGAGCTGAAGGCGTCTGCAAACAGAGAAATGATCAATTCCGTACGATTCAGGTCGCTTCAGAAAGTAGATCCAGATCAGAGACCGCTAACTCTCCCTTAACATGTCAATAAACAGTGTAGACTCAGATCAGATTACCAGAACATATTGTAGTCTCGGGTTACCGGATGCCTGTCAAGTTTGATGAATGACATTTCGAGGAGTACAGTTGACCTCGAGGATAATGGGAATGTCCTCTTTTTTTGGATAGATGGCTGAGGCTGAGCAAGAAGTGGAAATACGGTCCTCACTATACTACTGTTATCGATAGACTCCGGGTTTGAATTATGTGTTGAGTTTGGAAAACAGTGTAGCACAGATCAGACTCCACAGAATGCGGTACCTGAGCAGGGTCTTCACTCTTTGCTTATCATCAGGGTAACAAGTACGTGAAATGAACATACCCTCAGCCCCGCTTTAAATAGGGAAAACAGGGGTTTACATTATTTTTATTATTTTTCATCATGAAAACACGCCTATATAATTTTGATCCCCTTGAATCCCACTTGTATATGGTAAAACTGGGGTTTGCAGGGGTAAACCTTATTTTTCTTATTTCTGTTCTAAAATATAGATTGTGGGTACTTGTTAGAACCGCCTCGATGAGGCGGTTCTAACGAGTACCAACAATCTGTATTTTGAGCAGATATAAGGAAAATATCATTTTTTCATCTTAAAATTTTCATTTTTTGGGGTGATAAAGGTTACAATGTATTTGTGTAGGCGTGGTTTCGTAATGTGCTCCAAGACGTATGTTGTGGGTACTCGTTAGAACCGCGTCAATGAGGCGGTTCTAAAGAGTACCCACAACCCACGTTTGAAGTACAAATAAGAAAATTAGCACAGGTTTTCATCAGAAAGGTAGTCATTTTGGTGATGTGAAAAATGCACTATGTAACACGGGTGTGTCAGTGAGATGCGGTACAGGACTTTAAGGGTTGAACGCAACAGTCTAAGTATCCGTTCGGAACCATTTACAGTAGAGCTTCGATGGCTCGAACACCGATGACTCGTTTACCATGGAGGAGTCGAACACATTCTTGAGCCCCTAGCGAAATCCTCTACATAAGAAATAGTGGGGGATAATTAAGGAAATTTTAGTCTTTTACGAGAACTGTTCAAATATGAATGCAACTATGCACATAAAAATGATTCCGTGATAGATTTCGATGAAAAATTTATTTTGTCTCCTCAAAGTATTCCCTTTAACAGATATACAAACTTTCAGTCTTCTAATCCAATCATTGGATGCATCTTTTCGAGGTATACTATGAAGGCACTGGAATATTGCAGAACCGAGGTGTTTGCGCTGTACACATTTTCGGCCAGAAAGGTATTTTTTCAGCCGCGGGAACAAAAAAGTCACACGGGGCAAGATCAGGGGAATACGGGGGGTGTTGGAGTTCAACAACCTTTTCCTGCTTCAGATAGTCTTGCACAATGAACGCCTTGTGCGATGACGCATTGTCATGTAGCAATCTGATATTGGCCAAACCAGTTGCGGGTTTTCGTTCTTTGAAATATTTCTTCAATTTTCGAAGAACTTTATTCTTGTAAAACTTCGCATTTACAGTTTTGCCTTTAGGCACAGCACCTGAATAGCAGGGCCCTGATTTGAAAAGAATATGGCATACATTACCTTCTTGACGCTCATGGTCCGCTTTGCAATGCATGGTCTTTTGCAATACTTTGTTGCCCATATTTTGTTCTGAATCTTTCGTTTTGGCTCAAAAAAGTGAACCCATGTGAACCCATGTCTCGTCACCTCTGACGACATTAGCGAAAGACCGTGCATTGCAATTCGGAAACTTTTTAGCAACTTCTTGGCGCACTGAACGCGTGTCTTTTTCTGCTCATCTGTCAACAGATGGAGAATCCATCTAGAACAGATCTTTCTCATTTTAGCGTGGGCCATGTTTGCTGATGTTGGCTCGGTGGGGGACGCCTATAAGTCCGCGGGTGGGCGTCTCTTGCCTGATTCCTCCAGTTGACCTGTTTCACAAGTTACGTCGGTCGGTGTGTGCTCCTAGGGGGATGTGCTGTGTTTGCCGGGTATTGTCCATCATCCGTTTCGGTTTCAGAACTTTGGGGTTGAGACACACTGATGAAGATTAAATATCAGAAAGGCCTTTGTGGCACTAAATTAGGTATAGTTACGCCTTAATTGCAACCACTCGGTCGGTATCTCCGCTGGTGGATGATTCTTTCGTCCCCGAGGGTATCATCAGCTCAGTATCAGTTCCTGAGTGCTGAGGTTGATACTGCAGTGTTGACGTCAGTACTCAGGTACTGATTTTAATAACTATATTATATATTTAATTTTTGCAGTATAAAATTCTAATTTTTCTAAAACTAAGACTGACTTGTCAGGTGAGACATGTATCTTAGCGGATTTGGTTGCCACTTTTTGTTATAGTTTAAATTTTGCAAGTCTCGCTACTTTGGACATCTCCTTCCTGATGCCCGGGACTTCCGTGGAGCGAGGGCCATGTTTGCTGATGTTGGCTCGGTGGGGGACGCCTATAAGTCCGCGGGTAGGCGTCTCTTGCCTGATGCCTCCAGTTGACCTGTTTCACGAGCTACGTCGGTCGGTGTGTGCTCGGAGGGGGATGTGCTGTGTTTGCCGGGTCTTGTCCATCATCCGTTTCGGTTTCAGAACTTTGGGGTTGATACACACTGATGAAGATTAAATATCAGAAAGGCCTTTGTGTCACTAAATTAGGTATAGTTACGCCTTAATTTCAAATCCCGTTTCAGAATTGTATGAGCTGCTCCTAATGAGATGCCAACCATACTAGCTATTTGCCTAGTGGTGTATCTTGCATCGGTAGCAAATATTTCTTTCACTCTAGCAACCATCTTGACATATGTTGTCTTTTCGGCCGACGATCATGTGGTGCATCTTCTGTTGAGCCTAGTCAACAGCTGAATTTCTTACACCAACGAAAAACTGTCGGAAAAGACATTTCATTATGCCCATAAAACCGAACATATTTCATCAAACTGTCTTTGCACCGTATACCAAGAATACAACGATTCTTAATATAGGACCGTATTTCAACGGTGTACTCTGACCTTCTTCCAACCATGTTTTTTATTAGTATACAAGAGTAGACAGTGTTTATCGAACGATATACATGGCTAAAATGGACGGATTTTAACAGGTTTGGTATCAATGTATAGGTAAAATGTTTTTCTACGCTGTGATATTTATTTCCAGGTGATTTTCGCATTAGTGCATGAGAAAACGTTCTACTTGCATTCATATTTGAACAGTTCTCGTATCTTGCACATGTATGCTGTGTGTACTCATTAGAATCGCTTCGATGAGGCGATTCTAATGAGTACAAACAGCATACGTATTCATTATAGAACACCGAAAAAAAGTCAAAAAGTATCTCGTTATGCCTTCTGACAGTAACCTCAGTGGCTCGAACTACCCCTGTCTCGAACAGATTTTCGAGGTCCCAAAGGTGTTCGAGCCATTGAAGTTCGACTGTATTTCTGTCAACACTCAGAGACAATCGACCTGCAAGTGCTGTAAGTGCTTTGATGTTAGAAAGAAATCATTTGTGCCGGGGCACGGCATTTCCTGCAATTTTCCTGTCCGCCTAGTGAAGAATCAACTCAGCCTGCGCATTAACATAGTCTGACCAGAGACTTCTCTTGCTGTATGAAGGGGCACTGGGCCCTTCTCATCCTTAGAGCGCACAACGAAACTCTGGTCAGGCTGTGCGGATGCGCAGGCTGATGTTAGTCTTCGCTGTGTGCACATGCAATATTGTAGGTTTTGTCGTGCTCTGGCTCATTTTACCGTCTCACCTCTAGATTTCAGAAGTGGACTGAAGTCCATTGTTGTTGATAGGTATTTCCGTCAAAATAATTTACGGATTATCATGCAGTGTAGATTTTGATAAGACAGCTCGAAATGTGCCGTCTCATCTGGATCTACACTGGTTGCATAGTGATCTGTAAATTACTGTAAAACCCCCGTGTGACATAGTACATTTTTAACATCTCCAAAATGGCAACTTTTCTGATGAAAATCAATGATTTTTTGATTATTTATAATGCCAATATAGGTTGTGGGTACTCGTTAGAAGCGCCTCGTTCTAACGAGTACCAACAACCTATGTCTTGGAGCAAAAATAAGAAAATATGCATACTCCTGTAAACATCCGGTTATCTCTATACGAAATGAGGTTAAGGCTGGTGGCGGGGGGGGGGGGGGTCGTTTCACGGACTTGTTCACGTGATGACCATCGACAGGTCTGGAAGGGTGCATACGCTTTATTATCAATGCCGTGTAGTTGGTCAATGAAAAACATTACGTAAACGCGCCTTTTCAAATACATTGTAACATTTATCGCCGAAAAAATGAAACATTTATGATGAAACAATGTGATATTTTTCTTATTTCTGCTCAAAATATAGATTGTGGGTACTCGTAAGTACCGCCTCATCGAGGCGGTTCTTACGAGTACCAACAGTCTATATTTTAGAGCAGAAATAAGAAAAAAAAAGGCTTACCCCTGCAAACCCCAGTTTTACAATATAAACGTGGGGTTCAAGGGTGTCAAAATTATATAGGCGTGTTTTCGTGATGCACATGGGATGGGAACAATAACGTTTCTTCGTGGTTAAGACTCTTAAACATTAGGCCTCTCACCGCTGTGGGCTCTAGCCTCGCTTTTGTCACATGTGGTAACACAAGTTCTGCAGAGTATTGATAACTGATCTTTGACCTGTGCAAGCTTGAACGGGATTTAAAACCAATATCAAGAAAAAAAAGAAGCAAAACTCATTACAACTACATGTTATCTCATGCAAAACAGAAAAAAAGATATGAATGTATCTTGCTACGTTTTTGTTTTCATCTGTTGTAATGTAACACATTTCTAATTTTACAGATTTTTGTCAATGAAATATAGGCATGCGGGTGATATATTTCTTTTTTTCTTGCAATTTGTTACCGGAAGTTTGACGAATATCATATATAATATATGAGTATCACTTACCGTTTCAGATTTATTCGGGAGTGTCGACTTGTGACGTTTAATGAAACTGGATATTCCTTTTCGCACAAATGACAAGTTTCAAGCAAAAATAGGGTATTTGTCATGGGCAAGGACTCTGATCAGTGTCTTCGCCGGGCACGGTGCGGATGTCTGATCACCTAAAGGTTCATCACACAGGCAGGGAAGGCTACAATTTCGCTGTTTGTTTACATTGCGGTTTATCGTCCCTGTCAACAATATTTAGGTGAATTTGGAGACGTTGGGACTTTTTTTTTTATCAGACATTGAGATGTAACGTCATCTGAAACCGAAACCAAAACATCACGAAAACACGCCTATATAGTTTTGACCCCCTTGAACCCCAATTTTATATAGTAAAACTGGGGTTTACAGCGGTAAACATTATTTTTCTTATTTCTATATTTTGAGCAGAAATAAGAAAAAATATCACAATTTTTATCGGTAAATTTTCATTTTTTGGATGGTAAAATTTACAATGTATTAGTATAGGCGTGTTTATACTGTATGCATCAACGTTCCGACTCGCCCCACTTTGCTCGGACAGGCTTAGACCTTCGAAGCGGTTTATCAGTACTCACGTGCAGTCGGTTTCAGCTCTGCATGGAAAGCACCATGCAGCTCGGTCTATTTCTCCAAGCCCCGATGGGCGGGGATCTCTTTGTCCAGAACTTAGTTTTCTGTATTTAATTTAAGGTTTAACGATCCCGTAAACACTGTGTGTGTGTGTGTGTGTGTGTGTGTGTGTGTGTGTGTGTGTGTGTGTGTGTGTGTGTGTGTGTGTGGATTCGGGTTTAACGTCGCTTTCAACAATTCTTCAGTGTGTGTGTGGGTGTGAATTCGGGTTTAACGTCGCTTTCAACAATTTTTCAGTCATATCACGACGGTGTCTGGTTGCGACAGGGAGCTCAATGCTCACGTTTATAGTGCTGCCTCACTGAATTATCATGTCCCAGACACATTACATGATACCACACCCAGTCACATTATCCTGACACTGGATCGACCAGTCCTAGCTCTTCCCCGTAAACCTGAGTGCCAAGCGAGGAGCAGCTAGTACCATTTCTAACGACTTTGGTATGTCGCGGCCCGGGATCGAACCACAGACCTCCCGTTCCCCGGAGCGGACACTCTACCAACTGAGCTTTCGGGGCCGGTAACAATTCTTCAGTCATATCACGACGGTGTCTGGTTGCGAAGGGAGCTCAATGCTCACTTTTATAGTTTGTTTGTTTGTTTGATTTGAGGTTTAACGTCCCCGTCAACACTGTAAAGGTCATTTTGGAGACGTTGCTTCCAATTTTGTGGGGCTTTTACCCGACATTGAGATGAAATGACATCTCAAGTCCTGTCGCCCAATGAAACCAATAGAGTTTATTAGCATGGACGGTCCGCCTCGCACCGCGGTTCCTGGACAGGCTTAGATCCTCTAAGCGGTTTACCAGTACTAGTGTGCGGGCCAGATTCAGCTCTGCGTGGAAGCATCATGCAGCCCATATATTTCTTCAAGCCCCTATGGGCGGGGGCGATCACTTTTATAGTGCTGCCTCACTGAAGTATCAGGTCCAAGACACACTACATGATACCACATCAAGTCACATTATCCTGACACTGGGTCGACCAGTCCTAGCTGTACCCCGTAAATCTGAGTGCAAAGCGAGGAGCAGCTAGTACCATTCTTAACGACTTTGGTATGTCGCGGCCCGGGATCGAACCCGTGACCTCCCGTTCCCCGGAGCGCGCACTCTACCAAATGAGCTATCGGGGCCGGTCCGTAAACACTGTCAAGGTCATTTTGGATGCTTCCAATGTTGTGGAACTTTTACCCGACATTGAAATGAAATGACTTCTCAAGCCCTGTCGCCCAATGAAACCAAGTATAAGTACAAGTTGTTTATTGTGATTTAGGCCACAGGCCCATAACACATGGTGTACAACAAATAGTTAAATACAATACATGCACAGGTATAGTTCGCCAACAAATAGCTGGCAGTGACGTAGCTGACTATTTGAGCTATTTTACCGTTAGCCCCATAAGCTTTGCATTGTTCAGAACAAAAACAAGTCGTGACGTCACTGTCAACTATTCCTCGACGGACAGTATGGATATGAGCTAAGTATGTCGACAATACATTATACGAAATATGTAACCATTACGAAAACACGCCTATACAAATACATTGCCAATTTTTTTTGGCCAGAAATAGAAATTTTAAGATGAAAAATTGTGATATTTTTCTTATTTGTGCTCAAAACATAGATTGCGAGTACTCGATAGAACCGCCTCGGCGGTTCTATCGAGTACCCACACTTTATTCTTTTGAGCAGAAATAAGAAAAATAATGTATACCCCCTTAAACCCCAGTTTTACTATATAACAGTGGGGGTATTAAGGGGTCAAAATTATATAGGTGTGTTTTCGTGATGTATTATAATGTGCTCATAAGCTCTCTACGTAATTGAATTGCTTTATATAAATATGTTGCCAGTGCATAAATTGTCTTTTCTGACTTACTGGACATTAATACATTAAACTTGTTCACATTTGGTGAAATATAATATTTAGCAGGAAGATAGGCATGTCTCAATGTATTATATATATACTGGGCAAGTTAACAAGAAGTGCAGATCGTCTTCGACACCCTACTTGAACAGCTTACATAGTCTATCATGCTTTGGAAGACGACGATGTCTTCCCACTTCAATTTTCAAAGAATGGTTTCTGGATCTGAATTTAGACAAAGTATGCCTTAATTTTCTGACATTTAAGCAGTTCAAATACGTTTCATGTTCATAATATAGTTTATAGTCTTTATAGAAACTCAATTTAGATGAATCTATTAGATCTGTATACCAAGTTTGTAGGTATTGGTCCTTTAGTCTTTGAAATAAAAGAGTAAAGAATACACGAGGATTACCTACACACTGGTTTATCCAGATATATCCAAACCCATTCGAAAAGGGTATTTGTCTAACATGGGTAACCCAATTAGTCTGACCATACTCATCAAGAATTGTAAGCGTATTATAACACTTTTTAACGTAACGGGAATCTGTCATGCTCAAAATTTTAGACCAGTATTTAATGCAGCGTTTTGTAGATTCTATCCACTGTGGGAAACGCCAACAGTCACCAAGGACAGCAGTATTGCATGCCCTTAAACCAACACATATATAACGCTTACAAGCATATCTATGCACTACCTCAATAGGTTCCCTTCTTGCCATACCCAAAATTTCAGAGCCATATCGGGTTTATAAGCATGGACGGGCCTACTCGCACCACTTTGCCTGGACAGGCTTAGATCCTGTAAACAGTTTACCAGTACCCTTGTGCGGGTCGGTTTCAGCTCTGCGTAGAAGCATCATGCAGCCCATATATTTCTGCAAGCCCCGATGGGCGGGGGCCGTCCAGATCTTGGTAACAAAGTTTTTCGGGAGTGTCAATTTGTGTGTTTTTGTGTGTTTTTTTTTTACCATGATCAAGCATAAATAGGGTACGTGCCATCGGCAAAGACTGATCAGTCTGATCACTGTGCAAATGTTCGATCATCCATCATGGAGGCAGGGAGGGCTGCGTTCTCACAGAGAAAGTACACTGGGCGATTAGAGTCTTTGATTGGAGCACGTGACCGATGACGTATATCAATTTTGATCTGTCTCGTGCATCTCAGTCACGTTACGAGAAAACCTGTCTTCGGGATCTTTGACCATTTGGGCCCCGTCAAGCGAGTTTGGTACTTATCGCCTATGCGAACAGCGAAGGTTCAGGCGAGTCTGCGCGTCCGCGCAGTCTCGCCAGAACCTTCGCTGCTCGCTCATAAAAGCAGCGAATCAAGAGGAACCTTCAGACAGAAAGCCATATCCCTGGCCCCTCTGAATGGTTGGGCATGCGCAGTTAAAATTTGTCATGAGGGAATGCTCGAAGACACAAATTTGCTTGGCGGGGCTCATTTACGTGTAAGACACACAACGGTCTGTTCCGCGACACAGCGTAGCAACAGTTTTGAAAAACAATATAGAAAGAGAAACTATAGAAACATAGCAACAGTACAGGCAGGCGATGACCACACTGCACGGTAGTGCAGGCTGATCTGCTGAACTTACCATAAAACAGGGTTTCATGCAATGTCGCGCATACATGCATTATTTTTTTTTCTTTCTTGATTGTGTGTTGTGAGGAGGCAAAGGTGAGTCAATTATCATTGTGACCCCCCCCCCACCCACCCCCCCCAAAAAAAAACAAAAAAAAACAACAAAAGCCAAAAGTGGCACTCTTGAGATGTGCTACATAATGAACGCATACTTGACACGTGTGACCTTCCATCAGACAGCTTTGGACTGGTCAATTGCCAGTTCATGGTGTTATGATTTAATTCATTTATTTATTTATTAAAAAAAGGAAGAAAAAACAAAACAAAACAATGTACTCTGAGCGAACAGTTAAGACACTGATCAGATGTGGCACCGACTGATTGTGGTCTTGACAGTAGGTTAACGCTGAAGCCCATGTAATGTATATCCCTCATCCCCCTAAGCACGAACTTTATATAGAGGATGTGGGGGCCTGCGTGGATTACATTGTGTTTCTTATTACGATACAAGATAAAGGCTGTGGGTACTCGTTAGAACCGCCTCAATGAGGCGGTTCTAACGAGCACCCACAACCTATATTGGATTAGAAATAAGAAAAATATCACAATCTTTTATCAGAAAAAATATTTTTTGGATACATGAAAGAATGCACTTAATTTATCGTAATTTGTCCGTGTCCTTTTGTGAGACTCCATTGAAAACCCACCTATTCAAATATATTGCAAATTTTACTACCAAAAATGATGGCCCCCGCCCATGGGTGCTTGAAGAAATTTATGGGCTGCATGATGCTTCCACGCAGAGCTGAATCCGGCCCGCACACTAGTACTAATAAACCGCTTAGAGGATCTAAGCCTGTCCAGGAACCGTGGTGCTAATAAACCCTATTGGTTTCATTGGGCGACAGGGCTTGAGATGTCATTTCATCTCAATGTCAGGTAAAAGTCCCAGAAAATTGGAGGCAACGTCTCCAAAATGACCTTTACAGTGTTGACGGGGACGTTAAACCTCAAATCAAACAAAATCAAATAAACTACAAAAAATGATTTTTTTCCAGGTACATAATCCTGGTATTTTTCGTATTTCTGCTTGAAACATAGATTGATGGTACATGTACTAGTTAGAACCGCCTTGTACACACAGCCTATGTTACTTTTAGCAGAATTAAGAAAAATAATATATCAACCTGTAAACCCTATAGTTTTACTAAGGGCCTGAAAATTGTATAGGCGTGTTTTCGCATTTTATACAGCACGAAAACACGTCCTTATAATTTTGACCCACTTGAACCCCACTTGTATACAGTAAAACTGGGGTTAAAGGGTAAGCCTTATTTTCTTATTTCTGCTTTAAAATATAGATTGTGGGTCCTCGATTAAGCGGTTCTAACGAGTACCTACAATCTACTTTTTGAGCAGAACTAGCCAAAGTATACAATGTATTTGTATAGGCGTGTTTTCTTAATGATAGCTATAAGCACACTAACACTGTGGTATCAGTGAAGCGATTCTAATGAGTACACACAACTAGCATCCTTATCAAAATAGACATGATTTTTTTAACGTTTTGCTGCATTTTTATGGGTTTCGTTTCATTACGATAACACACCTGTGCGACATAGTGCATTTTTTCACATCTCCAAAATGGCTACTCTGCTGATGAAAATCCGTGATTTTTTTTTATTTATACTGCAAACATAGGTTGTGGCTTCGAATCGCCTCAATTGAGTACACACAACCCATCATGTGAACAAGCACGTGGAATGAACACCCCATTAAACCCCACTTCATATAGAGAAAACTGGGGTTTACGGGGGTATACATTATTTTCCTTATGCTCCAAGACATCGGTTGTGGGTACTCGTTAGAACCGCCTCAATGAGGCGGTTCTAACGAGCACACACAACCTATGTTTGAAGTATAAAATAGAAAAATATTACAGATTTTCATCGGAAAAAGCCATTATGGAGATGTGCACTAAGAGGCACAGGTTTGTTATCATAATGTATGTCATTGAGCCGCTATAAGGAAAATAACGACTACCCCATAAACCCCAGTTTTCTCAATATAAAGTGGGGTTTAGAGGGATGTTCATTTCATGGACTTGTTAACATGATGTTACGTCCCTTTTAAGATTATTTCACTTATTTCGAGCCGATCGTAAATCATAAATGGACAAAAAACCGGAGTACCCGGAGAGACATTTCACTGTATTGAAATGTTCTTACATCATTTCGAAAACACGCCTATACAAATACATTGTAAACTTTACCGACGAAAATACTATCACTTTAAGATTAAAATTTGCGACATTTTTCTTATTTCTCACCACGAAAACATGCCTTTATACTTTTGACCCTCTTGAACCCCACTTTTATATAAAAAAAACTGGGGTTTCCGGGGGAATACCTTATTTTGCTTATTTCTGCTCTAACATATAGATTGTGGGTACTCGTTTGAACCGCCTCGATGAGGCGGTTCTAACGAGTACCCACAATCTATATTTTGAGCAGAAATAAAAAAAAATATCACAATTTTAGTTGTTTTTGCGTAATGTGCTCTTAAATATAGATTCTGGGTACTCAACTTCTGGGAACCGCCTCAACTTCTGCTCTAAAATATAGATTATGGGTACTCGTTGCGGCGGTTCTGACGGGTACCCACAATCTATATTTAAGAGCAGAAATAAGAAAAATAAGGTTTACCCCTGTATACTCCAGTTTTACTGTATAACGATGGGGTTCAAGAGGGTCAAACGGGCCTCCGTGGCCAAGTGGTTAAAAGCGCTGACTCTTTATCATTAGGTCTCTCACCGCTGTGGTTCGAGCCTCGCTCGGGTCACACGTGAGACGTTCTGCAACGGAAGGTCAGGTGCTTTTACATTGGGTACTCCGGTTTTCGCCCACCTCTGATTAACGATCGGCTCGATATGAGTGAAATAATCTTGAAATGGCCGTAAAACCAAAACAAAAAAAACAAAACAAAAAAAACAAGAGGGTCAAAATTATATAGGCATGGTTTCATGATGGGAAATGATTACTTTTTGTATTTTCAGGCGAGAGGAGATGAGCAGGGGCAGATTCACAATACGTGTTTTAACTGTTTTTCTCTTGGTGCTAATATTTTCTGTGTTAGCGTACGGGCATTGCCGAAGTTTAGGATATATCGGATGTGTGGACGTTAGGAGGACCTGTCACGCATACGGAAACGGATATTGTAAGAATTATGGGAAGAGACCTCACAATAACTGCGTTTGTATACTTATTTCCTAGCAGTATGGGATAAATACGGCGTTACACCGTTATAGGATAAATATCTGCCTCAGCACTGTTCAGGGTTTGTACATCAAAATGAGTACTTTCTGAGCGGTGGATTACACGTAGGAGGAGTAAAATCTCGAAGTTTAGTGGAAATTTGGAATATAAGACTTTTACCAGGAATCGTTAAACTATATAACAAGGCGACAAGGCGTTGTGAACCCTTTCAACTGGCCGTCTCATCAGGGTCAACACTTTTTGTCACCCTACTAACGTGATTGTGACTAAAACTAACTATTTAAATTACAAAAACGCGGAAATGCAAATGCATTGTAAACGTTACCGCCGAAAAAGCGAAAATTTTAAAATGAAAATGTGTGATATTTTCCTTATTTCTGCTCCAAATATAGATTGTTAATACTAGTTAGAACCGCCTCATCGAGGCAGTTCTAAAAAGTACCCACAATCTATATTTTAAAGCAGAAATATGAAAAATAAGGTTTACCCCTAAACCACAGTTTTACGATATAAAAATGGGGTTCGAGTGGGTCAAAATTATATAGGCGCGCTTTCGTGATAACAACATCACGTGAACAAGTCCGTGAAATAAAGACCCCCCTAAACCCCACTTTATATAGAGAAAACTGGGGTTTACGGGGGTAAACATTGTTTTCCTTATTTCTGCTCCAAGACATAGGTTGTGGGTACTCGTTAGAACCGCCTCGTTGAGGCGGTTCTAACGAGCACCCAAAACCTATGTTTGGAGTATAAATAAGAATATTAGCACGGATTTTCATCAGAAAAATAGCCATTTTGAAGATGTGAAAAAATGCACTATGTCGCACGGGTGTGTTATCGTAATGAAGATTGGCTGTGTCCAGATTTGAAGACGGAAGCATCATGATTACAAGTCCGTGAAACGAATACCCCTCTTGGCCTCACTTTATATGGTGAAAATTAGGGTTTATAGGGGTATACATTATCTGCCTTATTTTGTCTCAAACGATAGATTTTGGGTACCCATTAGAACCGCCTCATTGAGGCGGTTTTAGGTCCTTTTGTTTTTGTTTGTTTGATTTGAGGTTTAACGTCCCCGTCAACACTGTAAAGGTCATTTTGGAGACGTTGCTTCCAATTTTGTGGGGCTTTTACCCGACATTGAGATGAAATGACATCTCAAGCCCTGTCGCCCAATGAATCCAATGGGGTTTATTAGCATGGACGGTCCGCCTCGCACCACGGTTCCTGGACAGGCTTAGATCCTCTAAGCGGTTTACCAGGTTTTAGGTTCTAACGAGCACCCACAGTCTATATGGAAAGGAGATATAAGAAAGATATTACAATTTTTACCAAACATTTGTATGATCATAAAATCTTTTCTACGGTAATTATCTCCTTTCCGCTGATTCAAGAAGGGCAGTTGTCAGTTTCTGGCCATTAGGAAAACATGTCCGTAAGAAATAATGGCGTCCAACATGGTGTCAGAAAATGACAAATATTAGGTAAAAATTATAACATCTTTATTATTTCTGCTTTCAACATAGAATGTGGGAGCTCGTTAGAACCGCCTCGATGAGCCACAATCTATGTTTTTGAGCAAAAGTAAGGCAGATAATGTATACCCCCGTAAACCCCACTTTTCTCTATATAAAGTGGGGTTAAAGGGGGTCTTCGTTTCACGGACTTGTTATCGTGATGCGAAAGCATGTGCACTGTACTGGTTAACCGCTTACGTATAGTCCCCAGGATAAGTGTGGATAGGTAAACTGACCGTCTCAAAAATGACCTAAAATAGTGTTGACTGGGTCGTTAAACTGCAATACAAAAAAACAACAAAAAAACAAAAAAACAAAAAAAAAAAAAAAAACAACTACCACAATAAAACAACAACAACAAAAAAAAAACGTCATTTCTTACACCATGTTGGACGCCATTGTTTCACATGGACATGTTTTCCTAATGGAATTTATAATATGAACAAATGTGACAAAGTACGTTCTTTCATATCTCCGAAATGGTTTCTTTTCTAGCAAAAAGTGTGATATTTCTCTCATTTATACTCCAAACATAGGTTGTGTGTGCTCGTTAGATCCGCGTATACTACATCTCGAAGAAGAAATAAGGAGAGCAGAAATAAGGAAAATAATGTATAGCCCTATAGACCTAAGTTTTTCACTGTTTAAAAAGAGGTTAGAGAGATGTTCACATCACGAAAACACGCCTATATAATTTTGACCCCCTTGAACCCCACTTTTATGTAGTAAAACTGGGGTTTCCGTGGGTATACCTTATTGTTCTTATTTCTGCCTTTAAAATATAGATTGTGGGTACTAGTGAGAACCGCCTCGATGAATGCCCACAATATATTTTTTGAGCAGAAATAAGAACAATATCACAATTTTTCATCAAAGAATTTTCATTTTTTTTCGGCAATAAAGGTGGCAATGTATTTGTATAGGCATGTTTGCGTAATGAAAAGTTTGTCTTTTGAAACAAAGAGCACACAAAATAACGAAAATTGGAGAACTTGGGTTTACGGGGGTATACATAATTGTTTTCTTATTTCTTCACCAAGACAAAGGTTGTGGGTACTCGTTGTAACCTCCTCAATGAGGCATTTCTAACGAGTAACCAACTCAATGGGACGGTTCTAACGAGCACACAATAACCAACTCAATAGGGCGGTTCTAACGAGCTCAGAATAACCACCTCAATGAGGCGGTTCTAACGAGCTCAGAATAACCTCCCCAATGAGGCATTTCTAACGAGCACACAATAACCACCTCAATAAGGCGGTTCTAACGAGCACACAATAACCACCTCAATAAGGCGGTTCTAACGAGCACACAATAACCACCTCAATGAGGCGGTTATAACGTGCTCAGAATAACCGAAGCAATGGTGCGGTTCTAACGAGCTCAGAATAACCACCTGAATGGGGCGGATCTAACAAGCACACTATAACCACCTCAATGAGGCGGTTCTAACGAGCTCAGAATAACCAACTCAATGGGGCGGTTCTAACGAGCTCAGAATAACCAACTCAGTGGGGCAGTTCTAACGAGCTCAGAATAACCACCTCAATGAGGCGGTTCTAATGAGCACACAATAACCACCTCAATGAGGCGGTTGTAACGAGCTCACAATAACCACCTCAATGAGACAGTTCCAAGGAGCACACAATAACCACTTCAATGAGGCGGTTCTAACGAGCACACAATAGCCACCTCAATGAGACGGTTCTAACGAGCTAACAATAACCACCTCAATGAGGCGGTTCTAAGGAGCACACAATAACCCCCTCAATAAGGCGGTTCTAACGAGTAAAGAATAACAACCTCAATGAGGCGGTTCTAACGAGCACACAACAACCACCTCCATGAGGCGGTTCTAACGAGCACACAATAACCACCTCAATGAGGCGGTTCTAAGGAGCCCACAATTACCACCTCAATAAGGCGGTTCTAACGAGCAAAGAATAACCACCTCAACCAGGCGGTTCTAATGAGCACACAGAGAGTACAATGCAGAAAAAAATCACACATTTATTGTGTATATCTTATTTCTTAACAAGCACCTGCAATCTATGTTTTGAGACAAAATAAGGCAGATAATGTACTTCTTATTTCTGCTCCGAGACTCAGGTTATGGGTACTCGTTAGAACCACCTCATGAGGCGGTTCTAATGAGCACACATTAACCACCTCAATGAGACGGTTCTAATGAGCACATACAGAGTACAAATCATATATCTAGGATTTTCATCAGAAAAGTAGTCATTTTTTTTTAGATCATGCCGCACTGGCCGTTTTCGGAAATCGTAGATACATGAAAACACTTGGCAAGGAACGGCTGCAAACTGTTCATTTTATTTTTTCTCTTTTTCTTTTCAATGAACGGGCATTAAAGATATTACGTACACTTGTAAAATATTTATAATAACGATCTCCGGATTCCGGATGAAGATTTATCGCCTACATTACGCAAACACGTCTATACAAATACATTGCTACCTTTATCCCCGAAAAAATGAAAATTTTATTATTAAAATTTGTGATAATTTTCTTATTTCTGCTCAAAATTTAGATTGTGGGCACTCGTTAAAACCGCCTCATCGAGACGGTTCTAACAAGTACCCACAATCTATATTTTAGATCAGAAAAAAGGAAATATAAGGTATACCCCCGGAAACTCCAGTTTTACTATATAAACGTGGGGTTCAAGGGGGTCAGATTTATATAGGCTTGTTTTCGTGATGAAATAAGCTAGCTATAAACATCGTGTTTATACAGGCAAATACACTATATAATGTGTTATGATGTTGGTTTTGTTTTTTATGCCACCGCCACGATGTGGGGAGGGGCATATAGTTTTGTCATTGTTCGTACGTACACGTACGCACGTCACACTTTGTAGTACAATTCTTGACTACATTATTTGATGCACGACATTGAAACTAGAAACACACTTAAGACATGTACTGAACATGTGCATAAAGGAAACAAGATGCTTATCCAGCACCTTATTGCAGAATTGACGTCCCATTGAAAGCAGATTAGGTTAAATAGTATTGCCAGTGTCTCCGCAACTCCTCCTGCAGTATTTGATGCAGGACATTGAAACTTGCAGCACACTTCTGACATGCATTGAACATGTGCATAAATGAAGCATGATTCTGTTCCAGCAGCTAATTGCCGACTTTGTTCCCAAGAACGACCTTAACATTCTGGCCATATGTGTAGCATAGGAGGATAACATAGTACTGTTCGTGTCTCTGAAACTCCTGCTACAATAATGATTGAAAACTGGTGATTTTTGCTTGGTTTGAAACATAGGGGCTTGAATCATTGAAAAAAAAAAAAAAAAAATGATTCAAGCCTCTATGATCTGAAAGTATCACATTTCTTCAAAAAATCTCTCTATTAACCCATATATGACAATGGAATCTTCCATCTTATAAATTTGGAGTTGTCCATTTTCAATTATAGGGGTGTCAGATTTGTTTTGTTTAATGTAAGTTGTACAAAAATGTATGTTCTTTGAGCAAACAGTGTAGACCCAGATCAGACGCCGCGTTCTGCGGCGTCTGATCTGGGTCTACACTGCTTGCCAACGTCCCAAAAAAGGACCGCTAGGCATATATGGGTTAATTTCTTACACAGTGCGTTCTATTGGTTGGGTAATACAAGAATTATTTCAGGACATTTTGGAGTATAGGCAAAACTATTTTCCCTCGGCATTGTGATATTGTCATCGACCTTCGGCCAAAAGTGCATCAGGTCTTCCACAACACAAACCGTTTCACATCGGTACCGAGGAAGACCTGATGCAGTGGCCGATAGTGCGTCGGGTCGTCCACAACACCTCGAGGTAATAGTTTTGACTATTCTCAAAACTTCCATGAAATAACTGTATAATATACGGTGAAACTTACATGGCTTGGCATCACGTGAACGAGTCCGTGAAATGAACATCCATTAAACCCCACTTTAAATAGTGATAACTACGGCCAGTTGTTCAAAGCATTGTTAGCTTAACGAGCTCGTGAGTGGTCATATTGTTAACTCTTCTAGCAAGTTTAATATTTAGAATTTTGGTATTTTTGCTGAAAAAATGTGAGCAGTTTTTGTGGATGCAAAAAGCTGCTCACATTTTTTCAGCACGAATGCAAAAGCTGCTTACATTTTTTTCAGCAAACATTTCAGCATATTTGCTATATTTAATGATCAAAGTTTTAACGATACGTTAACTAACGACGTCGTTAGTTTCTAACAACTGGCCCCTGGTGTTTACGGAGATACACATCAGTTTTCGTATTTCTGCAGTAAGACATAGGCGGTTCTCAACGAGGCGGTTCTAACGAGCATACACAACCCTATGTTTGGAGTATAAATAAGCAAAATATGAAACATATTCATCGGATAAGTAGCCATTTTGGAGATGTGAAAGAATTCGTGGATTTTTTTATCATATTGAACACCGTTGTCACATACCACTGTTGTTTCGAAATCGTTTTTAAATATCTAGGAAAGATTTCCTACTACGTAACATATTAACCAATATATGACAATGGAATCACCCACCTAACAAATTTGAAGCGGTCAATTTTCAATTATAGGTGTGTCATTTTTTTATTGAGGCAATTTGTACACAGCTGCATGTACTTGGAGCAAACAGTGTATACCCGCAGCGTCTGATCTGCGCATACACAGTTTGACAATGTCCCAAAATGAGACGCTTGGCATATATGGATGCATACATTGTGGATTCTTTATTTTCTAATTTTATCTTGAAAGTGTTTGCTGTGTGTTCTCTTTAGGACAGTCTCGATCCCGTTTGTTTAAAATGAGCTTTGTAAAAATCCTGTCAACACTATTTAGGTCATTTTGGAGACGTTGCGTCCAATGTTTACCCGATGTTCAGATGAAATTACATCTAAAGCCCTGCAGTAAAAACATACATGTACTAATAGCGTTTATATGCACCTCTTGGCCTGGGCAGGTTAGGCCGTCTAAGCGGTTTACCAGCACTCATGTGCGGTCATTTTCAGCTCTGCGTGGAAGCATCATACAGCCCAGTGTATATCTCCAAGTCCTGATGGGCTGGGGCCAGATCTTCTCGATCTAACGAGTACGTGTACCATCACAAAAACACGCCTATATATTTTTGACCCCCTTGAACCCCACTTTTATATTGTAAAACTAGAGTTTCCGAGGGTATAACTTATTTTTCTTATTTCTGCTCAAAAATAAAGATTGTTGGTACTCGTTAGAACCGCCTCGATGAGGCGGTTCTAACGAGTGCCCACAATCTATATTTAGAGCAGAAATAAGAAAAAATATCACAATTTTTCAACATAAAATTTTCATTTTTTCGGCGATAAAGGTGGCAGTGTATTTGTATAGGCGTTTTTGCGTAATGACATGCTATGCTTGATCGGACGCTGTGATTACCCTCATTAGCTCGCACTACCCCTGTCTCGAACAAACTGTCGTGCAACGCGGGTGATGAAATAAAGTTCAGCTATTGAGACTTGCTAATACAGTAGAACTTCGATGGCTCGAACACCGATGGCTCGTTTACCACGGGTGTGTCGCACCCATTATTGAGCCCTAGCGAAATCCTCTACATAAGAAATAGTGGTGGATAATTAAGGAGATTTTAGTCTTTTGTCTTGCAAATGTATGCTGTGTGTACTCATTAGAATCGCCTCGATGAGGCGATTCTAATGAGTACACACAGCATTATAGAACACCGAAAAGATGTCTCAAAGCACCTCGTTATGCCTCCTGACAGTAACCTCAGTGGCTCGAACTACCCCTGTCTCGAACAGATTTTCGAGGTCCCAAAGGTGTTCGAGCCATTGAAGTTCGACTGTTCGACTGTATTAAGACTGATTATTCTTTTAAAAGTTAAGTTTTATTTCTTTGAAGCATTTAGGACGTAGCTCAGTGTCCTCCAGTCAGAAGCCACCTTTGGAACTGGTCAAAAGAGGTCTTTAAGACCTATTTTGAACAGTTCGAAGGATGGACTTAATGGGGGCATTTTACTACATTTTTGACACCTGTATTCTAAATAACAGAAACATGCTCTACATATTAAATAGGTCGCGCCAGGTGTAAAGGGATCGTCGAGCATATAAGCACAGCAAAGGCTCAGATCAGACTGCACATCCGCGCAGTCTGATCAGAGTCTTATTTTCCTGATATTCAGATGCCTGTTACGATGCCGACACGGAAATCTGTATTCTGACTAGGTTCCTAACGATGGCACAACCGTGTGACATAGTGCATTCTTTCATATCAACTAAATGGCTATTTTTCCGATGAAAAATTGTGATATTTTTAGCTCACCTGTCACGTAGTGACAAGGTGAGCTTTTGTGATAACATTTTGTCCGTCGTCCGTCGTGCGTGCGTGCGTGCGTCCGTAAACAATTTAAAATAAGTATATCTCTAATACCCCATGGTCAATCTTGATCATTTCATGAGAAGCATCATCAGGTAGGGGGAAAGGCTGCATAAGGTTTTTGGGCTGATCAGATTGGAATTCTGGTTACCATGGCAACATATAACTCCCATATACTTACAATGGGAAAAATTTAAAAAGTCTTCTTCTCTGAAACCACAGAGTCCAGTGCTTAGATATTTAGCTTGTAACAATGTCAAGTGGCCACCTACATAAATCGTGCCAATCATGCCCCTGGGGTCCAAATTGGCCACATCCCAGGGCCCCTTAGCTCCCATAGACTCATGATGAAGAAAAGCTTCAAAACCCTCTTCTCTGAAACTGTGAAGCACATAGCTTAGATATTGAGCATGTAGCAACGGCAAGTTGTCACCTACATAAATCCTGCCAATCATGCCCCTGGGGTCCAAATTGGCCACACCCCGGGACCCCTTAGCTCCCATAGACTCATAATGGAAAAAAGCTTCGAAAATCTTCTCCTCTGAAACCACATGACCCAGAGCTCAGATATTTAGCATGTTGCAACGGCAAGTGGTCACCTACATAAATCGTGCCAATCATGCCCCTGGGGTCCAAATTGCCCACACCCCGGGGCCCCTTAGCTCCCATAGACTCATGATGGAGAAAAGCTTTAAATAAAAATCAAAAATGAGTTCCTTTAAGAGCAATGAAAACATTCATAAGAAAGAAGATGGGTCATACTACGTAGTTTCGGCTAATTAAGCCTCATCAGTGACCCTGTAATGATCCGGCAACGAAAGCCAGAGGAAACATACTGCAATTTTGCATATTTCGAATAGGCAGTTGATTCAAAGACTGATATAAATCAAAATGGGGTCCAAATAATTAAAAACCTGTCTAGAATAAGAGTCTAAACCAATAATTAATTCTGATTTCTCAGAATATTTACGCTGATCTCAAAGGACCAAAAAGTAAAATATAAACTGCACTATGGTTGATGTACGGGGAGACGTTTTACGGCCGCCACACGGCACAACACCAGCTGCAGTGAAGGCAAATAAAAATCAAAAATGAGTTCCTTTAAGAGCAATGAAAACATTCATAAGAAAGAAGATGGGTCATACTACGTAGTTTCGGCTAATTAAGCCTCATCAGTGACCCTGTAATGATCCGGCAACGAAAGCCAGAGGAAACATACTGCAATTTTGCGAATTTCGAATAGGCAGTTGATTCAAAGACTGATATAAATCAAAATGGGGTCCAAATAATTAAAAACCTGTCTAGAATAAGAGTCTAAACCAATAATTAATTCTGATTTCTCAGAATATTTACGCTGATCTCAAAGGACCAAAAAGTAAAATATAAACTGCACTATGGTTGATGTACGGGGAGACGTTTTACGGCCGCCACACGGCACAACACCAGCTGCAGAGAAGGCAAATAAAAATCAAAAATGAGTTCCTTTAAGAGCAATGAAAACATTCATAAGAAAGAAGAAAACCCGCTTCTCTGAAAATGTGAAGCACAGAGCTTAGATATTGAGCATGTAGCAACGGCAAGTTGTCACCTACATAAATCCTGCCAATCATGCCCCTGGGGTCCAAATGGACAACGCCCAAGGACCCCATAGCTCCCACAGACTCATAATGAAAAAAAGAAAGTTTAAAAAATCTTCCTCTCTGAAACCACAGCGCCCAGAGCTTAGATAAATAGCATGTAGCAACGGCAAGTGGTCACCTACATAAATCATGCAAATCATGCCCCTGGGGTCCAAATGGGCCACACCCCGGGGCTCCGTAGCTCCCACAGACTCATAATGGAAAAAGCTTCATAAATCTTCTTCTCTGAAACCACAGGCCCCAGAGTTTATATATTAAGCATGTAGCAACGACAAGTGGTCACCTACATAAATCCTGCCAATTATGCCCCTTGGGTCCAAATGGGCCACGCCCTGGGGCCCCTTAGCTCTCATAGACTCATAATGGAAACAAGAGGACCCAATGGCCCTATATCGCTCAGCTGTGTACCAGAAAATCATTAGTGTAGGAGACCACTTGACATTGCTATATACTAAATATCTAAGCTCAGGCAAAGCGGTGTCCATGCTTATAAACCCTACTGGTTTCATTTGGCAACAGGGCTTGAGATGTAATTTCATCTCAATGTCGGGTAAAAGTCCCACAAAATTGGAAGAGACATCTCCAAAATGACCTATACAGTGTTGACGGGGATGTAAAACCTCAAATCAAACAAAATCTGTGCCTTATGGTTTTGGAGAAAAATATTTTTTTTTAAGTTTTTTTCCATTATAAGTCTATAGGAGCTAATGAGCCCTGGGCTTGGCCAATTTTGACCCAAAGGGCTCGGT
This sequence comes from Lucinisca nassula, assembly GCA_963580285.1. NCBI lineage: Eukaryota > Metazoa > Mollusca > Bivalvia > Lucinida > Lucinidae > Lucinisca > Lucinisca nassula. The sequence continues at coordinate 99,364,762 of OY757019.1, forward strand.
TGGCAGGATTTATGTCGGTGACCATTTTGTGTTGCTATATTCTAAATATCTAAGGTCTGTACTTCATGGTTTCAAAGAATTTTGAAGCTTTTTTTCCATTATAAGTTTGTTGGAGTTAAGGGGCCACAGGATTTGGACCCCAGGGGCATGCTTGGCAGGATTCATGTAGGCGACCACTCGACATTGCTACATGCTAAATACCTAAGCTCTGGGACTTATGGTTTCAGAGAAGAAAATTTTTGAAGATTTTTTTCCCCATTTTAAGTTGTTGTTTTTTTGTTGTTATTTTTTTCATTATAAGGGCCCTGTTGTTTCAGAGAAGATTTTTGAAGTTTCTCCAATTGTAAGTCTATGGAAGCTAAAGACCCCTGGGGTGTGGCCAATTTGGATCCCAGGGGCATAACTGGTAGGATTTATGTAGGTGGCCACTGAACGTTGCTACATACTAAAAATCTAAGCTCTGGGCCTTATGGTTTCATAGAAGAAGATTTTTTAAGTTTTTTTTCCATTATAAGTCTATTGGAGGTGATGAGCTCGGGCGTGGCCAATTTTGACCCCAGGGGCAGGGTAAGCAGGATTTATGTAGCTGGATATTTTATGTTGCTAGACACTAAATATCATAGTTCTGTGCTTCACAGTTTCTGAGAAGAAGATTTTTGAAGCTTTTTTCCATTATTAGTCTATGGGAGCTAAGGGGCCCCTGGGCATGGCCCATTTGGACCCCAGGGGCATGATTAGCAGGAAATATGTGTAGGAGACCACTTGCAGTTGCTACATGCTAAATATCTAAGCTCTGGGCTCTGTGTTTTCAGAGAAGGAGATTTTTGAAGTTTTTTTTCATTATGCGTCTATGGGAGCTATGGGGGCCCAGGGTGTGGCCCATTTGGACCCCAGGGGCATGATTGGCAGGATTTATGTAGGTGACCACTTGCCGTTGCTACACGCTAAATATCTAAGCTCTGGGCCCTGTGGTTTCAGAGAAGAAGATTTTTGAAGCTTTTTTCCATTATGAGTCTATAGGAGCTAAAGGGCCCCGGGGCGTGGCCCGTTTGGAACCCAGGGGCATGATTGGCAGGAATTATGTAGGTGACCACTTGCCCTTGCTATATGCTAAATATCTAAGCTCTGGGTCCTGTGGTTTCCGAGAAGAAGATTTTTGAAGCTTTTTGTTCCATTGTGAGTCTATGGGAGCGAAGGGGCCCTGGGGCGTGGCCAATGTGGACCCCAGGGGCATGATTGGCAGGAATTATGTAGGTGACCACTGGCCGTTGCTACATGCTAAATATCTGGGCCCTGTGGTTTCAGAGAAGAATATATTTTATTTTTTTCCCATTGTAAGTCTATGGGAGCTGTATGTTGCCATAGCAAACAGAATTCCAATCTGATCAGCCAAAATACCTTATGCAGCCTTTCCCCCTACCTGGTGATGCTTCTCATGAAGTTTGATCAAGATTGACCATGGGGTATTAGAGATATACTGATTTGAAATTGTTTACGGACGCACGGACGCACGCACGGACGGACGGACGCACGGACGTACGACGGACAAAAAGTGACCACAAAAGCTCACCTTGTCACTACGTGACAGGTGAGCTAAAAAAAGCTTCAAAAATTTTCTTCTCTGAAACCACAGGGCCCAGCGCTTAGATGTTTAGCATGCAGCAACGGCAAGTGGTCGTCTACATAAATCCTGCCAACCATGCTCCTGGGGTCCCAATGGGCCACGCCCCGGGGCCCATTAGCTCCCATAGACTCATAATTGAGAAAAACTTCAAAAATCTTCTTCTCTGAAACTGTGAAGCACAGAGCTTACATATTTAGTATCTAGCAACATAAAATAGTCACCTACATAAATCCTGTTAACCCTGCCCCTGGGGTCCAAATGGGCCATACCCCGGGCTCACTTATGATTTTCTGACACACAGGTGAGCGATATAGGGCCAAATGTTTCTTTTTTATACTCCAAACTTAGATTCTTGGTGCTCGTAAGAAATCCGCATCAATGAGGCGGTTCTAGCGAGTACCCTCAACGTATGTCTTGGAGCAGAAATAAACAAAATAATGTATTACCCTTAAACCCCAGTTATCTCTATAAAATAAAGTAGGGTTAAGAGAGGTGCTCATTTCACGGACTTAACATGGTGTGCTAAACTGATCGATTGTTGTCTTTGCTCATTAGCTCAAAAAGGCCGTGGAATTAAGACCCATGTAGACTCCTATTTATACAGAGAAAAGTAGGGTTTACAAGGGTATAATTTATTTTCCTAATGTTTGCCCAAAGCTATCGATTTTAGCCTCACTGAGGCGGTTCTAACGAGCACCGACAATCAATATTTGGTGCAGAAAAGAGAAAAATACAAATTTGCAGACAAAAATGTAACATTTGGACCAATGAAAGCCAACGTTATAACACGCGAATACACCTGTGGACACAAAACCGTTCAAACTCCTATGAAATAACTAGTACTTTCAATGAATCTCTTTGCATCAAGTTAGTTTGACAAGCAAATGGCATTCATCAAAGAATTCTAAAACTAGATCAAGCAACTGATTGGTCTCATTTTGGAAAACACTTTCTGATTGAAATTTGAGATGTATTTTAATTAGACAGTGCATGTTCAGCAATGAAATGTACACCAACTTGTGTTTTGATTCTATTTCTGTCTGGCAGTTGACTGATAGGATGTTAGGATATATTGAATGATGTTTCAAGTCAGAATGAAATGACGCTCTTCAAAGTTTGAACGCTTTTATGTCCACAGGTGCATCCCTGCAGGCACAAAACGTTGACTCAACGTTTAACTAACGTTGAAACAACGTTTTCAACGTTGTTTAAACGTTAGTTCAACGTTGAGTGCCTGCTGGGATGTTGTTGTGATGGAGCGTATATGCCCCGTTTTGCTTGGCAAGGTTTAAAATGAGAGTATCCTTTAGAAAGAAGAATTTATCAATTCAGATTCAGGAAATTTGCTGTGTTAACGTGTTTCGTTCTTTTATTGTAGCATTGGGCCCCCGCCCATCGGGGTTTGGGGAAATACGCTGGGCTGAAGAGCTGAAATCAACAGTCCATGAGTACTGGTAAGCAACTTAGAGGGTCTAAGTCTGCCTCAATGTCATGGTAAAGGCCTCCAAAAGGGCCTATAAAATGTTGACGGGGACGTAAAACCTCAAATGAAATAAACTAAACATTATATCATTTTATTCAGGTGTTTGCCAAAATGAAATTGTTCACTTCAAAACAAATAATTATATGCTACTTTTATTTAATCTGTGATGATTAGATTAACAAGTCCTTGTAATGAAAACCCTGTAAACCCAACTTCATATGGAGAAATCTGGGGTTAACACGGGTACTTGTATATGTCATTTTTCTGATTTATGCACTTCTGTGGGCCGCAATGACGCTTTTTTATTTATAAATGCCCACAGCCCATTACGAAAACACGCCTATACAAATACATTGTAATTTTTTTCGCCGAAAAAGAAAAATGTTCAGAGGAAAAATTGTGATATTTTTCTTATTTCTGCTCAAAACATAGATTGCGGGGACTCGATAGAACCGTCTCGACGAGGCGGTTCTATCGAGTACCCACAATCTATGTTTTTGAGCAGAAATAAGAAAAATAATGTATACCCCCTTAAACCCCAGTTTTACTGTATAAAAGTGGGGTATTAAGGGGGTCAAAATTATATAGGCGTGTTCTCGTAATCTGCTCTTCTGTGGGACCTCGGTAGAACCGCCGCAATGAGGCTTTTTTATTTATAAACGCCCACAGCCCATTACGAAAACACGCCTATACAAATACATTGTAATTTTTTTCGCCGAAAAAGAAAAATGTTCAGAGGAAAAATTGTGATATTTTTCTTATTTCTGCTCAAAACATAGATTGCGGGGACTCGATAGAACCGCCTCGACGAGGCGGTTCTATCGAGTACCCACAATCTATGTTTTTGAGCAGAAATAAGAAAAATAATGTATACCCCCTTAAACCCCAGTTTTACTATATAAAAGTGGGGTATTAAGGGGGTCAAAATTATATTGGCGTGTTCTCGTAATCTGCTCTTCTGTGGGACCTCGGTAGAACCGCCGCAATGAGGATTTTTTATTTATAAACGCCCACAGCCTATGTTTTGAGCATGAACATATCACAACATTTTCATTAGAAAATTGACCTTTTTGGCGATATGAAAATAATGCACTGTGTTTTTGTAATGTTTTGCTCACATTAAGGAAAACCAAAATGATGCTTCCACGCAGAGCTAAATCCGACCCACACACGAGCGCTGGTAAACCGCTTTGAGGATCTAAGCCTGCCGAGGAACCGGGGTGTGAGTGTCGGACCGTCCATGCTTATAAACCATATCGGTTTCATTGGGAGACAGGGCTTGAGCTGTCATTTCATCTCAATGTCGGGTAAAAGTCCCACAAAATTGGAAGCAATGTCCCCAAAATGACCTTACAGTGTGGACGTGGACGTTAAACCTCAAATTAAACAAACAAACATTAATGAAAACGCCTTTGTGATATATTTCTAGATTTCCTATCACGGAACTGGTCTTCCCATTACGAAAACACGCCTATACAAATACATTGTAAATTAAATCGCTCTGAGACGTTGCTTCCGATATTATGGGACTTTTACCCGACACTGAGAATGAATGACATCTCAGGCCATACCGTCTAAAGAAACCGCCAGGGTTTATATGCAGGGTCGGTATGTCTCGCATTAATTTGTTTGATTTGAAGTTTAACGTCCCCGTCAACACTGTAAAGGTCATTTTGGAGACGTTGCTTCCAATTTTGTGGGACTTTTACCCGACATTGAGATGAAATGACAACTCAAGCCCTGTCGCCCAATGAAACCAATAGGGTTTATTAGCATGGACGGTCCGCCTCGCACCGCGGTTCCTGGACAGGCTTAGATCCTCTAAGCGGTTTACCAGTACTAGTGTGCGGGCCGGATTCAGCTCTGCGTGGAAGCATCATGCAGCCCATATATTTCTTCAATCCCCTATGGGCGGGGGCTGTCTCGCATTAAAATCATGACAAAAGAACATAGATTTGTGTGACGCCGACAAGTTCTTCTTTCAATGATATTCAGACTGAGGTTGGGAGAATTTGATGGAAAAAAACATACTTTTGTCGATTTTTAGTGTGTTGGGATCGAAAGGGATCGGCTCTAGTGTGTGCTTCGTTGAGTGGTACAATATTGTTTGTCGACCAGTTTTAAGAAGACAAATCACTCGCTCTTCGTGCTCGTGATTTGATCTAATTTACAACTGACATACAAACTACTGTTTTTATTACCCAAGACATCACTGCTAGATCTGGTCTATTTAAGAAATTTATCAGCTCTAGCAGTGATTTGCGGAGTAATATATCACTGTTTGGAGGTCAGTTGAAACGCAGATTAAATCACGAGCGCGTAGCGCGAACGATTTATCTAATTACAATTGACTGACAAACTATGATATATTACTCAACAAATCACATGTTAGAGCTGATCTGTTTCGATTCAAACACACGGAAAGTCGATTAAATGATGTTGTTTCCTTCACATTCTCTCAATATTCCGCCATTGTTTGAAAAAATCCCGGCATTTAGATGAAATGACAATGAAACCAATGGGGTTTATATGCATGGACGGGCCAAACCGCCCCACTTTGCATTGGCAGGCTTAGAATTTCTTAGCGGTTTCTAGTACTCAAGTGCGGTCGGTTTCAGCTCTGCGTGGAAGCATCTTGCAGCCCAATCTGCTTCTCCCGGGTCAAAACAAGTCTGTGTAATGAACATCCATGTAAACCCCACTTTTAGGGGTGTATGAGTGAGTGTTTGAGTTTTACATTTCACCAACAGCTAAGGGCATACGGAGACTGTACCTCGGTTTAATGACTTATCCGAAAGTCTGGAAAAGCCCGAGATCGTTCCGGCGACCCCTGGTTTACAAGGCGAGTAGCTAAACCACTACATCACGGAGGCTTCTTTACATGTGTATATATTATTTCCCTTACTTTTGCTGATAAAAAGAGAATCTTGCACGAGTGGTCGTTTCATATGAAATTTATGAAACGAGCCTTTGGCGAGTTTCATAAATTTCATATGAAATGACCATGAGTATAAGATTCTGTTTATCATATAACGATTTTAAATCAGATTTTATCGCCGATGAAGTTCAAAAGAAAGCTTAAGGTTGTTATGGATGGCGTCATGACGTTACGCGTCAGTAACCATGTGTTATTTTATACTTAGCAGTGAAATCAATGCATATCTGAAACAAATAAAAATGATATCAATCACAAGTGAAATGATATCGTATCATTTCACATGTGATTGATACCATTTATATCATTTCACTGTAGCGTGCCGGAACTACTTTTTGTTTACGTTCTGGTCGGAAAAAGGTTAATTTTCCTTTTATTTACCAAGAATAATAATTCCTTATGCCATTAGAACATATTTTGAAGGGTTACGAGTGGCATTAAAATTGAGTGAACAGGTGCAATACCTGACAACAGCAGCGCTGTGATTTTGAACATGTTCCGTTTGCCGACACACATCTCGGGCACAATTAAAATGTTCCCTCACAGATTTAGGCTTAGCTGTCTTTGTTACAAATGGTCTACAAGGCGTACCAGTTCACTGAATGGCTGAGGTAGAGTTTGTGCCAGGAAATCTGTGCTGAAATCAGTGTTATTATTATTATTTTTTTTTTTTTTGAAAAAACAAACAAAAAAAAAAAACTGGTCGCGACGACCGCTACACGGAATCGATTATACAGTGGCTGGGTGCATGTCACTCAGAGCCTTCAAGAATAAAATGGACTTCAAATAAGCACAACGCATTCTGTAACATACCTTGAAATGCATTCTTTGAACTAAAAATGCGATTTGTTTATGCTTTGAAACTGACAGTTTTGACGTCATGTAACCAGATCAAAATCGTGACGTCACCGTCTCGGGTCGATCAATTACCGTAAGTGTCCTAATAAATTATAAAATAAAAAGAACATTATTTTTTTTTCGGCTGATACCGAAAGTATTTCATCTCGTGTGTTGAAAACATCCGAATTTTCACTCGTGTTTCGCACTCGTGAAAATAATGATGTTTATAACACACTCGATGAAATATTTTTGGTATCCACCTCAAAAAAGTAAATATCCTCTATTTATTACAGGTGTGGTCATATTTTTATTACATGACACTATCTACTAAATACCAGCGACGTAATATGGGCCCCGTCAAGCGATTTTGGTACTTATCGCCTATGCGAGCAGCGAATCAAGAGGAACCTTCAGACAGAAAGCCATATCCCTGGCCCCGCTGAATGGCTGGGCATGCGCAGTTAAAAATTGTCATGACGGAATTCTCGAAGACACAAATTCACTTGGCGGGGCACATATGATAAACATAGGTTATGAGTACTCGTTAGAACAGCCTCAATAAGCTTTTTAATTGAGGCGGTTCTTACAAACACCCACATCTATAAATGGAACAGAAATAAGAAACTTTTTCAGTTTTATCCAGAAAATGTTATTTCTAGAGATACAAATATGCCGTTTTGGTACACGAGAGTGTTATCGTAATGCTTTTGATGGGCATTGCATTCAGTTTTTTTAAACGCCCCCGTCAACACTATAAAGGTCATTCCACGCGGTACAAAAACGGTATTCATTATTTTTTTTGGTTCAATTGTGTATCAAAGTAACTAAGTACAGACTATTGCTGACCATTTAAAAAATCCAGGTATCGATTATTAATAGCAGCGCTAATCTTCTCCCTGTGACGTCAGAGCGCGGTGTAAAAAGTTAAATCTGACTTAATCTCGCTTACTGGGTCATTGGCAAGCAGTGATGACCCAGGTCAGACGCCACAGGATGCGGCGTCTGATCAGGATCTTCATTGTTTGCCTAAAGTACATGACATTACAATCTAAATCCCCGTTCATGACCATTTTTAGCCTATTCTCAGAATATCTCAACCAACCAGGGCCCTCAGTGCTTTGATTCTGATTTTGTGAATATCTCTTATGATGCAACATATGACACTTAATGATGCACGTGTGACATTTGGCATTAAGACGAGGCAAACGCTTTCTGTGTACTTTTCACGTGTCACTCAGTGCAAACAGTAACATTTTTGATCGCTTAACGGTGTAATAATTCACAAGTGTCCTATGGCTTCCAAGTAAACAAGAGGACCATGATGGTCCTAATTTGCTCACCTGAGCTAATAGATTTCCATGTGGGTCCCAGGGAAGGGCAACTTTTGACCCCCGGTCTTTAATTTAAACATCCACTAAATGAAGCATTATATCAAATATCAATCGTGTGGTCCTTCTGATGAATTTTAAAAGTTTTCTCTATATATATCTATGTCAAACCAGACGGCCCTGAGGCGAGGCCAGTCCCCGGACAATAATTTGAACAATGACAGTAGAGGTCCATTTGATGAAGCTTAATTCCGAATGCCAAAGACCTAGAACTTCTGACATTTCAGACACGTTTTTCAACGGTTTTCACTTTGTAAGCATATGTAAAGTCAATGAGCCCCTGGATGGGGGGGGGGGGGGGGGGGCATTTTTGGTCCCAGGGCTATAATTTGACTAATCTTGATAGAGGTCCACTAGATGAAGCTTCATACAGAATATCAAATACCTGGGCCTTCTGGTTTTAGACAAGAAGATTTTTAAAGGTTTTCCCTATATAAGCCTATGTTAAACCAGATGGTCCCAGGCAGGGCCATTTTTGGCCCCAGGCCTCTAATGTAAACAATCTTGGTAGACGTCCACTAGATGAAGCTTCATACCAAATATCAAAGACCTGGGCTTTCTGGTTTTAGACAAGAAGATTTTTAAAGGTTTTCCCTATATAAGCCTATGTTAAACCAGATGGTCCCAGGCAGGGCCATTTTTGGCCCCAGGCCTCTAATGTGAACAATCTTGGTAGACGGCCACTAGATGAAGCTTCATACCAAATATCAAAGACCTGGGCCTTCTGGTTTCAGACAAGAGGATTTTAAAAGGTTCCCAATATACCTCTATGCTAACCCGGTGGGCCCCGCCCCATGGACATTTTTGGCTTTAGGGCTATAATTTGAACAATCTTGGTAAAGATCCACTAGATGAAGCTTCATAACAAATATCAATGATCTAGGCCTTCTGGTTTCAGACAAAAAGATTTTCAATGGTTTTCTCTACATACCTCTATGTTAACCCAGTGAGCCCTGCCCCTGGGCCATTTTTGGCTCTAGGGCTGTAATTTGAACCATGCTGGTAGATGTCCACTAGATGAAGCTTCATACCAAACATCAAAGACCTGGGCCTTTGGGTTTCAGACAAGAAGATTTTCAAAGGTTTTCCCTTTATACCTCTATGCAAGCCCGATGGGCCCTAACCCGGGGCCATTTTTGGTCCCAGGGCTATTAGTTGAACAATCTTGGTAGAGGTCCACTAGATGAAGCTTCATACCAAATTTAAAAGACCTGGGCCTTCTGGTTTCAGATAAGAAGATGTTCAAAAGTTTACCCTATATACCTCTATATTAACCCAGTGGGCCCCGCCCATGGGCCATTTTTGGATCCAGGCCTATAATTTGAACACTCTTGGTAGAGGTCCACTGAGACGAAGCTTCGCACCGAATATCAAAGTCCTGGGCCTTTTGGTTTCAGACAAGAAGATTTTTAAAAGGTTTTTCCTATGTAACCCTATGTAAAAACAGTGGGCCCCGCCCCGAGGCCATTTTTGGCCCCAGGCCTCTAATGTGAACAATCTTGGTAGAGGTCCACAAGATGAAGCTTCATACCAAATATCAAAGACCTGGGCCTTTTGGTTTCAGACAAGAAGATTTTTAAAAGTTTTCTCTATATAACCCTATGTAAGACCAGTAGGCCCCGTCCCGGGGCTATTTCCAGGGCTATAATTTGAGGTCCACTAGACGAAGCTTCACAACAAATATCAAAGACCTGGGCTTTCTGGTTTTAGACAAGAAGATTTTTAATGGTTTTCCCTATATAAGTCTATGTAAATAGTGAGCCCAGACTTGGGGCCATTTTTGGCCCAGGGCAATAATTTGAACAATCTTGATAGAAGTCCACTAGATGAAGCTTCATACCAAATATCAGAGACCTGGGCCTTCTGGTTTCAGACAAGAAGATTTTCAAAGGTTGTCCCTATATACCTCTAAGTTAACTCAGTGGGCCCGGCTCCGGGGCCATTTTTCGCCCCAAGGCTATAATTTGAACAATCTTGGTAGAGGTCCACTAGATGAAGCTTCATACCAAATATCAAAGACCTGGGCCTTTTGGTTTCAGACAAGAAGATTTTTAAAGGTTTTTCCTATATAACCCTATGTAAGACCAGTGGGCCCTGCCCCTTGGCCATTTTTGGCCCCAGGGCTATAATTTGAACAATCTTGGTTGAAGTCTACTAGCCGAAGCTTCACACCAAATATCAAAGACCTCGGCCTTTTGGTTTCAGACAAGAAATTCTTTAAAGGTTTTCCCTATATAACCCTATGTAAAACCAGTGGGCCCCACCCAGGGCCATTTTTGACCCCAGGGCTGTAAATTTAACAACCTTGGTAGAGGTCCAATAGAAGAAGCTTCATTCCAAATATCAATGGCCTGGGTCATCTGGTTTCTTACAAGAAGATTTTTCAAGGTTTCCTCCTATTTTTCCCTTTTTGTTGCCATGGCAACCAGAGTTCTGCATGGAATTGAATTCTTTGAACAAATTTGAGAGATGACCACCTAAGGAATACTTCTGCCAAGTTTTATCCAAATCTGTTCAGTGGTTAAGGAGGAGATGTTGTTTAAAAAAATTGTGAACGGACGGACGACGACGGACGGTGACCGATCACAATAGCTCACCCTGCTCAGGTGAGCTAAAATACCCGTGAGCGATTGCGAACGATTTTTTACACGAAAACCTTAGAACACGAGTGAATTATTTCTCCGTAATCAAACGATAAACTGTTTATTTCATTTTCATTATGTTTTATGTTTGAGTTTTAAATTCAACAATTCAGATTTCCAACCTAAACAGTTCCAATTAGGGCATGGATTGGAGACGTGGTTTAGGTCATCTTGTTTTCATTTCAATGCAAGTATCACACTGGTAAAGGCAAGCGCGCAGGGTAAGGAACAAACACACCGGATAAGGAATTTTTTCCGATCAGGATAAAAAAGAAAATGGTGGAATGGGTATCACATGTGCAGGTTTGCTGTTGTTCTAGATCTCGTGTTATGGTTACTAATCAATACGGCTGCTCACATTAGCTTCACGGAAGACACATATTATTCACAAATTTATATTCGATGGTCCGAATTCGACAGTTACATCCAGTCAAACGGAGAACCGGACACAGTGGAGCTACTCTACCGCGAAATCTCATTATTTTACATGAAACGCTCTTCTGGGAAGATGGCATGCAATTTTTTGTTGGTTTAAGACATACACATGGTAACTCGGATTCTTGCAAATACGATTTAAGGAAAATTTGATATCAGAAGGCCCACAGTGAGAAATCCTAGTTCAATTTTCAGTTCAACGCCCACGGGCAAGGAGATGGGTACAACGCATATGATAAGACACAAAATTTTCCGGGGAAAATGGTTGTTGTATGGTCGTAGCACTAGTAAATTTCCATCTCAGATTAGGTTTTCCGATATTAATAATTAGTCCTACATAGTTTAAAGCACCAATTGTTACCTTTAGGAAACGTCAAAAGTTTGTGTGTATTGTCTTGACATGCACATTGCTGTGGTTCTAGCAATATAATCATCCCCTATGGGGGATAGATGGATTGGGTTCATCGCGATCATGAATTAGAGAAATGATGTATTTGTCCATGCAGTATTTCTGTAAGAAAATTGTATGCTTGTTCTTTTGGCTGAAAATAAGGTAGATAACTTCGCCAAATTCGTGAGACATACCTATTACCTGGTCATTAAAGGGTTTGATATGATTTAGCTTCTTTTTGACCCTCACTCAAATCCTCTTCAGTGTGCGACGTTTCACTTGCTAACAGGCGTCGTTAATGGAAACATACACAGAAACGAGTTGTTTCGTCTTCAAGTATTTTCAGAATAACTTGACGTTTGATGTGTCTGTAGTGAGTTAATAATGTGACGAAAATAGTAAGAAAGGTGTGATAAAAGTATACCCCTTCGAAAGAAAAAGACAATAGAAAGTGCCCTTAGAAACCCGGTTTCAATTGGTGCATTAATATATCAGGTAGCACTGCTCATCGTTTGTACACTAAGTGAGTCGTATCTTGTTACCCCATCCACTTGCGTCATCATCGAGATATACGAAAAATGAAACCTTGCAGGATCAAAATGAAACAGGTATCAAATTATTCCTTGGTTTCTAACAAAGAAAATGAGTAATAACAACATATATTTAGCTTTACTATGAACGGAGTTATGGCAATTTTATGTTGACATTTCTGATAATGACCAAAAATTAATTTATGAAAAAAATAAACACAGAGTTCACAGTTCATTTTTTTTATATATATTTTCACCACATGTTAACATATCACATATTAACATATGTATCTGTATACAAAATATAAAATATGTATAGGCAAGGCTAGGCTATTATATTTTGAAAGCCATAAAGAAGACAAATTTTGCAATTTTGGTCAAAATCAGCTGGGGTTAGGGGTAAAGTCATGGGGAAAACATAACTTATTTGTGAATGACATGTACATGTATTGGTAACTGAATGATTATGCCGGCCTCGGTAGCTCAGTCGGATCCGCGTCTGCTGGTGATCAGGAGGGCACGGGTTCGACACCTGCCGGGGTCGGCAACATTCTTTCGTGGAGATGATCATGAATCCTTTTCTACGGTCATTCTGTCCCTTCCGCTGATTCAAGAAGGGTAGTTGTCAGTTTCTGGCGAAAGAATGTATAGTGTACTGGTTAACCGCTTATGTATAAGCCTGCCCAGGAAAAGTGTGGATAGTAAACCGACCGGCTCAAAAATGACCTAAAATAGTGTTGACAGTGCCGTTAAACTCTAAAACAAACAAACCAACCAAGAGGCATTACTGAAAACAAACCCAAAACATTTAAATGCCAATTTGCACAGGACATTATATTAGCCTTGCCAAGTTGTCCTACCCAATATATATATATATTTTTTTTTTTTGGGCGATAGGGCTTGAGATGTCATTTCATCTCAATGTCGGGTAAATGTCCCACAAAATTGGAAGCAACGTCTCCAAAATGACCTTTACAGTGTTGACGGGGACGTTAAACCTCAAATCAATCAATCAAAAAAAAAAAAAAAAAAAACAATATATTTTTACGGACCAAATTCTCCTTGGCCGAATTCTCCTAGGTCAAATCGTCCGGGCAAAATCGTCCTAGATTCATAGTGTATGTGTATGTGTGTGTGTGAGGTGGGGGGGGTATATTGCTAGAACCAGAGCAATGCACATGCCAAGACAATGCACAAAAACTTTGAACGTTTCCTAAAGATCACAATTGGTGCTTTAAACTATGTAGGACTAATTATTATTATCGGAAAACCTAATCTGAGATGGAAATTTCCTAGTGCTACGACCATACAACAACCATTTTCCCCGGAAAATTTTGTGTCTTATCATATGCGTTGTATCCATTTCCTTGCCCGTGGGCGTTGTATTAAAAATTGAACTAAGATTTCTCACTGCGTGCCTTCGGATTTCAAATTTTCCTTAAATCGTATTTGCAACAGTCCGATTTATCATGTGTATGTCTTAAACCAACAAAAAAGTGCATACCATCTTCCCAGAAGAGCGTTTCATGTAAAATAATGAGATTTCGCGGTGGAGTAGCTCCACTGTATCCGGTTCTCCGTTTGACTGGATGTAACTGTTGAATTCGGACCATCGAAGATAAATTTGTGAATAATATGTGTCTTCCGTGAAGCTAATGTGAGCAGCCGTATTGATTAGTAAACATAACACGAGATCTATAACAACAACAAACCTGCACATGTGATACCCATTCCGCCATTTTCTTTTTTATCCTGATCGGAAAAATTTCCTTAACCGGTGTGTTTGTTCCTTACCCTGCGCGCTTGCCTTTACCAGTGTGAGTATCATCCTTTGCTTGAAATACAGATGCAACAATGTCAAGAAAGTAGAACTGCATTATCAAGAAGATCATAGTTTATTTTCATATCAATAACGCCAAATGGACGCAAACCGAAGTCTGATTTTAATGATTTTATCAGATTTTCCGCCAAACGTCAATATAGGGATCAACCATGGTTTTTCATGCATTAACATTTGCCGGGTACCGAGGAAGCTGTTTGAACATGAGGCCGCCAGGCCGAATGTTCAAATATCTTCCGAGGGATCCGGCAAATGTTAATGCAATGAAATAACCATGGGTGATCGCTGTTCGTATCCAACTTTGGGCGACCGCCGTATCCGATTTACCTGTAATAATGTTGGCGGCGAAATGTAAAGAAATATATAACGACACTTTAGTTTTTATTTCATAAAATAAATTTGTAAATAATTACAAAATTTTTGCTGGAAAATATCGAAACTTCATTTATTCACGAATATGCTGATATTATTTTCATATTTTTTGGACAAAAATTTGCTATACCTTTTGTTGATTGTTTAAGGTGCCTATCGAAATGATTAAAATATATAGTAAAATGTCTATTTCTCTCCTAGGGTTTATTAACAAAACTTAAAAAAAGAGGTTTAAATACAATGTTTGGAAAAAGTTACTGGGAAAAAAACGTAGTGGTGATAATAATGAACGATTTAGTTTTTGTTTCAATTAAATAGAATGAAAATTACTATGTCCTTTTGGCATTTTGTTAGCAGTGGTATTCTTTTTTTTCTTCTAAAATTCTGATTCGGAAATTATCGGAAGACAGCGGAAAATATCGAGTTATAATTCGGGACCAGGTCTTAACACTTTTTGTACCGGAAACCCCTCAAGAGGTGATTGGCAAACAGTGCAGGCCCAGATCAGAACGCGGCGTCTGATCAGGGTCTACAATGTTTGCAAAATGTTCAGCCAGTTTTCAAATAAATCCGTGAAGAAAACACAACTTGACGCCTCTAAAAATTTAAATGAACTCCTGCTGCATGTATAAAAGAAGGGAGATTCCATTTGGTACAAAAAGGGTTAATAGCGACAATTATCTTTTCTTTAATTTAATTTAATTATGATTGCAGTTTGTTTGGTAATTATGATGTCTCCTTTGTGTCTTGTTGTAGAACTGGGGTTAAAATCGTTCACAGTACAGTAAAATCCTATATTAAGACCACCTTTTGAACTGTTCAAAAGTGGTCTTTAAGAACATTTTTGAACAGTCTCAAAGGTGGACCCTGACCAGAGGATAATTAGTGCAGAAAACACGAAGAAAGATAAAGTGCAACCTTCAAAAGTGCAGCCTTCAAAATAAGCTTTTTAAAGCAGATTTAGCCATAATTTTTCTTACTTCTGCTCCGAGTCATACATGTTGGGTACTCGTTACTTGCCGAGGCTGTTCTAATGAGTTCCCACAATCTATGTTTTTTTTGAAAATATTATACTTTTTTCATCTCAGTGCAGATATTTACGTATATATAAATAGGCGTGTCTTCGTAATGTAGGGCATAAACAGGTTTTCTTTCGCATGATATTATATAATGTTTGCATATAATTGGTGGACCAGTGAAGGCCCTTATCAGATGCGGCATATGCTCTGGGTCTGGACTGTTCACCTTTATCGTCAAAAGGGTCGTCAGTATAATATGGGTTATTGTTATACAGAACCATTGATCTAGATCTGGTCTTAACTGTAATAATGATATATGAGCCTGCGCATGACAAACCTGTAAAAGAACCATTGCAACCATCAAACCTGAGATGTGCACAGTCTGGTCAAAGTATTTGCTGTCTTCGCAACAGGGGAAGACTGGCCAGACTGAATGTATATGCAGATTGATCTGTGTCTTCGCTGGTTGTACTAATCTTATTGTAGGTTTTGACATGCACAGGCTCATATGTTTTGTGAAAGAACTCCTTTAATCCTTAAGATGCCAAGAAAAACTGCATCTGAAAATGTTGTCATTTTATGTCGTCTGATTCATACTTGCTAACATTTGCAAACATTTGGCACGCATGCAAACAGTGTAGATCCCGATCAGACTGCTCCTCAGGTAGGAGTCTGCACATTTTGCAATAAACCAGCTGACAACAAAGACAACGAGAACTGTTGTAACTGGCATCTTAAGGTTTAAGAAAATTTATGATTTTTATAATTCAGCCAAACTGTTTATTGCCATATCCAGGACAAGCAATAATTGCCCCTAAGGGATAGGTAAATAACCCTTTCACCTCCGACTTTCTGAAGTACATTCTTTCGCCTTCTTATTAGGAATTGATAATTGTTAATAACGTTTCAAATATATTTCTCGGAGTATAATTCGCCTACTGGCAAACCGTCTTGACCCTGATGAGACGGTGCATTTTGAGCCTCATCTGGATCTACACTTTTTGCATAGGTATATGAACCGGTCTACAAGGTTGGAATATTTAAGCCATAAACTTCTGGGATCAGCAGCGTAAAGGCTCGCTCAACACTATTTTGGTCATATTGAACCAGTTACTTTATCTATCCATACTATGAGTAATGGTACCCATAACACGTTTAGTAAAAAGCGCTTCTAGTGAATAGCCACAACATCTTTATAAAAATGGGTCTTCACTGTGTGTTCAGTGTTTGTGAAAATTTTAAGACAATATTCAAATAGATTCCAGGACAAAATCCCCCCGGACATAATCCCCACGGACAACCCCCCCCCCCTTTTTGTAAAGGCGGACAAAATCCCCCCCCAACATTTGTTCAGGTGGACAAAATCCCCCCTGGACAAAATCCCCCCGGACACCCCCCCCCCCTTGCTGTTTATAAAGGTGGACAGTATCCTGCACACCTCCACATGCACAATTACTGATTTTTGAAAACTGTAGATTCCATATCAGATTTAGTGCAGTACTATCAAGGCTATATTGGTGCTCATGGAGAAATTATTGCCCGTCAACACTGTATAGGTCATTTTGGAGACGTTGCTTGTAAGATCAAAGTAAAAAGGGCATACTTGTATTAACTTTTTGTAATTGTACATGTGTGCTTTGGGGTGATATGGACCTCTCAACCCATTAGGATTATGCCTGGCATGATCAGTTAACCTAACCCAGTCCCAGGCACACTTAGATTCCATATCTTAGATTCCTGATCTGTATTGATTCCTGATCATTGCCTTCACTTCCATTTTAGAACCTCTACCATTACGAAAAACTCCTGTTCAAATATATTGAAAATTGACATATTCCAATAACAGATTCCAATATTTTCCATATTTCTGCTCAAAAACATAGATTGTGGGTAGTGGAAGGATAATTATCTAGAACAATTTAGAGCAAGGGTGATTTCGCCGGGGGGGGGGGGGGGGTTGTCCAACCTGACATACAGCGAGGGGGATTTCGTCCGGGGGGGATTTTGTCCGAGGGGGATTTTGTCCGCCTTTACAAAAAGGGGGGATTTTGTCAGGCTACCATTCAAATACACAAGAACATAAGACAATGTAAAATGAATGTTTTGAGTAATAGTGTCTGGTCAAGCAACTGGTCACCTAGATGATCGCGTCTCCCAAACGCATGTACACAATTATGGTTATGGAATAATAGATAAACTGAATAGGGACCTTAGGAACTTAGTGAACCGGGTTAATTCGGCACGAGTGTTGAATTATAATAAAGATTGTTTTTTTTTTTTTTCTTCTTTTCGCATTCTCTCCTGCCTATCAGTTTAGAAAAGGCTTGCTCAGCTACATCTAAATAACGAAAATGGGTGTTAGTGTCACTTTGATAAAAAAACAACAAAAAACAACACGATAATGAGGAAACAATACCGGCAAAGATCAGCCTGTGCATCCGCATAGTCGGATCAGAGATTTTGTTGCTTGCGTTTAATGGATCAGATTTGCGTTTGATACAATAAGCGAAAAAAAAAACTTGCACAACCACGCAGCCTCAGTGTCAATTGCTTGTGCTACTTGTGTTCATAATTATGCATGCACTCAATACAGACGAGGCGCAGTAGTATCAGGTTATTATTATTAGTATTATTATTATTGTTTGTTGCATGTGAGCCACGTTTGAGCACAAAAAAAAAAATTGTTTCTATTTTTGCTGCATATCATACATAGTATACAAACTATAATGCCCATATCATCCTGCGCAGCCCCACAGTCTGATCGAAGCTTTTAGGTGCATACTTTGCGACTTCTATCCATGCACTTTGTCTCAATGTCAAATCACGTACTCGTAAATAGTCAGTTTCTTTTTTGTCACAGCGCCATTTGTTAAAGCTAAAATAAAATACTGCAAAGTTCCGCCCACCCATTTTCATGTAATAGCATGGTACAAATAAATTATAATTTCCGATCGATCAATATTCTACCATCACGAAAACACGCCTATATAATTTTGACCCCCTTGAACCCCACCTTTATATAGTTAAACTGGGGTTTACATGGGTAACCCTTATTTATCTTATTTCTTTATCAATTAGGCGGTTCTAACGAGTGCACATAATCTATATTTGAGCAGAAATAAGATAAAATATCACAATTATTCATCTAAAAATGTCCGATTTTTCCGCAGTAAAGTGTACAATGTATTTGTATAGGCATGTTTTCATAATGACTAATTTTGACGGGATTCTTTACAACTGCTTACTCGAGCCCCCAGTTTTTATTGATAAAGCAGCGTCCAGGTGATGCGCAAATAAACAGGTAACCTTCGTATTTATCCTATCATCGGTAAATTCCGCTGGTCAATAAAGCAAGGTAATTCGTGAGGATTAGCAATCAGGAGAGAAAATTGGATTATGCCCCTTGATCCCAGTGGACCTTCAAAGTTCCATATGTCTTGCATAACTTACGAATCCGACTGCAAATTTTGACGTAAATGCCCAAAACCTCCATATAAATTCCATATAAACTCTTTGTCGGTATTGTCGGTATTCGGCCAAAAAGCCATATATCCTCTCCGGTATAATCTTCTTAAGCCCGGTACTTTCATCTCTTGTATTTTCTCTCGGTATTTTGGTGGTGCGTGCCGCGTTGTAGTGTATTTAATTAGACTTAAGAGTGGTGAAACGATTTGTTCCAACCACAAAGGTCTCTAACTGCGATAAAATAAAACTTCTCCACTCTATAAATTCTTCATCGTGTTTTGCTTCCAGTAAGAGATTCATGTCTAAGTGAACAATGCCACATGTTTCAAACAGTTTCTGTCTCATCTGTTCTCGCTCTCTTTCATAAAGTTCACATTCTAGTAGGTAGTGCTGGACAGTTTCAATTTCACCACATTGACATTTCAGATGCGACAGGTAAACCAATATGGCGGCCAGTTCAGAATGTTGTTTACAATGACGTTGCCATGCAGTAACCCTCTGACGTCATCATAGAACCCTAAAGCGCTACGTTCAGGGCGATAACGTTACGTCGCTCAACGTAACGTAAACAAAGCAAGGCCCGTCTTGTGATATCAAAAGCTCAAAAACCATGTTCAAACAGCACGCGAATTTCATGATTTGAACATGGTTTTTGCTGTTTGAGCACGGCTTTCGGTTTATTTGACAATGGCTTCAAACAGCCATGCGCATAGATATTTATGCAAGAACTATTGTTATTGTTGTTACAAACGACGCCAGCAACGTCCAGTAATTAAGACGTCAAAACGATCGAAATTGAATAATATAGATTTATAATTCGCTGAGAAATCTCATACTGAAAATAACCCTAAACAACTTACGATTCCTGACACGGATTTGTTTTCTTTCTTTCTTTCTTTCTTTCTTTCTTTCTTTCTAATTACGATATCACACACTCATCTTAACAAGTCAGGGTAAAAAATACACACATAAAAACGTAAACCCCACTTTATATAAAGAAAACTGGTTTTATGGTGGGTGGGGGCGTATAAATTATTTTTCTTATTTCCGCTCCAAGACGTAGGTCGTGGGCACCCAAAACCTATGTTTGGAATAAAACTGAGAAAAACACCACATATTTTATAAACAAAATAACGTTTTGGACACACGGAGTGCACAATGTCACAATAGTATACTCAAATCTCGAAAGGTTATTTTCTGACCAAAAAATAAGTGATACTGTTCATATTAATGTATTAAATACAGTTTGTGCGTGCTCGTTAGAACCTGCGGCCCACCAAAGACAGATAAACGGAAACTCTTAGCATAGTGAGTAGTGGTAGTCGCCCATATCTTAAGTGTTGTAAGTTTAATCGTGCGCCGCCTCAGTTGTAGCGCAAAAACAGCAAGTGAGTGAGTGAGTGAATGAGTGCGTGAGTGAGTGGGCCCGGTGAGTGGGTGAGTCAGTTCGAGACCTAGTGGGAACTTTTATGAGATTGTGAGTGAGTGTGTGGGCGGGTGAGTGAGTGAGTGAGGTCTTTTTAAAGAGGATTGCCAAGTGGTCCAGCTCTAAATCAGCATAAGAGTACATGTACATGTTTACAAACAGAACAGATATCAAAAGCACATACGGAACTCACGCCCCCGCCCATCGCGGCTTGAAGAAAAAGATGAGCTGCATGATGCTTCCACGCAGAGCTGTCACTGACACCACACGAGTACTAGGAAACCGCACAGAGGATCTAAGCCTGCCCAGGCAAAGCGGTGTGAGTCAGATGTCCTTGCTTATAAACCCTTATTGGTTTCATTGGGCAACAGGGCTTGAGATGTCATTTCATCTTAATGTCCGGTAAAAGTCCCACAAAATTGGAAGCAACGTCCCAATAATGACCTATGCAGTGTTGACGGGGACGTTAAACCTAAAATCAAACAAATCAAACATACAGAATTCACACGACACGTTTAAATGTTTAACAATTTGTAACCGATACTCATTCTGCACACACTTCCGCGCAAATACATGCAATAGGGTTTATAAGCATGGACGGTCCGACTCACACCGCTTTACCTGGGCAGGTTTAGATCCACTAAGTGGTTTACCAGTACTCCTGTGCGGGTCGGATTCAGCTCTGCGTGGAAGCATCATGCAACCCATATATTTCTTCAAGCCCCTATGGGCGGGGGTCGACAACGAACGCAGTTTAAAAAGATGACGTCACAGGTCGTTATTCGGTAAGAAAATTTTTCATTTTCTACGTAGACTATCTAATGATGACTTTTGCTCTAGAACATTTAAGAAAAGGTCACGACGGGTTGAATGATTCCCTGTCACATGTGCATACATGAGTGCTCTCACGCTTTCAAAATAAACATTTGCCCCCATAAAGCACATCTGGTTTGTTTTTTTATATGTTTTAGCTGGAAGGATTTTTGTTAAGGTTAACCTATCTTGCGAAATGAAAGGTTAACCTAAAATGCGAAATGAAAAGGTTAACCTAGAATGAGAAATGAACGAAACCGTAAATGTAGGCATGAAGTACAAGTACTTGTATTTGATAGTGAAAGATCGGTAATTTTGTTTTTATGTCTCATTGTAGAGAACATTTGGAAGTCCTTATTTGTAATCTGTGATTGTCATATACTTACATATTAACTGACACATTATTACAACATACACGTGAAAAGTCTTGTAATTTTACTTTCAAGTGTAGGTACTACGCTGATCGTAGACTCAAGCATTTTGTTAAAGCTAATACTTGTTTTATTCTTGAAATTCTAAGGTCGTAATTTTGTATAGCTACAAAAAATGATATAAAAAAGAAATAAAATAATAATGATGATAATAAAAAATGAGTATTCCTTCTACAGATGCAATTCATTCATGACAAACGAAGAAAAAATTATTTTTTTTTGGTTTAAGAAATAGATCAGCTCTAACTGTGATTTGTTGTGTAATAAATCACAGTTTGGAGGTCAGTTGTAAAGTAGACAAATCACGAGCGCGTAGCGCGCGTGATTTGTCTACTTACAACTGACCGACAAACTGTGATTTATTACACAACAAATCACTGGCTAGAGCTGATCTATTTCGATTCTAACACGCTGAAAATCGGCAATAATGTTGTTCTTCCCTTCAAAATCTCACAACTTTTCGCCATTGTTAGAAGAAATCCCGCTAAAATTATCGACTGAAACACATGCATTTATATCCTTTTCTAATGTTTTTGATGCGAGAAAATGACGTTACACCGTCTAACGTCAAGTAAATCGACTAGTGACGTCATAAATTTGCAGTTTTAATGACGTCACACGTCACGCTCTTGCGAGCTGTGATTTGTTGCAGAATAAAACACAGTTATTTTGCATTGCCTATATAGGCGCGCTGTGTTAGAATCATCATGAAAACACGCCTATATAAGTTTATTCCCCTTGAACCCCACTTTTATAAAGTAAAACTGGGGTTTACAGGGGTATACATTATTTTTCTAATTTCTGCTCAAAAACATAGATTTATGGTACTCGTTAGAACCGCCTCAATGAGCCGGTTCTAACGAGTATCCACAATCTACATTTTGAGCAGAAATAAGAAAAATATCACAATTTTTTATCTTAAAATTTTCTTTTTTTCGGCGGTAAAGTTTACAATGTATTTGTATAGGCGTGTTTTCGTAATGGAGTGACTTTTTATAAGACACAGCCTACTTCGATTACTATGTTCTGACCATTCCCTACCTTTAGTGTAAAATGTTTGTGTGTGTGTGTGTGTGTGTGTGTGTGTGTGTCTGTGTGTGTGTGTGTGTGTGTGTGTGTGAATTCGGGTTTAACGTCGCTTTCAACAATTTTTCAGTGATATCACGACGGTGTCTGGTTGCGACAGGGAGCTCAATGAGTTCTGCCTCACTGAAGTATCATGTCCCAGACACATTACATGATACCACATCCAGTCACATTATCCTGACACTGGGTCGACCAGTCCTAGCTCTACCCCGTAATTCTGAATGCCAAGCGAGGAGCAGCTAGTACCATTGTTAACGACTTTGGTATGTCGCGGCCCGGGATCGAACCCGTGGCCTACCGTTCCCCGGAGCGGACACTCAACCAACTGAGCTATCGGGGCCGGTATAAAGTGTTTGTAATTTATACATTATCGCGAGTTAAAGATCTCTTTCATGTAGTTCTTTGAGGCCCAGGTAGTGTCCATATCCGTTGACTTGTGGGATGATTCAAATCTATCACGTGACCAAGTCCGTGAAATGAACACCCCACCCCTAAACCCCACTTTATGGAGAAATCTGGGTCTATGGTGTATACATTATTTTCCTTATTCCTACTCCAAGACATAGGTTGTGGGTGTTTTTTTAGAAACGCCTCAACAAGGCGGTTCTTACGAGCACCCACAACCTATGTTTGCAGTATAAATAAGAAGATATGTCATGGATTTTTATCAGAAAAATAACCATTTTGGAGATGTGTAAAATGCACTCGGTCGCACGGTTGTGTTATCGTATTGTTTATTTTCAGCTAGAGCACAGCTTACCACGCATCACGTGAACAAGTCCGTGCAATGAGCACCCCACTAAACCCCACTTAATATAGAGAAAATTGGGGTTTACGGGGGTATACATTATTGTTCTAATTTCTGCTCCAAGACATAGGTGTTGGTACTCGTTAGAACCGCCTCATCGAGGCGGTTCTAACGAGCACCCAAAACCTTTGTTTTCAGTTTAAATAAGACAAATATCACGGAATTTCATCAGAAAAGTAGCCATTTTGGAGATGTGAAAAAATGCACTATGTCGCACGGGTTTGTTATCCAAATGGGATAATAACGAGATATTTCAGCACCCTTTTGGGAACAACATTGCTCACCCTCGATCCATTCGCCCGTTATACACACTGTATTCGGGCGTCAGTGGCCTAGTGGATATGAGCGCGGACTCTTTATCATTAGGTCTCTCACCGCTGTGGTTCGGGCCTGGCTCGGGTCACATGTGGGACGCCGCGTTCTGCAAGTGGTTTCCACCCGTAATGATCGGCTTAATATGAAAAATATAATGGTGAAAGGGTAATGAAACCAAAACCTTAAAAAAGGCTACACGAACGAAGGCACGCACGCACGCGCACATACACACCCACCCACCCACCCACACACACACACACACACACACACACACACACACACACACACACACACACACACACACACACACACACACACAACAACACACACACAACACACACACACAATTATAAAAAAAACCTCTATGTAATGCCTTTCCGATTCTGATTTCTGGCCTTGTTTCTAAACGAACAATAAACTATAACGAAAGACAGAACTAACGCATTTTGTACTGGAAACCCCAAAACGGGTACCCTGGCAAACAGTGCGGGCCCAGATCAGACGCGCGCAAAAGTTCAGCTTTATTCCAAATAAATTTTGAAGACAAAACACAACCTGTCACCCTCAAATTTTGAAATGGACTGCTGCTATATATTAGGTTGAAGATTCCATTTGGTACAAAAAGGGTAAATCATGCTCACAGTTACTTTCACTGCATATTCTCAAGCCAGGCATGCATGTAAACTATGAAAATGGGCGTGCATTCTGACAGTCGCACGACCTGTAGTAAAGTTGCTTGGTGTTACCATATAAGGAGTCATCGTAATGATTAACATATCCGTGCCACATAGTGCATTCTTTCATATCTCCATAAAGGCTACATTCTGATGAAAATGTGTGCCTTCTTTATTTTTACTCCAAACATATGAGTAGGTTGTGTGTGGTCGTTAGAACCGCATTATTGAGGCGTTTGAAAAGAGTACCCACAACCTATGTCTTGGAGATAAATAATAAAACTAATGTATACCCCTTTAGACTCCAAGTTTCACTATACTGAGTGGGGTTTGGATAGGTGTTCATTTCACGGACTTGTTGGCATAATGCTGAGTCCGTCAGTTTGTCCGTAATCAGTTTTTGGAAATAGCTTTAATCTCTATACCAATAAGAATATTTGGACAAATTTGGCATGTAAAAACCTACTCATCAAGAAAACACGCCTATTTAATTTTGACCCCCCCCCTCGAACCCAACTTTTATATAGTAAAACTGGGGTTTGCAGGGGTAAACCTTATCTTTCTTATTTCTGCTCTAAAATATAGATTGTGGATACTCTATAGAACCGCTTCGATTGTGGGTACTCTTTTGAACCGCCTCGATGAGGCGGTTCTAACGAGTACCCACAATCTATATTTTGAGCAGAATTTTTTCTTCGATGCGGTTCTAAAGAGTACCCACAATCTATATTTTAGAGCAGAAATAAGAAAAATATCACAATTTTTCATCTTAAAATTTTCATTTTTTCGGCAATAAAGGTGACAATGTATTTGTATAGGTGTGTTTTCGCAATGTGTGAAAACCTAAACCCCGCCCAATTCCGCAAAACACGGTTAATCCTGGATTTCCATACGATAGCCTCGTCGAGGTATGTCCGTATGCAATCAGGTTGTACAAATCGTTTTCTAACCGCCTGAAAAAGCTGATTAGTCATCACGAAGACACGCCTATACAATTTTGACCCCCTTTAACCCCACTTTTATGCAGTAAAACTGGAGTTTCCGGGGGTATACCTTATTTTTCTTATTAGTGCTCTAAAATATAGATTGTGGGTACTCTTTAGAACCGCCTCGATGAGGCGGTTCTAACGAGTGCCCACAATCTATATTTTGAGCAGAAATAAGAAAAATATCACAATTTTTCATCTTAAAACTTTCATGTTTTCGGCGATAAAAGTGGCAATGTATTTGTATAGGCATGTTTGCGTAATGTTTTGACAAGCAGATCTGGCCAATGATATTGTCAAATGCCAGATTTCTTGAAAAATAGCCTTGTCGAAGCGTGCCCGTCTGTTACATGTATAAGTCTGTAAAAATCGCTTTTACCTTTAAACCGATGGCCCCCGCCCATAGGGGATTGAAGAAATATATGGGCTGCATGATGTTTCCACGCAGAGCTGAATCCGGCCCGCACACTAGTACTGGTAAACCGCTTAGAGGATCTAAGCCTATCCAGGAACCGCGGTGCGAGGCGGACCGTCCATGGTAATAAACCCTATTGGTTTCATTTGGCGACAGGGCTTGAGATGTCATTTCATCTCAATGTCGGGTAAAAGTCCAACAAAATTGGAAGCAACGTCTCCAAAATGACATTTACAGTGTTGACGGGGACGTTAAACTTCAAATCAAACATACAAAACCTTTAAACCGAATGGAATATAGTAAATAAACGGTAAGCGTCTATAATAATAAGATATAATCGTTGAGCCTTTGGCAGTTTGATAGGGGCGAGCTTTAGCGAGCCCCTATAAAACTGTAGAGGCGAACCGGCTATATTTAATAACGGATTCTATCTGCAATTCTTAGCTGTCATGCGAGTTTTGTAGCTAACTTTCGGTTTTGTCTCAGAACTACTGATCCCGCGCAAAAACGTAGTCCGGCTTGTTTTCAGTTTTAGCCTCGAACCCATCAATACCGTATTGATAGGTCCGAGGTTTTAGCGAAATTTCTCTCAAATCATATTCATCAGATAAATTTGGACATTTTCTCGAGCCTATATGTACTCATTTATTTCTGCAAATGACTTGCAAAATCAATAATTATATAACCTTCATTCGAGATTTAGGTTCTTTTTCCCAGTTCATTGGCATGATGGCAAACATTGTTGATATTGGCGAGACTGCTCGCTACGTGCCGTCTCATCGTGATCTAGAAGGTCTGCACCGATCTACAAGGTTGAAAGTGTTAAATAGCGTTTGTATGAATTCCCAGTAGTCACAAACAATAACCCTTTTTGAAGAGGACTAAGTACAAAATATGTTGTCACGTTTATTGTGAATTTCAAATCAGGTTCCGTACCTTAAGCAAGCAGTTAAGACACCGATCAGACACCCCATGCTGTTGCCTTTGATTTATTGTTAGGGACACAAACCATTTTAAGTTGTTTATTTATACTTTATTTAAAGAGGGTAATGCATTTAGCTAGCTTTACTAGCTAGTCTTCCCCGCTGAGCTCTACAAACACATTTACATATATACAAAGCAATATAAAATCCAGATTTTTTGACATATAATGCTTAAAATGCCAGTTTTAATCTGTGAATAGAGAATACCAGGTGAGTGTCGTTTGATAGCAAGTTTATCAGGCAAGGCTTCGAGAACGCTTGTAGAATTGCGAGGCTTGCCGAGCGATACTACTTGCGTTCTCGAAGCTGAGCCTGATAAACTTGATATCAAATGACACGAATCTGGTATTCTATTTATCAGTTTATCCCATTATACACTTACATTTTTGCCATTTTTTTCAGCAGTCCAGTTCATAGACGTGCAATGTCACTTTGACCTGATAAAGCTCACTTGTCCTGAAATAGCAGATGTTTATCAGGTCAATGTGCTGCAATGCAATTAATATAGGAGGTGACTGATAGAATGGGATCCTGGTCTTTGAGATAATATAGATTGCTTATTAAGAAATACAGTTTATGAGCTTCAAGTATTACTACAATTATGATTATTTAAAATAAATGAAATCATTAAAACTAGTACAATTCGATTAAGACAGCGATGTGCACTCACAGAATAATAAATAATAATCAAAGCACCGAGAGCACTGGTGGGTCGATTGTCTCCGAGTGTAGATTTGGAACGAGGACTTACACTTAGACATTTAACCCTTAAATTCTATGCTGTAAGCAAATCATGTAGACCCTGATCAGACGCTGCGTTTTTTTTGGTGGCTCACCCTGTAATTCCTGTACTGTAAGCAAACAGTGTAGACCCTGATCAGCCGCCGCATTCTGCGGCGTCTGATCTGAGTCTACACTGTTTGCCAAGCCCAAACCATGATTCCGGCCCAGATTTTACAGATAACCCTTTTACGCAACACGCTGAACTAACTCTGCTATTTTCCATAAATAAGTTACATTGATTTCGATAGTCACGTGGACAACAGCACGAATTCAGTTTCTGTCCTTTATAACATTCGGTCGATTGTAAACCAATCGACCCAAAAAACTGCCAAAAGACACAGCTTCATACACAGATGCTTAACTGATTGTGAATGATAAAGTACACCTGCTACTCCATTTATGTTTCTGTATCTTTTATAAGACTGTAGCCTTTGGTCGGGCCCATCGGACTCTATCTGTTGGCCTTCGTTTGCTCCTGCATTTCAGTGGTTTCATACTGTCGAGTCCACGCCGTTGTTTCATCTCTCTGGTTGTTTAATTTTTGTTTTCACTGATGAGTTGTTGCACTGATGAGTTACGAGGCCCCGTTTTTGGATTTACATCTATCTATTGAAGATGGGTTTGTTTCTTGCAAAAGTTATGATTAACGCAATGATTTTGATTTTGTGATTGTAAATTTCCCTTTTTTTGGATGGTGATGTTCCTCCTGCGCCATCCTATGGCGTTTATATTTCGCAAATAATTCGATTTGCTAGAGTGTGTAGTCATGTAACTGACTTCAACACCCGTAATAAATTGTTAACTGCTAAACTTCTTAATTAGGGTTTTCGGTACCATAAACTACGCAAAGCCTTTTCAAACTTTTTATAGACGTCATTCTGATTTAATTTCAAAATTCAATATTGGACTTGAATCTCTTCTGCAACAACGTCTACCGGAACCCGAATTTTATTGTCATTTAGTATATAAATTCAGAAAAATATATAACCGCAATGACTTCAGCACCGAATATCGTAAAATCGTTCTTCGATGCAAAAAGATTGGGTACAACATAAATGTTATACCACAGACAGAATGCATGGTAGTTAACCCAATCACGGTTGACAACTTTCCTTCCCTCTTTAATTGCACGCCGGTAAGTCAGACCTCAGATTCTATGACGGTTCCAACGTAAAGGCTTATGTTGGTTGGTAACTGATGCTCTGTCTCTGGTCGGGCCCATCGGAGTCTACATGTAACTGTTGGTTTTCATTTGCTCCAGCATTTCAGTGGTTTCGTGCTGTCGAGTCCTCATCGTTGTTTCATCTCTTTGATTGTTTGATTTTTGTGTTCCCGGAGATGTTGAACTGATGAGATAGGAGGTCTTCATGCGGACAGAACAAATTATTTGCCTTAATCGCGACGGAAGTAAGGACGAGGATTGTGGCCACGTAAAATCGATTTAAGCCCCCAGTGGAATTCGATTCCGTTGACCGTTCCAAGGCGGTTCTTCTGTCGCGGTTTAATTTTGTTATGGTTTGTCTTTGTGTGTGTGTGCCGCTTCTATTATTTTGTATTTGATAGCCTATTGGCCATTCTGTGGGAAAGTAACTGTACTTTTGGCTTTCCGCTGTTGATGTTTCCATTAGGGTCTGTTGTTTCAAGTTTATGTTTCTTTCCCTTTAGTGTCTCTGCTGGGAGCTGTGATTCCTGATCATTGCCTTCACTTCTATTTTTCATTGCAGTTTACATATAAAGAAACCAATGATCATGCATCACGAAAACACGCCTATATCAATTCAACCCTTTGAACCCCAATTTTATATAGTAAAACTGGGGTTTACAGGGGATAACATTATTTTTCTTATTTCTGCTCTAAAATATAGATTGTTGGTACTCGTTAGAATATTTACCCACAATCTATATTTTGAGCAGAAATAAGAACAAATATCACAATTTTTCCTCATACATTTTGCGTTTTTTTCGGCGATAAAATTTACTATGTATTTGTATAGGCGTGTTTTCGTAATAAATAAATACATGATGGTTTACTTACGGTTTAAAACTTTCAAGTAAAGACCCTGATCTCATATATTTAGAAAGTGGATTCCATAACTTTCGTGCAGAACTTGGAAAAGGATCCGTCAAACAGAGATATTCTAGATATAGAAACTGATAGGGGGCCATTTGTTGCCGACCGTAAATTTCTATTATGTGTTTATAATATTGGATTTAGACGATCTGAGATGTGAAACCGAGTTGATTCATCAATGAGTTAGAATACCTTCACGCGGCCGGAACAAATACATGTTTGAATACAAGCAGCAATACCATTTGGTAACCATTTTGTACACCATCTTGAATTTGGATCCCGGAAAGTATATTTAGCTCACCAGTATTTTTACTGACCGTTCCAAGTCGGTGATTTGCTTAGGTTCCTTCCTGTCTTTTATTGGTGGTTCTTTTTTATTCTCTTATTATGCATTTATAAGTTATTGACTTTATATTGTGAAATATTCGGCACGAGTTCATATGGCGAAGGACGCACGAGCTTGCGAGTGCGTCTTCGTCAGATGAACGAGTGCCGAATATTTCACAATATAAGGTCAATAACCTTTTTATTATATACCTAAACTTGGACTCTGTGCCATAATTCAGGATCGCCTGGCATGGAAATGTGAACGTAAAATAAGGTTAGACATCTTTAAGTGCTTTGAAATGGAAAATAATGCACATTGTTAAGTGTCTTCCTACACTATGAAAAACCACGCCCAATGGCGCCAAAGTGAAGACGACGTTAACGTCGGTTGACGTGACGTCATTAGAAACATTAATGTTTCCGAACGCAGGACGCCATGTTTACCGAAGTTTCAGTTTTGTTTCTTTCAAAATACTCTTGATTTCCTAAAAGAAATTATTGAATATCTGAACACATTGCAGGTAGGCCATAATTGCTAGCATAAAATGCGCTTTATGCACCCTGTCACAGCCTATATTCATTATGTTTTAGGTTATTTCAGTCGATACACACGACAACATGGCTGCCGATGTTTAGTATCGAAGTAGACAAATTTGAAAGTAGTTCTATTTTGAACGTGACAGCTTATCTACGGGCAATATGAACTTGACTACGGGCAATATGGAAAAAATATTGACCGGTAACTTCTGTACAAAGTAAACGGGACATTTTCTGGGTATATAATAAGTTGTTATCTTGGTGATTCGGACTTTTCCTCCCTATTTTAGTTGATCACTTTTACGTAATTTGTTCTTTCTACTTAATGTTTGTCATGCTGGTGATTCTGATTTTTTCTATTATGTATATGTTTTATTTACTTTTTATTTAAGTTTGGATATTCTGAGTCACCACCTGTTTAGGAAAGAGCTACTGACTCGGTTTACCAGTGGTCTGTTTTATTTTATGTCGTCACTCCATGTTTCCACTTCTTTCCCTAGTGATATTGTGGGGAGGACTTGGGATCTGATTGTACCAATTCCCGATCGTTCCCCTTTTCAGTTAGTGTAAGTTTGCACTGTCTTATTATACATGTGGCGTTTTAGAACAGTTTTCCATTTCATTTCTTTGAACATTTGTGAAGAAAGGGCATTAATATCTGCTTTTACAAAGGTGCGCGCAGCACGTTTTTGCAATTTACCAAGACGTTCAATGTTTGGTCGTGAAGTTGATCCCCTTGTCTTTGAACCATGAGCCAATCAAAGGTAAAATATGACCTTGATATATGTAAAATAGTAGCTTTTTGTATTTCAGGCAAAATGTATGAAGACAACTCCTTAGCAGTGTTATTCTGGTAGAGATATTGGAGCAAAGATAGTCGATGTGTGCTGTCCAAAATAGATTTTCCGGCATCAATGATGACACCTAAGAATTTTTTGGTTATCATCTTGTTTGGTCCTATTGCATTTACTTTATACCACAATAAACAAATCGCGAGGATTTAAAAAAAAAATAGCAAAATTAATCTGAAATTGACCGTACTGCTTCTTTCGAACACATTCTTTGTTCGCACCGCAGCCCATCGGGGCTTGGCGAAATTGATTGGGCTGCAGCGCAGTGCTTAAATCGGTTGAACTTCAGTACTGACAGAACGCTTAGAAGCTCTAAGCCTTTCCAGAAAATGGAACTAGTCCGACCCCTTCTTAAACCCTAGCGATTACTTTTGGCGAGAGGGCAGGAGAAGTCATTTCATCTCAATGTCACGAAAAAGCCCTACCAAATCGGAAGCCTCGACTCCAAAATGAACTAATAGTGTTGACGGGGACGTAAAACCTCACAACAAACAAAATAAACATTCTTTGTACAAGGTTTAAAATTGTGCCTAAATATATGGTGTGCAGCTTTTTCGACAGGGACTTCCCCAATTACATCATAAGACGGGCGGGATTAAATAGGGGTATCACCAATCTTCCGACCGAAATTGGAAGCCAATAACGATTATTTACCTGCATTTATCAAACAACATTGGTATGAAACGAATATTTATATTTCAGGAAATCAATCGAAAGATTGAATCAGTTTCAATTGGTCGTATATTATTTGAAGCAATTTGAAACATTATCCATCGATAACAGGATCTCGCAGTTGAAAATAAAAGCTCAAGTTTTGCTTACTGAACATGACAAAAAGCCTGTTATAATTAAAACACTGGAAGCACTGGTTGATCGATTATCTCTCATTCTAATGCACTTGCGTATATAACGCGACGTCTTATTGGATAACGACAAAAATTTGCGACAGTATATTCTGCGATATACTGTCGGAAATCCGACGTCATCATGTAACGTCGCTTTCCATTGGTTGTCATTTGGTTTTACGCAGCTCACCGCGCTTGCCGCCTTGTGCAAAACAGTACAGTTTTTATCTTAACAACTGAATAAGTGCATTAGAATGGGGATAACTGTATTGAAAATTGTCATTTGGGGAGGTAAATCGTCGGTTTTACGGTCGCAAATTACGTTTTACGGCTCCGCTAACGCGTCGCCGTAAAACGAAATTTCCGACCGTAAAACCTCCGATTTACCTCCCCAAATGACAATTTTCAGTACAGTTATCCCCTAAATGTAGGTTGGGAGACTTGTCTGTTTCATTAATCCATCAAGTGAACAAATCCCTAAAACCCACTTAACATATACGAAACTGGGTTTTCAGGGGGTACGCACTATTTTTCTTATTTCTGTTCCAAGACATAGGTTGTGGGTACTAGTTAGTAAGTGAGTGAGTGTTTGCGGTTTACGTCTCACAAACAGCTAAGGTCATACGGAGACGGGACCTCGGTTTAGAGACTCATCCAAAAGTCTGGAGAAGCCCGGAATCGATCCTGCGACCCCTGGTTTACAAGGCGTGTACATATTCACTACACCAGGGAGGCTTCTAGGGTACTAGTTAGAAGTTAGAACCGCCTCAATGAGGCGGTTATAACGAACACCAACAAACTATTTTTGCAGTATAAATAAGAAAACTATCACGGATTTTCATCGGAAAAGTAGCCATTTTGGAGATGTGAAAAAATGCACGGGTGTGTTATCGTAATGCGGGCCTACATCATTTGTCCATATCCCGTTTTGGGGTTTCGGTTACAAAATCAGTTCAGGCGATGGCTAAAACCTCCAATAAGTTAACACTATCCCGCTCAGATACGTCTTTATACCCTTTTTGAGCCCCAGAACCACCTAAAATCTGCATTCCGCACCCGTGGACAGCTACATGTGTTTGCGTTAGGATTACTTGTCCTAAAATGGCCTGGTTTCCGCGCTACTCCCCACTAAAAATATACCTATCGGGATTTAAAGGGGCGGGACCCCCCCCCCCCCTCACCGCCAAAAAAATTGGGGGTATGGCCCAGCCGGCCGCTGAAAGGAAATCTGAGGGTGCCTGGGGTCAAAAATGCCTCGAAATTGACGCTGACAAAACATGCTGCAGAGAGTGAAAATGGCCGGTGCCAAACCCCTTAATTGTTGGCTCGACAGCGGGGTGAAGATTAAGATTCGGTCAAAAAATACATGTGCAATCATACTTTTTGACAACTTTGAGATGCCCCCGTCGTTACCATAGCAAAAATGGTTTAGCCTAAAAAGGTCCCATTGGAAAGGTTACTCCCACGTGAACATTCCTGCCGAGTTTGATGTAAAATAGACAATTCCTAATGAAATAATGGTTATATGAAGTTGCAACCCTGTGAATATCAGCGACATTCACAAACTCCCCAAGTGGGAATGGGTTAATGAATAATTAAGGTGTAACTATACCAAATTTAGTGACACAGATGCCTTTCTGATATTTAGTCTTCATCAGTGTGTCTAAACCCCAAAGATTTGAAACCGAAACGGATGATGGACAAGACCCGGCAAACACAGTACATCCCCCTCCTAGCACACACCGTCCGACGTAGCTCATGAGACATGTCAGCTGGAGGCATCAGGCAAGAGACGCCCAATCCAGACAGGCGTCCCCCACCGAGCCGACATCAGCAAACATGGCCCACGCTCCACGCAAGTCCCGAGCATAAGATAGAAACTGATCAAAATCATGTTGTTTCATCATTTGATTGTGAAATATGATATTTCATACGTAATTAACGCATTTTAGAGTAAAAAATCAGATTCCAGTTAACCCTTTCCCACTCAGATAGTCTTTTTACGTGTCTGAACTCCTCCCCCTCTGAGCCCAAGAACCACCTAAAATCTTCACCCCCTCACCCCTGAACAACTATGATTCGTTAGGATTATTTGCCTTAAACCATGGCCTCTTGTTCGCGCGGCTCCCCACTAAAAATATACCTATGGGGTTTGAATGGGCGGGGGGGGGGGGGGTCAGCACCCCCCGCCCTCACCGCCGATAAAAAATGGGGGTATGGCACAGCCGGCCGCTGAAACAAAGTCTGAGGGTGTCTGTGGTCAAAAATGCCTCGAAACGGACCCTGACAAAACATTTTGCAGACAATGAAAATGTCCAGTGCCGAACCCCTTAATTGTTGCCTTGACAGCAGTGTGAAGATCAAGATTCGGTCAAAAATACATTTGAAATCACACTTTTAGACAACTTTGAGATGCCCCCCCCCCCCTCGTTACCATAGCAACAATGATTTAGCCTTTAAAGGTCTCATTTAAAAGGCTACTACCCATGGAACATTTTTGCCGAGCTTGATGTGAAACAGACCATTTATAAGGAAATAATTGATAATGTGAAGTTGCTGTCCTAGGCAACACTGTGAAAATCAGCAAAAATCACAAAGTCCCCAAGTGGGAATGGGTAAAGGAATGTCGTGTGTGTTAATTTGAATCGCCTCATTGTGTACCCAAAACATAACTTTGCAAAATAACATCACGAAAAGGCGTCTATATAGTTTTTCCCCCTTGAACCCTACTTTTATATAGCAAATCTGGGGCTTACAGGGGTAAACCTTATTTTTCTCATTTCCTTGGTGCTGAGGTTGATACTCGGTGTTGATGTCAGTATTAAGGTTACTGATTTAAATAACTATATTATATCTTTAATTTTTGCAGTTTAAAATTCAAATTTTTCTAAAACAAAGACTGACTTGTCAGGTGAGACATGTATCTTATCGGATTTTATTGCCACTTTTTGTTATATTTTAAAATTTGCAAGTCTCGCTACTTTGGACATCTCCTTCCTGATGCCCGGGACTTCCGTGGAGTGTGGGCCATGTTCGCTGATGTTGGCTCGGTGGGGGACGCCTATAAGTCCGCGAATGGGTGTCTCTTGCCTGATGCTTCCAGTTGACCTGTCTCATGAGCTACGTTGGTCAGTGTGTGTTCGGAGGGGGATGTACTGTGTTTGCCGGGTCTTGTCCGTCATCCGTTTTGGTTTCAAATCTTTGTGCTTTAGACACACTGATAAAGATTAAATATCAGAAATGCCTCTGTGCCACTAAATTGGGTATAGTTACGCCTTAATTCTGCTCTAAAATATAGATTGTGAGTTCTCGTTAGAACCGCCTCGATTAGGCGGTTCTAACGAGTTCCCACAATCCATATTTTGAGCAGAAATAAG
This sequence comes from Lucinisca nassula, assembly GCA_963580285.1. Classification (NCBI taxonomy): domain Eukaryota; kingdom Metazoa; phylum Mollusca; class Bivalvia; order Lucinida; family Lucinidae; genus Lucinisca; species Lucinisca nassula. The sequence goes on from OY757019.1 coordinate 99,400,454, forward strand.
AAAAATATCACAATTTTTCACCTTTAAATTTTCATTTTCCGGCGGTAAAAGTTAAAATGTATTTGTAGCGGCGTGTTTTCGTAATGAAAGCTTCTTTATATGAGGACGCAAGGGCGAATTCGAATATGCCGTGGTAAACGAAAAAACTGTGTTCGACTTTTTGAAGTTTTGCTCGATGAGAAACAAATATAACAAATCATTACGAAAACACGCCTATACAAATACATAGTAACTTTTTTCGCCGATAAAATGAAGATTTTATGATTAGAAATTGTAATATTTTTCTTATTTCTGCACAAAATATAGATTATGGGTACACGTTAGAACCGCCTCGATGAGGCGGTTCTAACGAGTACCCACAATCTATATTTTAGAGCAGAAATAATGTTTTCCCCTATAAACCCCAGTTTCTCTACATAAAAGTGATGTTCGAGGGGGTCAAAATTATATAGGCGTGTTTTTGTGATGTGTATCACTGAATGTTCTTTATTCCATATATTGGCCATTTTAAGCGTCATGTCTGACTTCTCTTCCCGCACATTAGTAAGTTTTGTTTAAGTAGAGGTTTTACGTCCCCGCCAACACTATTTAGGTCATTTTAGAGACGTTGCTTCCAATTATGTTGGAATTTTAAGCGACATTAAGATAAAATGGCATCTCATGCCAACCAACAAACCAATAGGGTTTATATGCGGGGACGGTCCGACATGTACCACTTTGCCTGGGCAGGCTTAGACCGTCCTAGCGGTTTACCATTACTCATGTGCGGTTTGTTTTAGCTCTGTGGTGTTTGGTATTCTTTCTGTGAATTTAAGTTTAACGTCTCCGTCAACACTATTTGGGTCATTTTGGAAGCGTTGCTTCCAATCGTATGAGATCAAATGACATCACAAGCTCTGCCGCCCAATGCATTACGATAACACATCCGTGTGATAAAGTGCATTTTTCCAACCTCAAAAAAGGCTTTTTTTTCTTATGAAAAGTTGATATATTTCTTATTTATACTCCAAACATAGGTTTTGGGTGCTCGTTAGCAGCGAGTACCCAAAACCAATGTCTTGGAGCAGAAATAAGGAAACTAATGTTTACACCCGTAAACCCCAGTTTTCTCTATATAAAGTGGGGTTTAGGGGTGGGGGGTCTTTATTTCACGGACTTGTTCACGTGATGGAAAGCAAAAGAATTTAAATGTACATGCATCGTCTAACTCGCACCACTTTGCCTGGGCATGCTTAGACCTTCTAAGCGGTTTACCAGTACTCACGTGCGGTGGCTTTCAGCTCTGCCTGGAAGCGGCATGCAACCCATTCTATTTCTCCAGGCCCCGACGGGCTTGGTGTTTTAATCTGTGCCTGTCTGATGCATTGTGGTATATACCATTATTAATTTTAGATCTTAATCATGTGCAGTTTTGTTTGATTTGAGTGTGTGTGTGTGTGTGTGTGTGTGTGTGTGTGTGTGTGTGAATTCGGGTTTCACGTCGCTTTCAACAATTTTTCAGTCATATCACGACGGTGTCTGGTTGCGACAGGGAGCTCAATGCTCACGTTTATAGTGCTGCCTCACTGAAGTATCATGTCCCAGACACATTACATGATACCACACCCATTCACATTATCCTGACACTGGATCGACCAGTCCTAGCTCTACCCCGTAAATCTGAGTGCCAAACGAGGAGCAGCTAGTACCATTTTTAACGACTTTGGTATGTCGCGGCCCGGGGTCGAACCCCAGACCTCCCGTTCCCCGGAGCGGACACTCTACCAACTGAGCTATCGGGGCCGGTGTGTGTTTGATTTGAGGTTTAACGTCCCGGTCAACACTGTAAAGGTCATTTTGGAGACGTTGCTTCCAATTTTGTGGGACTTTTACCCGACATTGAGATGAAATGACATCTCAAGCCCTGTCGCCCAATGAAACCAATAGGGTTTATTAGCATGGACGGTTCCTGGACAGGCTTAGATCCTCTAAGCGGTTAATTCCGCTATTAAGACTACCAAAAATTGAGACTAATTCTGCTTTATAAAGCTTATATAGAAAGTTTCGGTTATTCTTTCTTTATGTTTTCTGCATACAATGTCCTCTGGTCAGAGACCACATTTTGAGACTGTTCAAAAATAGTCTTAAAGACCATTTTTGAACAGTCCCAAAGGTGGTCTTAATATAGGAATTTTACTGTACTAACTTTAGATCAATACTAAGCGAAATGTGAAAAAAAGAGAAAGACAATGCGTAACATGTGTTAATCGTGTTTCTCATATATCAGTTTCAGATCGGTTTTGACACACCGGTCATCGCAGTACAACGGACACAACTGGTAACACCGACCGCTTCTGAAAATGATGACGTTACAGGTAAAATGAGATATTGTATACTTAGTAGTGAAATCAATGCACAAATGATGTACATCACTTATGAAATGATTTCGTATCCTTTCGATAGTGACTGATAACATTTAGACCGCTAGTGGCCGTTTATAGACCGTACCTACTTTTCGGCTACCCAATTTGAAAGTGTAAACAATAACATGCCAATCCTTTATACCCGGGAAAACCGGCCCCCGCCCATAGGGGCTTGAAGAAATATATGGGCGGCATGATGCTTCCACGCAGAGCTGAATCCGGCCCGCACACTAGTACTGGTAAACCGCTTAGAGGATCTAATCCTGTCCAGGAACCGCGGTGCGAGGCGGACCGTCCATGCTAATAAACCCTATTGGTTTCATTGGGCGACAGGGCTTGAGATGTCATTTCATCTCAATGTCGGGTAAAAGTCCCACAAAATTGGAAGTAACGTCTCCAAAATGACCTTTACAGTGTTGATGGGGACGTTAAACCTCAAATCAAGCAAACAAACAAATACCCGGGAAAACAAACTGCCTGTGCTAAAATTTGCTAAAATAAAGAGCCTTTGGAAATTTCAGCTAGATTCTTAACTTCTCGGACTTTACTGGTTTAGATGGTCCGTTGGAATGCACACTGCTGTTGTGACTGCGTATAAGCCTCGAAAATAATTTACAAAGTTAAAATAGTACACTATTTATATGCATCTTTTCAGACTGAAAGAAACTTTTTTTATTCGGGCGACTATTTTGTTTTGGACGTCTATGTGGACTTAAAAGTTTGACAAAATATACAGCATGTTTTCACCCCATAACCAACCAAAAACGCAGGGTGCGATATTTACGTCAAACTAAAGGAAACATTTAACTCACACTTTGTCTGCAACTGCGTCCGTTGTCAGTTCCAGTCGCGTTCGTTGTACCGCGATGACCGGAGTGTTTAATGCATTGTCTAATAAAATCTGACGTTTTCTAAATTGCCATTAAATCGTTATCTGCTGTTGCAGTATCTTGAGCTTATGAAAATCATATATCAATGTTTGGAATGCGCAGGTATTATTTTTTCAGAGTTATTTATTATATAGAGGATCTAACATGAATGTTCCTGCCCCCGCCCATAGGGGCTTGAAGAAATATATGGGCTGCATGATGCTTCAACGCAGAGCGAAATCCGGCCCGCACACTTGTACTGTTAAACCGCTTAGAGGATCTATGCCTGTCCAGGAACCGCGGTGCGAGGCGGACCGTCCATGCTAATAAACCCTATTGGTTTCATTGGGCGACATGGCTTGAGATGTTATTTCATCTCAATGTCGGGTAAAAGTCCCACACAATTGGAAGCAACGTCTCCAAAATGACATTTACAGTGTTGACGGGGACCCAAATCAACCAACCAACCAACCAAACCAACCAACCAACATAAAATGTTCATGTATTGCAAGTTTCTATTCAAAATATGATACTAAAACGCATTTTATTCACGTCAATGTCAATATTCCAGGACGCCGTTAATGACGTCGTACATGTAACCTAAGGACATTTCAAACTAATTTGCATATTTAATCTACTAGTATTACATTGCCTTATTACACTCTCAAAGGCGACGTCATATGATAAAATATTTATTTCATCTCGAAAACACACCTATATAATTTTGACCCCCTCTAACCCCACATTTATATTGTAAAACTGGGGTTACAGGGAGTAAGCCTTATTTTTCTTATTTCTGCTCTAAAATATAGTGTGGGTACTAGTAAGAACCGCCTCAGCGCGTGATTTCGTAATGTAGACCTTCATGTTGAGCTCTTTCATTGCGCAAAACACGTCTATACAAATACATTGCCACATTTATCGCCGAAAAAATAAAAATTTTATGATGAAATTTTTTTAATATTTTTCTTATTTCTGCTATAAATATAGATTGTGGGCACTCGTTAGAACCGCCTCATCGAGGCGGTTCTAACGAGAACCCACAATCTATATTTTAGAGCAGAGATAAGAAAAAATAAGGTATACCCCCGGAAACCCCAGTTTTACTATATAAAAGTGGGGTTCAAAATTATATAGGCGTGTTTTCGTGATGCTTGCAACTCAAACAACAGCACCTTGTTAGCAAATTCATGTGCGTTATGCACTTATGTTTGATACCACCGAGGATTGAAATTTTATAAACTCCGGAGTTGAAGCCCCCCCCCCCCCCCCCCCCCCCCCCCAGTACATTACGATAACACACCCGTGCGACATCGTCGTGCATTTTTCACATCTCCAACTATGGCTATTTTCTGATGCAAATCTGTGATATTTTTGTTACTTTTACTTCAAACATAGGCAGTGGGTGCTCGTTAGAACCGCCTTATTGAGGTGGTCTTAATAGCGGAATTTCACTGTAGTGTGATTTTCGTCTACTGTATCCTATCTTTCCTTTTTCTAATGCCCCATCTCTTAGGAGACGGCTTTAAAATGGACGGTTGCCTGAGATCTCTGACGTTGACTCTCCGGCTGTTTTCCATTACGAACACACGCCTATACATATACATTGTACATTTTACCGCCGTAACAACCAACATTTTAAGACGAAAAAATGTGATATTTTTCTTATTTCTGCTCAAAATATAGATTGTTGGTAGGCGGTTCTAACGAGTACCCACAATCTATATTTTAGAGCAGAAATATAAAAGTGGGGTTCGAGGGGAGGGGGGGGGGGAGGGGGGCAAAACTTTATAGGCGTGCTTTCGCGATGCATTTACTGTCGAGGGTGGATTTCACTAAGTGCTTGTAGACCTCTTACAGGAATCAAGGCAAATGATCGACCCGACATACCTTAGCTGTTAACTGGGCGGTAAAGCCACACCACATATTGTAACGCATACCTGTTCATCAGGGGCATCGGTAGCTCAGTCGGATAAGCGTCTGACTGGTGATCGGGAGGTCGCGGGTTCGATACCTGCCGGGGTTGCCCTTTCATGGAGATTGATCATGAAATCTTTTCTACGGTCATTCTCTCCCTTCCGCTGATTCAAGAAGGGCAGTTGTCAGTTTCTGGCGAAAGAATGTGCACTGTACTGGTTAACCGTTTACGTATGAGCTTGCCCAGGTAAAATGTGGATATGTAAACTGACCGGCCCAAAATGATCTAAAATAGTGCTGACTGGGTCGTTAAACAAACAAACAAACAAACCTGTTCATCAGCAGTCGAAGCATCCAAGGTGTAGTTGTAATGCTTCTCGCTTTGTAAACCAGGGGTTGTCAGTTCGATCTCGGGTTTATCCAGACTTTTGTACGAGTCCCGTCTCCGCATGACCTTAATTGTAAGTGGGACATAAACCACAAACGCACGCACGAACGCACACACACACATGTCCACGATCTCTAGCATGTATTCGAGCTGTTGTGTATCTGCAAAATGGACACAGTAGTTCCATACCCACATTAATACGTAAATACTTGTAATGCACACGAGTATACTGGGAAACAGCTTAGAGAATCTAAGCCTGCCCATGCAAAGCGGTGCCAGCCGGACCGTTCAAGCTTATAAACCTGATTGGTTTCATTGGGCGACAGGGATTAACAGGTTATTTCACGTCAAGTTCGGGTAAATGTCCAACAAAATTGGGAGCAACGTCTCCATAATGACCTATCCTATACAGTGTTGACGGGGAAGTTAAATATTAAAACCAAACAAAAAGACCATCACGTTAACAAGCCCGTGAAATGACCCCCCCCCTAAACCTCACTTTATATAGAGAAAACTGTGATTTAAGGGGGTAAATATTATTTTTCTTATTTCTGCTCCAAGACATAGATTGTGGGTACTCGTTAGAACCGCCTCAATGAGGCGGTTCTAACGAATACCCACAACCTATGTTTGAAGTACAAATAAGAAAACTATAACAAATTTTCATCGGAAAACTAGCCATTTTGGAGATATGAAAGAATGCACTATGTCGCACGTGTGTATTATCGTAATGCAAAAAAAAAAAAAAATACTTATAATAACCTGAATTTTCCTTTTTACAGGGCATAAATACTCTAACATGCGGCTACCTCTTCGGTAAGTTTATCTTTGTTAATTTGAAGCAAATTTGGTGGCGCCAAGCAGCTATAGGTCTTAAGGCGTATGCGTCCATGACAAACACAAATGAACCTGCGTAGCCTGATCAGAGGCTTCACTGTGCGTTGCTTCGGGGTACGGTACGTTGACGTCAAATTTCACCAAGGCCACCAAGGTTACAAAGTACGCCCCCACCCCACCCACACACACCCCAAACTCAGTACTTTATCTGTTTTTAGCCAGCAACAAGAAAGCAATTGCACACATATCTCCTATTGACTATGGAATATCTGGCATCGTCATATGACCCAGCGCACGACAACGCCTACAATAAGACATGTGTGCCCAGCGAAGACTCAGAATAGCCTGTGCATTTGCGCAGTCTGATCAGAGTCTTTATTGTGCGCTCTAAGGATAGCTAAAGTCCAATGCTCCTTCACTCAACAAGAAAAGTCTCTAGTCAGACTATATGGATGCGCAGGCTGATCTAATTCTTCGTTGGGCGCACTTGTAAGACGTTGGAAATGCTGTGTCCCGGCTCAAATCATATTCGAGTGAAACATTGTTTATTTTGACGTCAGTGACGTCGCGTCAGTCAATGTATTCATTTAAGTATATTTACATTTCCAGTGTAAAGTCTACTGTAAACCTATAGAAAACAATTGCGTTCATACTTCCATGAACGCATCGAATCGCGTGCTATTAAGTGACGTCATTCTAAATCATTGTTCTCTACGGGCGTTGATGACGTCAACGCTGCTCCGCTCTTCGTAGAAAAACAGCGTGTAAATGTTTTTCAACTTTAAAACGTTGCCCTACAAGCATCGTTTTTGCCCAGTGATGAGGGGCAAATAATGTAAATATAAAAAAATAAACTTAATTTTTCTGTTTTTCATGAAGGTATGAACGGCAGTGGCTCGCTAGCAAAGTTTACATGAACCCCTTCGGGGTTCATTTACTTTGCAAGCGACCCACTGCGTTTATACTTCCATGAACTGCAGAAAAATAAATTACATTTCTTAAATGAACAACAATATGAAAAATGTCAGACTTTTTATCTGGAAATTTTCAATACGTTTGTATTGGAGTATTTTCGTAATGGTAAGATCTATCTATCTATTTATACTGCAGCAACCCCGTTAAGAGGACGTATAGAGGATATTTGATTTTTTCAGTGTAAGATCGAATTTTATTTCATCGAATGAACACCAAAACCAGTATTTTCACGAGTGGCGTAGCCACGAGTGAAAATACCAGTTTTGGTGTTCATGAGTGAAATAAAATTTGATCTTACACTGAAAAAATCAAATTTTCTGTTTCTTACATGCTTTAAAACGACAATATTTAGCTTCACTCATCGCGTCACTCACCCTCAGAGAAAACTAACTTTCTTCCTGGTCGTTTCGCGTCAATTTAGTGGTGTCCAACGTATTTACTGGGTACAATATTGGGTGTAAACTAAAAGTTTGCACCTGAGAAATAGCCTGGGATGGCATTTTTACGAATTGTTACTGAAATGATTGAGATATTAGTTTCCCAAAGAAGGCGCGGACAGATCTAACGTCGCGCAACAAAATACGTGACGTCAGCGCCGAAAATGATGTCATTAACGTCCTCGTGACGTGTGGACGGGCTTAGCGTCAATTCTAACATAGTTCATTAAATTTCAATCATCTGACGACGGAAACACTGACCACAGAATTAGATTTGGAGAAAAAAGTAGTCCCAAACAGTGAAAAATAAAATTGATATCAGTCACTGTTTGAAACAGTGACAATATCGTTTTCTATTTCACTGAGAAATCTCTATATTTCATTGAAAAGCATGTAAGAAATCGAGATCCTCTGTTGCTTTATATGTGCCATTCTTTCCCTTTGATTTCTAAGCGGAAGGTGGAAGACAATTGTATCAATTACGAAAACACGCCTTTTCAAATAATCTGTTGTGGTTTTTTATCGTTGTAGTTGGCCACGCTCCTTGCATGTTTGTTTTTCTAATTCCTTCTATTATTTGGATAGCCATTTATCTATTTTGTGGGAAAGTAACTATCCTATTCGCTTTTGGTAGGCATGCAGTATTACATTGATTCCTGAACATTGTCTTCAGTTCTGTTTTGTAATTGCCTTCAGATGTTGTCTCTCTCTCTCTCTCTCTCTCTCTCTCTCTCTCTCTCTCTCTCTCTCTCTCTCTCTGCATGCGTGCGTGCTTACGCGCGTGCTGCGTGCGTACGCGCGTGTGTGTGCTTTTATGCTGATAGGTCAATTTAGTCAATTTGTTCATTGACTTGAGGCGAGTTTTGTTCTTTCTTTGCGAACTATTGCTTCTTTATTGTTACAATTTCGTTGGTTGTTTATCCAGTGCTTGAAAGGTATCAGTACGTACATGTAACTGTTATTTCTGTGAACAACAGAACTGACATGTTTATACCCTACTTTATTATTGTCATCACGCCTGTATAATCCTGACCCCCTCGATACCCACGTTTTATATAAAAACAGGGGTATAGCTTATTTTTCTTATTTCTGCTCTAAACTATAGATTTTGGGTTCTCGTTAGAACCGATGAGGCGGTTCGCCTCGATGAGGCGGTTCTAACGTGTACGTACAGTCTAAATTTTGAGCAGAAATAAGAAAAAATATAACATTTTTTTCATCTAAAATTTTTCATTTTTACAGCGGTAAAATTTACAGTATATTTGTATAGGCGTGTTTTCGTAACGTTTTTTTGTATGCATGCATGCAAGCTAATTGTGACACCCTCTTAAAATATTGTATTAAATGAAATTAAAAAAATAGAAATCTACTAGTAACATCTTTGTATAAGATAGCCGTTTAGCGATTAGTGGAACGGTATCACATTAACATGTCCGTTAAATTTACACTCCCTAACCCCACTTTTAATAGAGACATGTGGGGTTTACAGGGGTATACACTTTTTTCTTACTTCTGTTCAAAGACTTAGGTTGTGAGTACTCGTTGAAGGCGGTTCAAACAAGCACCCACAACTTAAGTATTACGTATAATTAAGAACAATTGGGCCTCATCAGTGACCCTCAAATATTTTCAGAATTTCACAAAGTCTTTGATCGCTAATATTGTACTGGTATCAGTATGGCATTTATTAGATACTGTGTAAGTACACCGATATTGTCGTGACATTGTTGCAACATTGAGAGACGTCTAGAAAACAATTACCATCACGTGAACAAGTACGTGAAATGAAGACCCCCTAAACCCCACATTTTTTTAGAGAAAATTGGGGTTTATGGGGGTATAAATTATTTTGTTTCATTTCTGCTCCAAGACATATGTTGTGGGTAATTTTAACAGAACCTCAGTGAGGCGGTTCTAACGCGTACCTATGTTTTGGACAGTTATAACAAAAATATCAAGGCTTTTCATCAGAAAAGTTGTCATTTTGGAGATGTGAAAAAATGCACTATGTCGCACATAGTTCTCTCTCTTCTCGTTTCAGTATGGTTTTTCTACTAATAACTGCGACAGTACTCGTCAATATAGCGATTCAAGTGGTACACAACTGGCAGTTATTTCAGGACGGTTCGATACCAAGAAAATGGTTCATTGTCAATCACCTTCGTAGTGAAGTTCCCCCTGCTTCTATCGAAACTATACCGGATATACGTATTTTTCAAGATGGAAGAGAAGTCCGTCATTTTGTTTTCCTGAAAGTTCACAAAGCGGCAAGTGGAACTGCAGCTTCCATTTTCTTTAGATTTGGAATATATAGAAACTTAACTTTCGCATTACCATTATTCTACAATATAGTTGATCTTTGGGATGTTATCAAAGAGAAGTACATCTATCCACGACTAAACCAGTCTTTTGATATAATTACCAGCCACATGCTTTATAACAAATCAGCTGTTGAGAAATTCGTGGCCAAGGACGCTGTCTATATTGGAATACTACGTGAACCATTTCGGCAGTTTATTTCAAGTATAAACTATATGCATCCGGAATACATTTTCAGACTGTCGGAAACACACCCGGTCCATTTATACCTCAAAGATCCTTTGAAACACGAACGAGGAAATAATATAAACCCACGGTACTCCTGGGTGAATAACCGACAAGCGGTTGAATTTGGCTTCCCGAATTCTATTATCATGAACAAATCACAAACGGCGATTGATAAGTATGTGCAGACCTTAGACAAAGAGTTTCATTTGGTCCTTATTGCGGAGCACTTCGACGAGTCAATCATTTTAATGCGACGAATGCTCAACTGGGGAATAAAGGATGTTCTATACACAAGAATGCACGTGCGTGGTGGAGATCATAAGACAACTATCCCATTGCCAAACGACAGAGAACGATTTTATACCTGGGCCTCAGTTGACCTTGCTCTCTACGAATTCTTCTATGCAAGATTATGGAAGCAAATAAACCGAGCAGGCTCTGATTTTTTCGCTGAGGTGTTGTATTTCAAGAGAATAAGAGCACAAGTGGAGGATTTCTGCAAAATCCTTCAAAATGACACTTTGACATTGTCTATTCCCAAAAGCCCTTGGAATGATGTTTTTGACGTTAATTTTGGCTGGTGTAGATTTATGCAAGCCGAGGAAACGGACTTTCTGAAAATTATTGCTAAACGACAATATGGTATCAATCTTGACTACTAATAAAAGCACCGACAGTGAACGAACACATGTACGAAAACACGCCGCTACAAATACATTTGTAACCTTTAACACCGAAAAAATGAAAATTTTAATATGAAAAATTGTGATAATTCTCTTATTTCTGCTCACAATATAGATTGAGGCTACTCGTTAGAATCGCCTCATCGAGGCGGTTGAGGCGGTTCTAATGAGTACCCACAATCTATATTACTACTAATTAAAGTGCCAACAGTGCACAAACAAATTACGAAAACACGCCGCTACAAATACACTGTAACCTTTTACGCCGAAAAAAATGAACATTTTAATATGACAATTTGTGATAATTTTCTTATTTCTGCTCAATAATAGATTGTGGCTACTCGAGGCGGTTCTAACGAGTACCCACAATCTATATTTAAGAGCAGAAATAAGAAAAATAAGGTTTACCTCTGTAAACCCCAGTTTTACTATATAAAAGTGGGGTTCAAGGGGCTCAAAATTATATAGGCGTGTTTGCGTGATGATTTTAATAAATGCGAAATTGGGATTTCGGTCTAATGACTCAAGAGTACGGCAATACGAAAACACGCTTATATAGATCTGACCCCCTTGAACCCCACTTTTATATAGTAAAACTGGGGTTTACAGGGATGAAACTTATTTTTCTTATTTCTGCTCTAAAATATAGTTAGTTTAATCATATTTTATTGCAACCACAAAGCAAATGGGTCGGGCCACAAGTTCTCACAACATTAGTTACGGCCCTCCCCATACAAGGTTGACACTAATACATGTAGAACATATGAACATGGCTATTTGATTATATATGAACAAGTAGGACACATACAAGCAAACTACATAAAACGCAGAATAATAATATTAATAATAATAAAATAACAATAAATAAACTGCTAATTGCAAGTCGTCAAGAAACCCACGGATTGAGGCATGTTACAATATGAGATAAATTAAATTAGGCATTTTGGCTAAATCTCCCAGTGTTTTTAATATACGTTTGCACGGCTTTAAAAAGAATACCATTATCTTGAGCTGATAATGTAACATCACCAAACAGAGCCTTATTTAAAACGAGCGGATGAAATGTCCGTGTCGACTGAAAGAAAGTAATGCGTTCTCTTGTAAAATTGGAACAAGCAAAGAAGAAATGCTCAGCATCCTCGCTAACTTCTGAGCAGTTGCAGTTAGGACTTTGAGCCAAGTGATTTGTATACAGATCATTTTCAGATTACTACAGTTATTTCTTATTCTGGCGTGCAGTACGGAAATGTACCGTTCGCCTTCCATGAAATAGCTTGGAACGTAAGTGTTTGAAAAATAAAAAATCCTAACTTGGTATTTAAAAGAATTTAGACTAGGTGCTTCTCGAAGGTTATTATCAATGGAATTCCAAATCGAAATAGAAGATGGTATGCACGATCGTCGAGAAATTTCAGTTCGAGTATGGGGAATCGTTATGTTGTTACTATTTCTTAGTGGATACTGTGTCATTTCTCTTACCAAAGGAGGAATTATGTCTGAAATATATGATGGTACATTTTCATGTACGACATTATACATAAATGATAACTTATGCTTGTGCCTTTTTTGCTTAAGAGTAAGCCAGCCACACTCTTTATAAAGTTTATCTAGGGATACCGACCAAGTAAGACCCGTTTCAATACGAGCTGCTTCGTGCTGTAGTTTCTCCAAAGACTGGCAGTCTTGGGCTGTGCATCCATCCCAAACAATGCAAGAATACTCAATTACAGGAAGTACATATAGTTAGTGGGTACTAGTAAGAACCGCCTCGATGAGGCGGATCTAACGTGTACCAACAATCTATATTTTGAGCAGAAATATTGTTTTGTTTGATTTTAGGACACTGTAAAGGTCATTTTGGAGACGCTGCTTCCAATTTTGTGGGACTTTTACCCGACATTGAGGTGAAATGACATCTCAAGCCCTGTCGCCCAATGAAGCCAATAAGGTTTATAAGCATGGGCGGTCTGACTCGTGCGCACCGCTTTGCCTGGGTAGGCTTAGATCCTCTAAGCGGTTTACCAGTACTCGTGTGCGGATCGGATTCAGTTCTGGATGGAAGCATCATGCAGCCCATATATTTCTTCAAGCCCCGATGGGCGGGGGCCGTTGAGCAGAAATAAGAAATATATCAAAATTTTTCATCTAAAAAATTCGATTTTCGCAGGTAAAGTTTACAATGTATTTGTATAGGCGTGTTTTCGTAATGGCATGGGACTCCAGGAAGCCCCACTACTCATACCACAGCATTACGAATGGCACAAAGGAAATAAAAGCAAATAAATAGATAAAAGACGTGTTTGTGAAACACGATCATGCCCTTGGGCCGAGGTCAAATTTTCTTTTAAGTATGTACCGGGTGAAGGACAAAGTCACAGGTCAAAAGATTTTGTATCAGTGGGAAGTCACAAGGAACCAACATGCAAAATATGAATGCTCTATCTCAAACGGTTCGAAAGTAATGACAAAGTAGGTCACAGGTCAGGGTCAAAATCACGGGTCAATTTTTTGTATGAGTGGAAAGCCCATCACAGGGAACCTACATGCAAAACGTAAATGCTATATCTGAAACGGTTAAAACATAATGATACAGTAGGTCAGAGGTCAAATATTCTTGGATGAGTGGGAAGCCCTTGTCACAAGAAAGCTTAATATCAAATATGAAGGCTCTAAAACGGTTCAGATTTTATACTAATGTAGGTCACAGACCAGTATTTCTATAAGGGCCGACCACACACGAGTACTGGTAAACCGCTTAAAGGATCTAAGCCTGCCTAGGCAACGCGGTGCGAATCGGTCCATTCATGCTTATAAACCAGAGCTTGAGATTTCATTTCATCTCAATGTCGGGTAATAGTCCCATGAAAGTGGAAGCAACGTCTCTACAATGACCTATACAGTGCCGTCGGGGACTTTAAATCTCAAACCAAACAACCAAACAAATTTTGTATGAGGGAAGCCCGCCACAAGGAACCTACATGCCAAATATGAAGGATCTATCTCAAACGGGTCACAAAATTATGATTAAGTAGGTCACAGGTCAAGGTCAAACACCAAAGAGGGAAGCATTTGTCACAAGAAGCCTACATGCCAAATATGAAGGCTCTATCTCAAATGGTTAAAAATCCTAATAATATAGGGCACAGATCAAGGTCAAAATAGAAGTGAAGGCAATGATCAGGAATCGATATGATTAACCCACGGCTCCCGTCAGAGACACAAAAGGGAAAGAAACACAAACATGAAACAACAGACCTTTATGGAAACGTCAATAGCGCAAAGCCAAAAGGACAGTTACTTTCCCACAAAATGGCCAATTGGCCATCCAAAACAAAATAATGTAAGCGATACAAATACAAACCATAAAAAAATAAACCGCGACAGAAAAACCGCCTTGGAATGGTCAATGAAACGAATTCCATCGGGGGGCATAAATCGATTTTAAGCCCCCAGGTCAAAGTCACAGGTCAAACTTTTTATGGGTGGGAAGCCGTTGTCACAAGTAATCAACATGACAAATATGAAGGCTCCATTCCAAATGGTTAAAAACGAATGATAAAGTAGTTCACAGGTCAAGGTCGAGGTCACAGGGCAATATTTTTTGTATGATCGGGAAACACTTGCCTAAAAACAAACCTACACCCCAAATATGAAGGCGCTGATGACACCGATTCGATGTCAACCACGAATCCAAATAGAGTTTGGAACAAAGTTAAACAACTTGGGACCCGGCGTGACCGATCTATTCCGGTGCAAATCACCTAGCATTGCCCTAATGTGTGAGAGTGCTGTCTCTTAATCATTAGGGCTATACCAGCTGTAGTTCGAGCCGATATGGGATGCCAACTTCTACAACGGAAGGTCAGGAAATTTTTTCGGGCACTCCGGTTTTCGCCCACCTCTGATTAACGAAATAAGTGATATAATCTTGAAATGGTCGTAAAAGCAAAACCCCTTAAAATTTTCGCCCGTCATTGCGGTATTTCATATTTTTTGTTTGTTAATATTTGACACCCGTATAATTCCGTCTGCATGAAACCAGTCTGTAATGTGCCAAATTCTAAAGGATGCTTAGTCTGATCGACGTGTACAAATTAACTATAAGTGTGTGGTGGGGTCAGTCTTCTGTCATAAATCAGTAAACTTTATAGTTAATTGTGAAATAAACGTTTAACGCGGTTTTTAATATTCTGACTGAATAACAAAACGGATTCAGATCAAATAATTCTTTTGAAGATCATATTTTACCTTAAAACTATCATCAACAACTCCATTGTGTTTGCCACCTTCGTAGACCTAAAAAGGCTTTTGATTTTCAAATTAGAAATATGCTCCTAAACAAACATAAACGGCAAAATGCACGTTTTTCACACAACGTCCTGTGTACGAATTAATATTAAATTCATGGGGCGGATCGACTACAGATCTGGAGTAAGACATAGCGATTGTCTGTCTTCAACAATAGTTTCTATATTTGTAAATGACCTTGTGTCAGAGATTAATGACCTTAACCTCGGCATCGTCTTAAATTGCGTAAAACGCTCCTTTTTCCTCAACGCCAACGGCATCTCTGTTTTGGCTAAAATGAGACATATATTCAGAAAATGCATGATATTTTGCATAAATGGTGCAAGTACTGGCGAGTGTTCATAAATTCCAATAAGTCAAAAAAAAGTTCACTTTTAGTTCAATCTGTATATGGCACTTCAAAATGACTTTGGGATCATTGAGTTCATTTCGAAAATATAATTCTGCTTAAGCCGGCGCTAGAGGGCGTGGTCGGTGTTGCACATTTAAATACTGGTCATGAACAGACTCAATAAAACTTTGTCTTCTATTTTCGTTTATTTGGTGTATTCTTTGCTTCTTTAGGATCTAATTATTAAGAACTCATTCGTAGTACTCAGAGTATAACAACAGATACTTGGTTAAATGACTAGAAAAAGGTTATAGTTTATAAATTGCCATGTTGCCAAGACTGAATTAAGGGCAGTAATTCGTGACGCTGAAACAAATTATGATGTCACAAATATCAAAATTGCAGTAGCTCATTTACAAAATGTCGCTTCAACTTGAATTTCTCAAAACGTTGTGTACATTATTAAATAACCTCAATACATGTAAGAAGTGCATTATGTGAGAATTTGAAAAAATCTACACACTTATCTACGTCGGATCGTATGGGTTTATTTATTTTCTATCAATTTTACAAAATAGGGTAACATCAAATGCGATATTATCATTATTCATAAAGGGATCAGTGAATTTTTTTTCCAGAATTATAGCCTATTGTATGGGCGAGCAGCATTCTGAAAATTGTGGTTACATATGACAGTATTCCTAACAAGTAGAACCGGCCCCGATAGCTCAGTTGGTAGAGTGTCCGCTCTGGGGAACGAGAGGTCACGGGTTCGATCCCGGGCCGCGACATACCAAAGTCGTTAAAAATGGTACTAGCTACTCCTCGCTTGGCACTAAGATTTACGGGGGAGAGCTAGGACTGGTCGACCCAGTGTCAGGATAATGTGACTGGGTGTGGTATCATGGAATGTGTCTGGGACATGATACTTCAGTAGGGCAGCACTATAAAAGTGAGCATTGAGCTTCCCTTTCGCAAATAGAACAGATGTTAAAACAGGTATTCTGCAAGAAAAATGCTTCTTTTTGTTACATCTGAAAGCAAATAAACACAATGAAATGATTCTTATGATCACAAAATCAGTACATAAGTTTTATTGTTTCAAAACTATCACCATGAAATCGTGAAAAATAATATATCTCATAAATGTTTTAAAATTTACTCAAAAGAAACAAAAATTTGCTTCTATCATTATATCATTAGTACCGAAGAAATATTTTTCTAGCGATAGCCGGCCTCGGTAGCTCAGTCGGATGCACGTCTGACTGGTGATCAGGAGGAAGCGGGTTCGATACCTGCCGGGGTCGGCAACATTCTTTCGTGGAGATTGATCATGAAATCTTTTTTACGGTCATTCCCTCCCTTCCATCGATTCAAGAAGGGCAGTTGTCAGTTTCTGGCGAAAGAATGTGCACTGTACTGGTTAACAGCTTTCGTATAATAAGTAAAAGTAAAACAAAGATCAGGAATCGATACCTAAACTTACTCCACCCATCAAAGACACCAAAGGGAAAGAAATACAAACATTAAGCGACTAGACCATAATGGAAACCTTAACAAAGGAAGGCCATAAGGACAGTTACTTTCCCACAAAATGGCCAAAATTAAAAGACACAAGTGATACATACAGTAAGTAACAAACGACAACATAAATAAATCGCCACAGAAGAACCGCCTTGGAACGGTCAGTGGAAAGATTTCCACTGGGGGGCTTAAATCGATTTTACGTGGCCACAATCCTCGCCCTTACTTCCGCCGCGATTTAGACAAATAATTTGTTCAGTCCGCATGAATGCCTCCTAACTCATCAGTGCAACAGCTCCGTGAACACAAATAATCAAAGAACCACAGAGGTGAGACAACGGTGAGGACTCCACAGCAAGAAACCACTGAAATGCTGGAGCAAAAGAAAACCAACAGTTAGACTACGATGGGCCGGACCAGAGACAGAGCATCAGGCACCAACCAACATTACCTTGAATTAGATCTCTCTAATTCTCAATAAGCCTTTACGTTGGTACCGTCATAGAATCTGAGGCCTGACCCACCGGCGTGCAATTAAAGAGGGAAGCAAAGTTGCCAACCGTGATTGGGTTAACTACCATGCATGCAGTCTGTCGTATAATATCCATGCATGTTAAAAGGGTGAACCATAACCGCATGCCCCAATGGTACACCACGGAAATAACACAGATGCAAAGATTAAGAGACAACTGCAAGCGCCAAAAGCAATGGGCGGATTTTAAACGGTATCGAAATAACACGCGACAGTTAATAAGATCGGCTAAACGGAAATATTTTTCCGATTCAGTTTCCAAATCTTAAGATTCTAAAGTCATGTGGCAGCACCTACGATCCTTCAACGCAAACAAGAAAACATCTTCAAATAACCTCCCAGATGAGTTAGTTTTCAATGATGAAACGATTAAAAATTCTGAAAACATTGCTGCAAAACTGAACGAATTTTTCACCTCAATAGCTGATATACTTAACAAAAACCACACTGAGTCGCCTGAACTTGACACTAACCGACTAAGTCAATTTGTGAATGACAAAATACCCGAAAATGTATCTTTCCATATTCCTTCATTACTTGCGACCAAGTTCTAGCGTTTATAAGTAAACTTGATTCTTCAAAAGCCACGGGCATTGACGGTCTTGGGCCTAGAATTATAAAATTAGCCGCGAATGTTTTATCACCGTCGATAACATTACTGATCAATAAAAGCATTGTTAGCGGAAAATTCCCATCTCAACTAAAATATGCTAAAGTTTTCCCCATTTATAAAAGTGGAACTAAATCGGACCCCTCAAACTATCGTCCGATCTCAATCCTACCAACAATTTCTAAAATATTTGAGAAACATGTCAACCATCATTTAATGGGCTTCTAGAATAAATATAAAGTAATACATGAGGGTCAACCAGGGTTTAGACAGAAACACAGTTGCCAAACTGCACTGGTTAAGCTGATCGATCATTGGATGGCTTGTATCGATAAAGCGGACATCGTGGGAACAATTTTCATCGACTTTCGCAAAGCATTTGATGTTGTGGACCATAGTATTCTGATACAAAAGCTTTCCCTGTACAAACTTAGCCTAAACACAGTCCGTTGGCTCGAGTCATACCTTAGTTGTCGCCAACCGTCTATAGTACACGACAAAGGCTTATCTGAGATTGCACATGTTCGTTCCGGTGTACCTCAGGGCTCGATACTTGGTCCTACCTTATTTTTGCTATTTATCAACGACCTACCCTTGTTTCTTAGATATTGCTATGCGGACTTATATGCCGACGATTCCACCTTTCACACTCATAGTAACAATAAACAAACCGTCGAAAACCACCTACAATCCGATTTTAACAATTCTAAATATTGGAGTAGATGTAACAAAATGCATGTACATGACCAGAAAACGTCATGCATGACTATAGCAACTAGGCATCGCTTGGATGGCTCCAATCTTTTAGACATAAAATCTGACAGCATCAATATAAAGCAGGTGTCAAATCAAAAGCTTTTGGGCCTTTATATTGACGAACACTTAAATTGGAATACCCATATAGACCATCTTTGCGCTACTGTCTCTTCTAAAATATCGTTGTTGCGACAGCTATCGGAATATGTTCCCATACACGCCCAAAAGCTATTTTATCAAGGGTATATTCTACCGCTTCTTGACTATGGCTCAGTTACATGGGGATCAACATCAACTGCTAATATTGAAAGGTTGATAAAACTGCAAAAACGAGCAGCACGGATTATACTTAGTGCTGACTTTGATACTCCATCTGCGCTTATGTTCCAGGAGCTTGGTTGGACTCCCGTGACGAGTAGAATAAAATATAATACAGCTGTTCTTACCTACAAAGCCTTAAATGATATGACTCCAGATTATATAAACAAGTTGCTTACACCGATGTCACACAAACATCCATTAAATTTAAGATCAAGGTCCAATGGTACACTGTATGTTCCAAGGTCCCGCACGGCACTTTATAGTGGGGCATTTTCATGCTCTGCCCCACGACTATGGAATTCTTTGCCTCTCGAAGTCAGAAACTCTGAGTCATTAGGTGCTTTTAAAAGACAGGTAAAACCCTTTTGTTAGGCACTGTTGGTAACATTTTATCATGTTTTATGTTCACCATTGTACATATGCATTCCTTTTAAGTCACAGACCATTCATTGTCCACGCATCTTAATCTATTTTAGATAAACCCAATAGTCTGTGATATGTTTTATGTGCCCTCTAATAAATTAATGTTTTAATGAACAGTGGTCTCAACCGGAAACACAAATCATATACCACATCTGCTGTTGACTGTTTCAACACACGATCTGTTCTTTTGAAACATTAAAGAATTTTAGTATCTGTTTCAACAAGATACATCTTATGTGACCACATTGTCTTTGTTTTACTGTATATATGTATATAATGCATTTTGTAATGTTTTCCATTTGTTTTATAAATATTACGTTATCTGTGTATTTTACAGAGGGCCACAAGGTAGACTAGCTTTGCAGCTAATTGTGCCACCCTCTTAAAATATTGTATAAATAAAGTACCCAATCTTTTTATATCGAAGAACGATTTCACGAAATTGGGTGCTAAAGTCATCGCGGTTACATATTTTTCTGAATTTATATACTAAGTCACCATAAAATTCGGGTCCCGATAGACCTTGTTGCAGAAAAGATTTAAGTCCAATATTGAATTTTGAAATTAAATCAGAATGGCGTCTATTAAATTTTGAAAAGGCTTTGCGTAGTTTATGGTACCGATAACCCTGATTAAGAAGTTTAGCCGTTAATAATTTATTACGAGTGTTGAAGTCAGTTACATGACTACACACTCTAGCAAATCGAATTAATTGCGAAATATAAGCGCCATAGGAGCGCCATAGGATGGCGCACGAGGAACATCACCATCCAAAAAAGGAAAATTTACAATCTCATAATCAAAGTCATCGCGTTTATCATAAATTTTGCACGAAACAAATCCATCTACAATAGATAGATGTAAATCCAAAAACGGGGCCTCGGTATCAGAAGAATTTGCTTTATTTAACTGAAGTTCTGGGGGGTACATCTGACTGATCAAACCATCGAAATAGGTATTATCAATATTTAATAAATCATCTAAATATCTAGAAGTGGAGCTTAAAGCTTCAATAATTTCAGATTGGTTATCGATGGAAAGCGACAACATGAAGTCTCTTTCATAACAATACAAGAACAGATCAGCCACAAGAGGTGCGCAATTCGTACCCATCGGAATACCCACAATTTGTCTAAATAACTTAGTACCGAATCGAATATAAATATTGTCAAGTAGAAAGGTGAGGGCATCACACACTTTCTGACATGACCAAAGCGTATAATTCTTATGCTCTTTAGAAGTGAAAAATGCATTTCTGACATTACATGCAAGATAGAGAGAATCTTCTCTGTGAAGAGCCCATTCAATTAAATCATTAAGCTTTTCTTTTATAAGATTATGAGAAAGTGTAGTGTAAAGGGTGGAAAAATCGTAAGTAGACAGACTTGAAGCACGAAAATGTCTGGATTTCAATTTATTTAAAACCTCATTCGAGTTTTTTTATAGACCAAAACAGATTTCTTCCTGATCTTTCAAAGACTTTATCACAATATTTAATTACATGCGTTTTAATAGCAGAAAGACAGGAAGTTAATAATTTAGAAAGTTCAGTGGTAGTGCAAGAGCTAGAATTTGCAACAAACCGTGCTTTGTAAGGTCTTTTATGAAGTTTTGGTAACCAGTATAGCGTAGGAAGCTTGTCTTGGCCTTCGTTAACACACACAGCAAACTTTGTGGCTGAAAGACAAACATGTTTATCTACTATAGCTCTCTCTTCAGCTAAAGGCTGAAGTTCATAGGCCTTAGTACCACCAAGCTCCTGCTTAAGCGTGTTAACATAGTGGAGCCGTCACACAACGACGACGTTGTTAGCGGCCTTGTCTGCAGGGGCCAAAACAAACTTCTTATGAAATTCTTGAATACCTAGTTTAAGATGACGTAAAGACGTCTTGGGCTTAGGAGGTAATAAGTTAGTATTTTGAGAATAGAAAGAAATGCGTTTATTCAGTAGTTTTAAAATGCTAAGTTTCCAGTCCTTAAGGGCTTTATGCTCAACATACTCTCGCTTACACCATCGATTACCGAATTCATTCAAGGAAGCAGCGATTTCATCTCTACATTTACTGAAATCAATTTTAGAAAGAAACTGATATTTCGGTCCTTTAGAAATTATATTCCTTATCCTAGAATCAGGAATAATTTTCAAATTGCCAGTAATTACATGACCAAAAGCAGGATAGCAATACACTGAGTTTTTACAATCACATGAATCAGGAGTATTAGTATCAATATCAAGATCTGAAACAAGTTTATTAAAATAGAAAATGATAGATCTAACAGGTTTATTATATTTACAGCAAATTATAGGTGTTTCGTTTCAGTATTTTGAAAATAAGCAGGAATGGAAGAAAGCACCGAGCTCTCACGGAAGATACTGGGCAAATCTATAAAATCCATACCCTTATTAATGAGGGATATTTTGAAGAAATGGCGTTTATGATTAATTTCAAAATCAATGTAAGGAGGGAGAGTATGCTGAGTATAGCCTCTAGTTAAGATAGCCGCATCATATAACTGATTAGAACTATCGTAGAATTTATTCGCCTCGGTGTCCAGAAGACGTAAAACAGAAACGGGTAATGAACTTAAAAATGAAAGCATAGAGTGGCGTCCATGATTTAATAATATAATTGACAGTCACTTCAGTCTAGTATTGTTACGTTTAAACGCACGTAATTGACGTTTAAAGTTACCATTTTTCCTGGTGCCGTGAGATCTAGTTCTGCGTTTTCGACATTCCAGGAGCGAGAAAATATCAAAGTCCGGGATTCTAGAAATATTACCCTCATGATAAATGTTGTCATTAAATCCCAGTGGAAAAGGGGTCTGTAAACATTTAATCCATTTCAGTTCAGCCTCATGTCTTCTTATAATTTTGAATCTAGATGTAGAATTTGCATCGTAATAAAGTTTTTCCACTGGTTGTATAACAATGTTATTTACAGAATCCTGCGTTTTATTTCTAAGCGTAACTTTACCAATGCGTCAGCGTCGGTCTGAATCTCATGAGTTCTCGATTTCTTTACCGAAATGTCGCCTTGAAAATAAAATGGGGTTATCCAAGGCGCATTTGGGAGACCGATTATCTATTTGCAATACGGCTGATACTAGACACCGTGCTGAAGTAACAGCAATGGCTTTCACCATTGTATCCTGATATTGAAAGAAAGCCGCTTTACAATGATTGAAAATGGCATAATCCGAAACGAACAAGCTGTTCTAATGACAAAGAATTAGGAGCTTAAGATCCCTTCAAAAGATATTTTTTTACTTCTATCAGACCGATCTTTGAATATGCTGATATTGTATGGGACAATTGTACTCAGCAACAACAGAAGGAAAAAAAACACAACTTGATGGAATGTCAGGGATGCAATGATAGATACTCGTTTATATAATTGGGTACTCAAATATATCGTTTGATATGTTACTGTCCGGAAATGATTTTAAGGCTGTCCAATTGTTTATTCGTAAGACGAAGCTCTTTAAGCAATAGTCTTATTTAAAAAATCATTAACTACTTGCATGTCTTCAGTTCAGCTCTCTCTCTCTCTCCCTCTCTCTCTCTCTCTCTCTCTCTCTCTCTCTCTCTCTCTCTCTCTCTCTGTCACAATAATTCAACTAGTTACATTGTTGCATTTTATTATCTTCAGAACTTCAGAAGCGGTATATAATATCAATGTATTGCAGATGATTAGTATAAGCACGTTTGCTTGTTTTCAAATTCTGGTGATAAGTAAGTTTGCTTTTTCTAGCATTATATATTTGTTATACAACTGCTAGGCTCGAACCCGCAGCTGTGAGAGACCTAATGATTAAAAGTCAGCGCTCTTATACACTTGGCCACGGAGGCCCGTAAATACAACCGTAATTGAACACAAAGAAGGTAATAAAATATTACATTACGCAAACACGCCTATATAAATACATTGTCAGCTTTATCGCCGAAAAAATGAAATTGTCAGCGCTCTAATCCACTAGGCCAGGGAGGCCCGTAAATACAACTGTAATTGAAAACAAAGCAGTTAATAAAATATTACATTACGCAAAGACGCCTATACAAATACACTGTCAGCTTTATCGCCTAAAAAATGTAAATTTTAAGATGAAAAATTGTGATATTTTTCTTTTTTTCTGCTCAAAATATAGATTGTGGGCACTCGTTAGAACCGCCTCATCGAGGCGGTTCTAACGAGTACCCACAATCTATATTTTACAGCAGAAATAAGAAAAATAAGGTTTACCCCTGTAAACCCCAGTTTTACTATATAAAACAGGGGTTTAAGGGGGTCAGAATTATATAGGCGTGTTTTCGTGATGTTTACACTAAGAAGCATGATAAAAATTGCTACAGATCCAGCAGAATAAAACAGATAAGAGAGAAACAAGTTGTTATGTCTTATGTAACGTTAGTGAGACTTAATTTAAATGGGCATATGTAATTGTTAGCATTTGCTTTATGACATGTAAACAACCATGACAAGCCAGGCAATGTACAAACAAACTTTTGATGTTGAAAGATATTAAGAAAATGGTGTAATCTTGAATCATGTGTTAGCAACAGTAGCTCACATGAACGCACGCCGTAAACAGGCCTTTATGGTAAAATTGTCTGATCCAAAGCCAGAACATCAGGACGCCCAAGTACTATAAGCTTTCCTGCTCAATTTTGGTCTAGTTTCAAAACAGTGAACACAGTAACATATTGCTTTAAGAACTAATGGGAAAAAGTTTAACGATTTCCTTAAGAAATAAAGGAAAATAAGACGGGGATTTTTTAATTATACATGTCAACTATCGTCATGAACATAGTCACGCGATGTAAATGCAAGTGTTTGGCGAACCCCTTTTTTCACGTGACTTATAATCCTACTAGTCTAGGCACTACCTAAGGCATCTTAAATGGAAACACAACACTCGTTGTTGTTATTGAAAAAGAAGAAATCGTACCGCATGCCATCAGCCAGACAACATGCCATTCTTTCGGAAACATAAAGAAAAACAAATGTATTACTTATAAATTCTGCGAATTCGACGAAAATGAAAGCCACACAAAATGATTGGAATCAGGGACTTGTCTTATTATCGCCCTTGCGTTCTTATGCCATGTTTTTAGAATTGGCTACATTCCAAACTATATCGAGCAGACTCGGACCTATAACAAGAAGTCAAATTTTTGCTGTTATACGCTGATTACTACGAGACCATATTCTTGCATTGTTGGCCTATTTTGTAGAAGTCTGCGCGGCGTGACAGTAATGAATTTTCTCGCAAAATTGGCTAAAATGAAATAGTAGAAACCTATAAGTACCTCGGTGTCAACTTTCAGGAAAAGTCAGATTTAAGTCACACAGCGGAAGCCCTGGTTAGGCATTTGGCAAGCACTTGGTGGACTGATATCTTAGTTGCACGGGTTGAAGGATTGTGGTTTCTACTCATGTGTTATCTCTTTCACAGACTACGGAGCATATGTGTGTGGATATAAATCGTTTGTCAGTTAGATTATGTTCAAAACCGGACAATCCGGTATTTTCTTGACGTACATGGGTCTTCACCCATTCTGGCAATAGTAGGTGATTCGGGCTATTTGCCTAGTGAGTACAGACGGTGGATGGTTATGTTAAGGTTTTGGAACGACGCACACTAATGGATTATTTTAGACTGACAAAACAAGTATTCAACTATGACTAATAATTGGTGCAGAGAAATTGGAGACATTTTTGATAAACATTATGAAAATAAACTACCTGTTCATATGTCGCACTTCATACATTTCATGCAACCTCGTGTACAAGAATAATATGTCAAACTAAACTGGAAAGTACCTGGCAATAAACCTATATCGAAATGAACGATCTGTGATGGCACATGTTCTTCCGTAACGAACAGAGACTTGGAGGTTTACGAGCATTTTAAACAGATACGATAAGGATAAGGATAAACTTCGCATATTCTTATTTGATCATACCAGAAGAACTGAAATTCGTGTTAAGAGCATTTCTACAAAGTCAAAGTATCCTATATGGTTAAAGTACAGAGTGTGACAAAAGAAACGTCTATTACATGTACATGTACTTTGAAATTCCGCTGTTAAGACCACCTAAAATTCAGACTTATTCTGCTTTTAAAAGCTTATTAAGAAGGGTGCAGTTACTCAGTCTTCGTGTTTTCTGCACGCAATGTCCTCTGGCCAGGGACTACCTTTGGGACTGTTCCAAAGTGGTCTTTAAGACCACTTTTGAACAGTTCCAAAGGTGGTCCTAATATAGGAATTTTACTGTATTTTATTTGTTGTCCGCAGGTGCCTGTCTATTTAATAGTGACTTGAAGACTCGATAGGTTGCACGCTTTGTATACCATTGTATTCATTGTTTTGTTTTGGTAACGTATGTCACTTTATTAAAAATAAAATATCTACTTACTGCACATGTACATCCCTAACCCCGCACCGCAGAGGACTATCTCGCACGGTTCCGGTTTGCATTCATTCAAGATATAAATGAACATTCAGACACAGTTCTCCGTACCACAAAGGTCTGTCTGTATTAGGTCTGGGGCCAGTTGTTCAAAGCATCGTTAGCTTAACGAGCTCATTAGTGGTCATATTGGTAAATGTTCTAGCAAGTACAATATCTGAAATTTGGGTATTTTTGCTGAAAAATGGGAGCAACTTTTGCATGTGCAAAAGCTGCTCACATTTTTTTCAGCAAAAATATGAGCATATTTGCCATAATAAATGATCAAAGTTTTAACGATACATTAACTAACGACGTCTTTAGTTTTGAACAACTGGTCCCAAGTCTGCGTTCACACTTGAAATACATCACGAAAACACGCCTATATAATTTTGACACCCTTGAACCCCACTTTTATATAGTAAAACTGGGGTTTACAGGGGTAAACCTTATTTTTATTAATTTTGCTCTAAAATATAGATTGGGGATACTCATTAGAACCGCCTCGATGAGGCGGTTTTAACGAGTACCCCCAATCCATATTTTGAGCTGGAAAAACAAAAATATCACCATTTTTCATCTTAAAATTTTCGTGTTTTTTTGGCGATAAAATTTACAATGTATTCATATAGGCGTGTTTCCATAATGAATGTACAAGTTGTACAAGATGACACTAAACTCCGTACCGCTACTGTCTAGCACGGTTCCATTTTCCATTCACACTGGAGATACATTTATATGTACACATCCAACCTTGTACCCTAATTGACTGTCTTGTATGGATCCGATTTGCGTTCATACAAGAGATACTTTTACATGTACACGCCACACCCCGCACCACACACGATTACAGGGCTTGAGAAGTCATTTCACCTCAATATTGGGTAAAAGTCCCACAAAATTGAAACAACGTCTCCAAAATGACCTAAATAGTGTGAACGGGGACGTTAATCCCCAATACAAACAAACACGCACCCTAACAGACTGTTTATGACGTTTCCGGTATGTGTTGAAATCAGAGATACAATTACGTCTACACACCAAACCCTGTACCCTATTTAGTTATTATTCACTTTGGACATAATGCTCTTAGAGTGAGTGTCTGTTTGAGTTTTACGTCCCACCAACAGCTTAGGTGATATGGAGACGGGACCGCGGTTTGAAGACTCATCCGAAAGTCCGGAGAAGCCCTGGATCGATCCTGTGACCCCTGGTCTACAGGGCGAGTAGCGCAACCACTACACCACGGATGCTTTTGGACTCATTTCGAAAACACGCCTATATAATTTTTACCCCCTTTAACCCCACTTTTATAAATTAAAACTGGGTTTTACAGGGGTAAACCTTATTTTTCTTATTTCTGCTCTGAAATGTAGATTCAGGGTACTTGTTAGAACCGCCTCGATAAGTCGGTTCTAACGAGTACCCGCAATCTATAACTAAAATGTTCATTTTTTCGGCGATAAAGGTTACACTGTATTTGTATAGGCGTGTTCTCGTAATGTAGTGTTCTTAATGAGGGATAAGACAACATAGTTTTAAGAATATTTAAAACAAAAGCTGCGGAAGTAAAATTTGTTTATTTCAGTTCACACATTTTGTCAATATATTTAGTTTTTAAGGAATTTTGTTTCCTTTTTCGCTTTCATTCTTCGTACACATCAAACCTCATACCCTAACATACTGTCTAGCAGTGTTCCAGACTTTCGGATGAGTCTTTAAACCGAGGTCCCGTCTCCGTATGACCTTAGCTGTTGGTGGGACGTAAAACTAAAACTCACTCACTCACTCACTAGCAGTGTTCCGGTCTGCTTTCACAACAAAAATACTTGGACATGTACACAAACAGGCCCGTGCCCTTACCGCCTGTCTAGCAAGGATCCGGTGAGGCACACCAAGCCCGTAGCATCACAGTCTGTCTAGCACGGTTCCGGTTTGCTTTGGTTTTGTTTGAATTGAGGTTTTGTACGGTTCCGGTTCATATTAGAGATACATGCACACACCATACCCTATACCCTAACCGACTGTTTAGTACGTCATTAACATGTACACACCAAACCCCGTTCCATGACAGACTGTCTAACATGGTTCCGGTGAATTGCATGCATATGTATATGATGTACACTAACAGACGCCGTAGACTTTCTTACAAACCTTGATATTTTCTAGTTCTTATGATAAAAAATAGTTCTTAGTTCTTATAATAAAATTCATAAAACTGTCAAAACAGCAAAACGCATACTTAAAATACAATAATACTTTGAATGTGTTGACATTTAACCCTTTGTAAGTCTTTTTGGATGTTTGCTCTATTTTCATCTAATAAAACGTTGACAAATATAATAATTAGAAGAAAATAAATTAACGACCTACCGACCTGGTTTTGTATAGTTCTGTTTACGGTTCACACTTGAGGTACATATACCTGTCTGTTCCGTGACATATGAGCACCCTCTGAACCCCAGGATTTTCTATCTCAAGGTGAATCTACAGGTTTGTTCATTACGCTTGTTAACATGATGAAAAAATAGAACCAGCAAGACTTGCATAATGTTAACAAGTACCGGCCCCGATAGCTGAGTTGGTAGAGTGTCCGCTTCGGGGAACGGGAGGTCTCGGGTTCGATCCCGGGCCGCGACATACCAAAGTCGTTAAAAATGGTACTAGCTGCTCCTCGCTTGGCACTCAGATTTACGGGGTAGAGCTAGGACTGGTCGACCCAGTGTCAGGATAATGTGACAGGGTGTGGTATCATGTAATGTGTCTGGGACATGATACTTCAGTGAGGCAGCACTATAAAAGTGAGCATTGAGCTCCCTGTCGCAACCAGACATCGTCGTGATATGACTGAAAAATTGTTGAAAGCGACGTTAAACCCGAATTCACACACACACACACACGCACACAGACACACACACACACACGTTAACAAGTATTCATGTCCCAACTTTAAACAGAGAAAACTGAGGTTTACAAGGGTATATATTTCTTATTTATGCACCAAGACATAGGAATAAAGATAAGACAAAATATATCACAAAGAAAAACAATTAGTGCACTATGTCACACTAATAAGAGGTCAGCCACCTTAAGTGTAGAAAGACATCCAGGGCACACAGGAGTCTTTGATGATAAGTAAATAAATAAGTAAGTATGTAAGTAAGTAAGTAAAACCTTTATATTTAGAGGATGACTCAACTGGCGAACCAAAACAACGAGCTGGGCTCCTATTTTAAGATTTCTATTTTAGGACTGGAATTCCATGTATTGTTTTAACTTCCTTGTACACGAGGTACGACATTATTCTTTGTGTAGTACAAAATGGCGAAGGGAAAGCTGTTTATACGGACTATAATTTCAGTCATATTATTTTCTGTATGCCGGACAGGTCAGTATATTTCCGGTAGAATGTATTTACATGTACCGGCTTCCGTAGTTACATGGTGTAATAATATTATGCATTTGTTTCACTTTCGGTTAGCTGTATATGTTAAATAAACCGGGCGCATTGTCAATCTAAACGTGGTTTACTAAGTTCATTTCAACTAATATGTTAACATGCAACTAGTGGAAACCTTGACCGGAACCCGGCGTTTGATCTGGGCTTATACTGTGCGTCAAATTGAATTTGTATTTCAAGGGTCGATACTATGCTAAAACCGGTACACTATCGATTTTATTAGAATAGCAAAGATATTGGGATTTTTTTCCGACGGAAGGAAAACAAAACAAAACAACAACAAAAAGTCACACCTATAGTCGAATTTTGACCTAAGCCACTGAATTTCAATTGAATTGGGAAATGAGAAAAGCTTTTCGATGAAAGTAATTTTTGCTTGGGTATGCCTGAAACAGAAAGTCTCTCTCTCTCTCTCTCTCTCTCTCTCTCTCTCTCTCTCTCTCTCTCTCTCTCTCTCTCTCTCTCATTTGGAAACTTAAATAGGGGTCGATCTTACCATGTCTGAATGACTACACGAACGTTATCTATCTATCTATCTATCTATCTATCTATCTATCTATCTATCTATCTATCTATCTATCTATCTATCTATCTATCTATCTATCTATCTATCTATCTATCTGGTCGGTCACATTACGTATCCTGGTTTGCGGGATGAACACAGTATTCATGATAAGGGTCTTTCACCACTCTCCCTGCACAGGGGGCCTCCAGTTAACGTCCCGATCCGAAGGACGGTGCACTTTTTTACATTCATCCCTGCAAAGGATGCCAATGGGGCGTATACTTGTTTTATGTGATGGGCTGTAAGATGCTTCCATGCAGAGCTGAAACCGACCGCACACGAGCACTGGTAAACCGCTTAGAGGATCTAAGCCTGCCCAGACAAAGCGGTGCGAGTCATTGACACATCCATGCTTATAAACCCTTTTGGTGACATTCGGCGACAGAGCTTGAGATTTTATTTCGTCTCAATGCCGGGTAAAAATCCAACAAAATTGGAAGCAACGTCTCCGGAATGACCTATACAGTGCTGACGGGGACGTTTATCCTCAAACAAAGAAACAAACATCGACATCTGTCGAGGTATGTCGTCGGAAATGTAAATGAACCGTGAAATGTATTCAACAGTACGGGGCTACTTTGAACAGACAGTACGTAGAAAGACTCGCTGGAACCAAATGTTTATTCAGATAACTGATTTCCTCAGAAGATAGGAGCAATAAATGGAACTGGCTTCCCCAGTCAGCCCAAAACAACGGGCCAACATCGGATCAATATCGATACGATGGCAAATGCCGTATCAATGTCGGCCCGACATTTTTTGCGGACTGGGTCTTACAGTCAAACTTCAATGGCTCGAACACCTTTGGGACAACGAAAATCTGTTCGAGACAGGGGTAGTTCGAGCCACTGAGGGTTCCCGCCGGGGGGCATAACGGATAATTTTGGGACATCTTTTCGGTGTTCTATAATAAAATGTATGCTGTGTGTATTTATTAGAATCGCATCATCGAGGCGATTCTAATGAGTACACACAGCAGACATTCGCAAGATAAAATTCGAAAATCTCTTTAAGTAACCCACACTACTTCGTATGTAAAGGAATTCCCTAGTGACTTAAAAACGGGTTCGATTCAGCCATGGTAAACGAGCCATATGCGTTCGAGTCATCGGAGATCTACTGAATAATGATACTTTTCTATTCAGACAGAGTAAATCCTCCTTGTACTAACACTCAATATAATCGAGATTCGATATACCGAGATTTAATATAATAACGACAACGACGACCACACTGTTTTTGTTTGATTTTGGGTTTAACGTCCCCCATAACACTATTTAGGTCATTTTGGAGTTTGTAGGACTTTTACCCGACATTGAGATGAAATGACATCTCAAGCTGGGCCGCCCAATGGAAGCAAAATGCATATATATATATGCATTGGATTATCTGACTCACACCACTTTACCTGGGCAGGCTGATTAGGTCTAATTGGCCGAAATCAGCTAGACTGGCCAAGTCCTTGCCTTCAAATGATTATCCCATTTTCAGATCATTTAGTGCTGCTATGCGGTTTACCAGTTCTCATGTGTGGTCATTTTCAGCTATGCCTGGACGAAACATGCAAGTCCCGATTGGTGGGGCCGAGTAACCACAATGTAAACAAACGTTTCTTTAGCTAAAGATGAGACTAATTGTAATTATTGTGTTTACTATTCCAAGGAACAGATATTCTGGATATTTGTTAGAATCGTTCTGACAACAGTTTACAACATTTTTTTTTCTAGATGTTTTGGCGTGATTAGGGGAAAAAGCCCTTTACTACCAATATATTTGTCCGAATTATGAGTCTTGATTAGGGGTGCAACGATACAGTTACCTCACGATACTATACACATCGCGATATTTGTGTCACGATGCGATACGTATCGCGAAACACTTTCTGACACTTTCTTTAAGCCAAAAATATAATTCTTTGATAGAAATTAACTGTAATATACATTAGCAATGTAAATAAAAGTGAAAATAGTAACCTACTTGTAATGGTTGTCACAAATGTATGCAAAACCAGCAAACGTTTACATCTCATCTCTATAATTTACTCAATTTTCCGTATCGTAATCGTATCGTCAAACTGCTCCATGAAACGATATGCGTATCGTCAGCAGACGTATCGCGATTACGATGCGATTAAGTGAATAGTTGCACCTCTAATCTTGATAATGGCAAATTTATAAGGGCACAAATTATGTCGTTATAATGAGGGTCCTCTGTGCCTATCTATTTGCAGCAGAGATTTGGTTCGAACCTGCGAAAACATTTCTACGCAGCAACAACGCTGAACTCTGGTGTTACCGCAAATTCGAGGGCGCAATCTTTAAAGGGTCTTTCCGATTCTACCTGAATGGCGAAACATTAACTGGGGTCGGAGGAGGACCAAGTGGGATGAAGGAGTCTGAACCGTATACATTCTACATCTTGAGCGTCAGTCAGCCAGGCATATATACATGTGAAGCAGATAATATGAACGTTACAGCGGAGGTGTTTGACCCCCCAGGTAAATTGTTTGTGTCCGTTTTTGTCCTTATTGTTAAAATGTCCATCACGTAAACATGCCTTTATAGTGTTGACCCCCTTGAACCCCACACTTTTATAGTAAAACTGGGGTTTACATGGGCAAACGTTATTTTTCTTACTTCTGTCTACAATATAGATTGCGGGTACCCGTTAGAACCGCCTCGGTAACGCGGCTGTAACGAGTACCCCCAATCCAATATAGATGTGGGTATCCGTTTGAACCGCCCCGATAAGGCGTCTGTAACGAGTACCCACAATCTAAATTGTGAGCAGAAAAAAGTAAAATAACACAATTTTTCATCAAAAAATGTTCGTTTTTCCGACCCGGCGGTAAAGTTTACAATGTATTTGTATAGGCGTGTTTTCGAAATGCGATCAATTACCCCATATATGCCTAGCGGACCTTTTTGGGGACATCGGTAATCAGCGTAGACCCAGATCAGACGCCGCAACACGCGGCGTCTGATCTGAGTCTACACTGTTTGCTGAACGTGCATGCATTTTGGCAAAACTTACCGCTAACAAAACAAACCTGGCACCTGGAACCACTCAAAACTTTTTAGGTTAGAGATTAAATTGACAAATATGGGTTAATATAATGGCATATATGCTCATATGTTTGATGAATCAGCATGAATAGCTTTTTCAAATACAAAAGCTACCAATGCCTTTTCATCGAAATATCTCTGTATTGAGCAGTTAAGGCTTTGACCACTTACCAGTTCGTTAAGATAACGAGGAGTTGAGGAAATGGTTCCTGATCTTGATTATAGGAAAGAATTATCATTTGTGTGGATTTTATCGATTTGTAAATTCCGGCTAATCACTCACAAACTGCAAGACGTCCGAAGGGTGGATTTTATTGATTTGTAAATTCCGGCCTTTCGGATTTCTTCCAGTTTGTGAGTGATTCGCCGGAATTTACACATCGATAAAATCCACCAAAGTCCACAAAAATGAGTATACATTCCTAATAATTCCAACTGCCATATGTTCATTCAGTAGTTCATGCAGTATGTAAGTGATTCACCGGAATTTATACATCGCAAAAATCCAAAAAAAAAAAAATGAGAATCCGTTCCTTATAATTAAAAATCACATCAAATTGTTAATTAGCTCTTACTGAGATGCTGGCGTCGGTGGCATGGCGTCGTGTGGTTGGCTGTTGCTTATATTTGAAAGGACAAACAGTTCAGGACATACATTGCAAGTTGACCAATGTTATTGGGTCTTCTGCATCATTGTATGCACAAGTCAAATTCTGGGTTGGGGAATTCAAACGCGGTAGTACGTCATTAGAAGACGAGACCAGGTCTGGACGCCAATCAGATGCCACCGATGAAGAAATGTGTAACAAAGTACGGGGTCTGCTGTAATCAGCTGTAATCAGCGAATTTAGTTAGAAGAAATAGCGAAAGCATTACATTTTTCACATGGAAGCATGTCAACAGTTTTTTTTTTCATTTTTGCTTAGGTATGCGCAAGCTTACTGTCCGTTGGATTCCAAAATCCCTTAGCGACGAGCAGACGGCAACCAGAGCATCAGTTTGCAGCGCATTGTTGAAGCGGTTTATGTCAAATGAAGATTATTTTCTTTCACGTCTTATGATTGTAGACGAGACCTGGTTCCATTATTATTAGCAAGAGAATAAAGCGCAAAGTCACCAGTGGGTTGGGCCGGGGTCTCCGAGGCCAAAGAAGTTCAAAACGCATCCCTCTGCTGCACGGTGTTGGCAACCGTATTTTGGGACACACAATGCGTTATTATGTTGGCCTTTCTAGCAAAGAAATGTAGATATTTTGAAAATTTGCTCGACCAACTGTGAAAAACGCCGAGGTAAGCGTTCCAAAGGGATTCTGCTCCAACAAGACAATGCAAGAGTCTCCACAATTACAAATTCGCGATGGATGCTGTTGAGCGGAATAGGTACGAGCTAATATCGCACCCGCCTATTCTCCGGACTTAGCTCCTTGTGACTGTATCCTATTCCCACATTTGAAAAAGGATATCCGTTCGTGGACGTCATTTCCGGTCAAACGAAGAATTGGTGGCGGCAGTTGAGGACTGGGTTGGAGACATGGACCCTAGCTTCTTTGGCTCACGGCTGATGGCACTGGAACAGCGTTGTTCCAAGTGTATAATTCTAGGGGGCAATTACATAGAAAAAGAAGAGATCGATCTCACAAAAAATAACATCCATGTTATAATCATTTTGTTTTTATATTTCGCAACAATTTTCCTGAATAAGCTGTGACATATAAACCCCATAAGACATAGCCTTAAGTACGTCGCCAAAAAAGATAGGAACATTAACAATACCGAAATTAAAATCGTCTCTTTTATCATAAATTTTGGAAGAGACTGTACCATTAGGTACAGTCAAAAGTAAGTCCAAACATGGGGCTTCAGAGTCTTCCGAATTTGCCGTATTAAACTACAGTTCTTCCAACATTTGTTCAAAATAAATATTGTCAATATTTAAAAGATCACCTAAATATCGAGAGGTAGAGTTAAACGCCTCAAATAAATCTGTTTGTTTATTAAAAAAAAACGGACAACATGAACTCCTTTTCATAACAAAACAGAAACAAATCTGCAACAAGAGGAGCACAGTTTGTAACCTTCAGAATGCCAATTACATGTGCTTGCCTATATAATTTAAATCCAAACATTAAATGTCCAGTATTGATATCGAATCTTTGCATCTCAAGAAGCAAAATAAGCATTTCTTTAATTGCAGGCCAAATAAAGATACTTTGTCCGATGAAAAAGTGTTTCAATTAAAGCAAATATTGTAGCTTTTGTTTGTTCACATTATGAGGGAAAATTGTGTAAAGAGAAGAAACATCGAATGTAGACACTAGATCCGCGAAAACCTCTTGCTTTCAGTTTATTCAAAGCTTCATTTTAATGTTTTTATAGACCAAAACAAGTCAATGCCAGAATTTTTGTAAGCATTTTCACATTATCTAGCAACGTTATTTAACAGCTGTTAAACTCGATGTAAATAATTTAGAAAGTTCGTTTGCCATACATGAACTAGAGAACTAGAATAGCTTTATATGGATTTTTTGTGAAGCTTCGGTAACCAGTATAATGTAGAAAGTTTTTCTTGGTCTTCCGTTATATTTACATTGAAACTTGGTATGCGCTGAAGATGTTCTTTCACGATAGTAGTTTCATCTTCAGGAACCTGAACGTATATCTTAGTACTACCAAGTTCGTGTCTAAGAGCATTAACGTAGTGCAGCTGACGTACAAAAATTACATTGTTTGCAGCCTTGTCAGCTGGAACCAAAACATACAAATTGTGCCTTGATTGACTATACGTTTCACTTTAATGGTTCTGAACTAAGTCATGCTATACTTAGACTGATATACTGTGTACAATAGTGGAGGAGTGCTTCATCAAAGTTTATTAGTTGTATTTGTTTTTAAGTAAACGGAGCTATTTTCATCACGACAATATGCCTAGATAATTTTGACCCCCTTGAAAAGTAGAAGTAAAACAAAGATCAGGAATCGATACAATTAACTTACTCCACCCATCAAAGACACCAAAGGGAAAGAAACACAAACATGAAGCGACAAGACCATAATGGAAACCTAAACAAAAGAAGGCCATAAGGCCATTTACTTTCCCACAAAATGGCCAAATGGCCAAATGGCCATCCAAAATAAAAAGACACTTTTGTTTGTTTGATTTGAGGTTTAACGTCCCCGTCAACACTGTAAAGGTCATTTTGGAGACGTTGCTTCCAATTTTGTGGGACTTTTAAGACACAAGCGACACACACAGCAAGCAACAAACAACAACATAAATTAACTGCCACAGAAGAACCGCCTTGGAACGGTCAGTGGAAAGAATTCCACTGGGGGCTTAAATCGATTTTACATGGCCGTAATTCTCGCCCTTACCTCTTCTATACAGTAAAACTGGGTTTACAGGGGTTAACATAATTTTTTTTTATTTCTGCTCTAAAATATAGATTGTGGGTACTCGTTAGAACCGCCTAGATGAGGCGGTTCTAATGAGTACCCACAATCAATATTTTGAGCATAAGTAAGAAAAATATTACAATTTTTCATCTTAATTTTTTCATTTTTTTTCGGGGATTAATGTTACAATGTATTTGTATAGGCGTGTTTACGTACTGGATGCTTCATGATGTTAAAAAGTCCTTGAAATGAATACCCCTTTAGAATACAAGTGAGGGCAATAATCAGGAATCGATAAAATTTACCCACTTAATATAGAGATAACTGAATTTACAGGGGTATATGTTATTTTGCTTATTTCTGCTTCACGACATAGTTAATGAGATTATGAGGCGGCTCTAACGAGCACACTCAACCGTTTTTCGCAGTATAATAAGAGAAATACTACAACTTTTCGCCAGACAAATTGCAATTTTGGAGCCTTGAAAGTAAGTGAGTGAGGGAGTTTTAGTTTTACGTCCCACCAACAGCTAAGGTCATACAGAGACGGGACCTCGGTTTAAAGTCTCATTCGAAAGTCTGGAGAAGCCCGGGATCGATCCTGCGATCCCTGGTTTACAAGGCGAGTAGCGTAACCACTGCACCACGGAGGCTTCTAGGAGCCTTGAAAGAATACTATATGATACAAAGATAATCTCGGCCCCCGCCCATCGGGGCTCGAATAATTATATGGGCTGCATGAAACCGACCGGCATATGAAAACTGGTAAAGCACTTAGCGGATCTAGGTCGTGTCGACCCGTCCATGCTTATAAACCCTATTGGTTTCATTGGGCGACAGGGCATGAGATGTCATTTCATCTCATTGTCGGGCAAACGTCTCACAAAATTGGAAGTAACGTCTCCAAAATGACATTTACAGTGTTGACGGGGACGTTAAACCTCAAATCAAACAAACAAATACTCATCTTACAAAGTGAAGTAAAACAAGGATCAGGAATTGATACAATTAACTTACTCCACCCATCAAAGACACCAAAGGGAAAGAAACACAAACACAAAGCGACCAGACCATAATGGAAACCTGAACAAAGGAAGGCCATAAGGACAGTTACTTTCCCACAAAATGGCCATATGGCCATCCAAAATAAAAAGACACAAGTGATACACACAGTAAGTAACAAACAACACCATAAATAAACCGCCACAGAAGAACCGCCTTGGAACCGTCAGTGGAAAGATTTCCAATGGGGGGGGGGGGGGGGGGGGGAGCTTAAATCGATTTTACGAGGCCAAAATCCTCGCCCTTACTTCCGTCGCGATTTAGATAAATAATTTGTTCGGTCCGCATGAAGGCCTCCTAACTCATCAGTGCAACATCTCCGTGAACACAAAAAATCAAAGAACCACAGAGGTGAGACAACGGTGAGGACTCGACAGCAAGAAACCACTGAAATGCTGGAGCAAAAGAAAACCAACTGTTAGACTCCGATGGGCCCGACCAGAGACAGAGCATCAGGCACCAACCAACAATACCTTGAATTAGATCTCTCTAATTCTCAATAAGCCTTTACGTTGGAGGCGTCATAGAATCTGAGGCCTGACCCACCGGCGTGCAATTAAAGAGGGAAGCAAAGTTGCCAACCGTGATTGGGTTAACCACCATGCATGCAGTCTGTCGTATAATCCATGTTGTACCCAATCTTTTTATATCGAAGAATGATTTTACGAAATTGGGTGCTGAAGTCATTGCGGTTATATATTTTTCTGAATTTATATACTAAGTCACCATAAAATTCGGGTTCCGATAGACCTTGTTGCAGAAGAGATTTAAGTCCAATATTGAATTTTGAAATTAAATCAGAAAGGCGTGTATAAAATTTTGAAAAGGCTTTGCGTAATTTATGGTACCGATAACCCTGATTAAGGAGTTTAGCCGTTAATTATTTATTACGAGCGTTAAAGTCAGTTACATGACTACACACTCTAGCAAATCGAATTAATTGCGAAATATAAACGCCATAGGATGGTGCACGAGGAACATCACCAAAATGTTCCCACAGTCTTTGTATGTTGCATAAAATATGAACAAAATATTTAAAGACGGTAAATTTCAGTTCAGGACTATATTCCCAAAAGTCGACCACCGCCAGTGCTTTAAATGCTTTGAATTTAACCCTTGACCTGCTGAATAATTAAATATGCCACACCCACCACTGACTATCAACCAATCAGATGTCTTGATGCAAATCGTTGCAACAAATTCATAAACGGAATTGCAAACAATGGAGATCATGATCAGATGGCTTCTTCAGATGGCTTCATATCCGGGCTCAGCAGGACAAGGGTGAAGGCACTGTAGCACATTTGCAATGTCTAACTAATGGCCTTACAAACAAACGAAACATCACGCACAATAAAAAGGTAGTTGATTGATTGATTGGTTGATTGATTGTTTTTTAGTATCCCCCATAACCGGGGAGCGTATTGTATGGATACAATTTAAACACACAAGAAAAATATAAATACGCAGCATAGTAATGTTGCCGCAAATAACATACAGTAAAACCTGTCACAGTGGCCATCTCTATTGATCATTCAATCTGTCTAAAGCAAGCAGCCATTTGGTTCCCTAAAAGGACAAGGTATTAAAATTCACCTATGTTAACCAAGCACCTGTCTTAAGCAAGCACATTTTGATAATCCCCTAGGTGCTTGCTTAATACAGGTTAGACTGTTAAAAGAAATGCCCGTGGCTTAACCTATTTAAGACTGGCGTCTTTTTGTGGGACGCTTTATACAGCCATGTATAAATGTTGACTGAGTTAACATTTTCAATAAAAAATGAACGTAATATCTGAGATTGCATTTGCAGATATACATGCAGCATCTGGTACACTGAACTGCGCCACCGATAATGGATATTTGAGAAGAGAAAGAAATCTAAACGTGCTTGCGTGATATGTGTTGTTTTTCTTTGAGCTGCATTACGACAATACGCCTATACAAATACAATGTAAACTTTACCTCCGAAAAATAGACAATTTTCAGATGAAAAATTGTGAAAATGTTCTTATTTCTGTTCAAAATATAGATTATGGATACTCGTTAAAACCGCCTCGATGGGGCGGTTCTAACGAGTATCCACAATCTTTATTTTTAGAACAGAAATGTTTAAAATAAGGTTTACCCCTGTAAACTCAAGTGTTACTATATAAAGGTGGGGTTCAAAGGGGTCAGATATATAAAGGCGTGTTTTCGCTGTGTGTTTCATGCGCAGACATTCTTCAGGGATGGATTGTCGAGTTCTGTCGCTCATCCATCACGTGAACAAGTCCATGAAATGAAGACCCCCTATACCCCACTTTATAAAGAGAAAACTGAGGTTTCTGGGGGTAAACATTATTTTTCTTATTTTTGCTCCAAGACATAGGTTGTGGGTACTCGTTAGAACCGCCTCAACGAGGCGGTTCTAACGAGCACCCACAACCTATGTTTGCAGTATATATAAGAAAAATATCACAGATTTTCATCAGAAAAATTGGCCATTTTGGATATGTGACCAAATGCACTATATCGCACGGGTGTGTTATCGTAATGTCTACATGTAACACTCATAGTTTAAAGTTAGTAATATCTCGGGCATATTATCCTACTACGTCATTTGAACATAGACAAATACTGATCTTTAAATATTTAGAGATAAGTAAAGAAATCATTCTGGTCAAATTTGTCGGTAAGTGCCAAAAGCCCATTATTTTCGACACAAATGCTCATGATTTGTCATTAAAAAACGGCCATTTTAAGCATTACTTTTATCAATCTTTACTAATGAATCTTACTACTGATGAAAGTTTTGATTAAATAGAGATTTACATTGTATTGCTTTGTGACCTACTGCAACCATTTATAACAAGCGATTGTTTTTTGTAATTACGTCATGCGTTCTAAGTTGTTCCGATAATGATAAATATCAGCCAGTTTGATACCACGCAACATGGGGAGGTGGAGGGGGGGTGAGGGGGGGGGGGGGGGGGCGAAGAGATAATTAGACTGAATATTGACATTTGGCAACTTACATACATAACAACAGATCAATGAAAAGAAACATCCAATGCTACGTCATCAAGGATTTCACATACTGAAACTGGTCTACCTTCTCAACAGGAATGAGACTATGGTCTATCAATGACGTAAACTCTCCGGACTAAGAAATGAACGTGGACGTAGCATCGGTACATTTTGGTAGAGCATTAGTATAGTATTGACGGGCAGACATTACGAAAACACGCCTATACAAATACATTGTAAACTTTACCGCCGAAAAAGGAGA
This sequence comes from Lucinisca nassula, assembly GCA_963580285.1. NCBI lineage: Eukaryota > Metazoa > Mollusca > Bivalvia > Lucinida > Lucinidae > Lucinisca > Lucinisca nassula. The sequence continues at coordinate 99,441,583 of OY757019.1, forward strand.
ATTTTAAGATGAAAAAGTGTGATATTTTTCTTACTTCTGCTCAAAATATAGATTGTGGGTATTAGTTAGAACCGCCTCATCGAGGCGGTTCTAACGAGTACCCACAATCTATATTTTAGAACAGAAATATGACAAATAAGGTTTACGCCTATAAACCCCAGTTTAACTATATAAAAGTGGGGTTCCAGTGGTTCAGATTTATATAGGCGTGTTTTTGTGATGCTATGAATCCTCATTAGATAATTTGTCGGCATGCTTGCTGCGTCGGTGTGTTGTTGATTGAACGTCGTTAAGACGGCAAGGGGTCAAAACTATATAGGCGTGTTTTTTGATGAGTGAGTGAGTGAGTTTTAGTTTTACGTCCCACCAACAGCTAAGGTCATACGGAGACGGGACCTCGATTTAAAGACTCATCCGAAAGTCTGGAGAAGCCCGGGATCGATCCTGCGATCCCTGGTTTACAAGGCGAGTAGCGTAAGTTTTTTGATGAAGTTAGTGTTGAAGCAGAATACCACACCAGTCATGACATTTCAGATAAGTTTGCCCATTCTAATGGACATTAAAGTCTCCCATGAAAATCAAAGTACCATTGTCAGAATACATGCTACATGTATCTCGTATTTTTACCAAAAACATTCAACCTCTTCTATCTTGTACTTGGCCGATGGAAGATACACTTGAAACATGTATTTAAATTCGGTAGATGACAACTGATATTGACTCCAAATTATTCTATCGTTGTCAATATTCAAAACAGAAATGCAATCTTTCAAACTCCGTTTCCAAAACAACGCTACGTCACCCTTATCAACCCTTGCAGGCACATGAGGCAATTGTGACGTCACATCAACGTCGGTTCAACGTCATGTTCAACGTCATGGCGTTTTGCACGTCACATCAACATCGGTGCAACCGTTGCACCGACGTTGATTTGACGTTGCCCTAGCGACGTGTGCCTGCTGGGACTTTTCTTCTGCTAGGTTTGTCGAGATCAAAATCAGACACAACGACGTAGTCATATCCTTTGCTAATATCCGCGGACGCCTGATTACACTCTTCTGGAGTCCATGTCTGTTGATCCGAACATTGATATTTGCCATTTTGTCTATGGATTAACGATTTTGGATTAACACTTTGGTACTACGACCTAAACTACGTGCTAACTGATCCAAGAAAGTGAAGATCCTTCTTGTACATATACCACGAATTTCAGTATTCGAGCTTTGTTGGACATTTCCTATATAGTAGGCCTACCCACTAGACATTATGCAAGAGACATTCCAAGATATAAGCTTAATACAGTTCGTTAGACCGGCAGAAGAAATGATGCCAGAGATGCAATGAATGTCCATAGCAATAAATAATACGATAAAATAACATTAATATAGACTGGATTTCAAAGCGCTTCTGTTACTAATATTGATTTTCGTCATAAAACTGGTAGTCACCAAACTGTCGAATACAACCAATAATAACTTTTTTATTGTAACATCTGTTTCTAGAGAACCAAGGTCTACATTTTATACCACGGGACCAAAAACCAGGCTCATTGATTTCTTATAATTATCACTGGCTTCAACATTGAGCCTTTATACCACTAAGCTATTTCTTTTACTTGTCCATATATTACAGGTATTTATTTTCTACGTAATCTATTTAATAAGTCGTTTCTTTGTTACTGAAGGCTTAGAGTCCCCCGATAAAAAATAAAACATTTTGTACGATTCCGTACGTAGTCGGACTCTCTATGTCTTCAATTAATGAACCACAATCCGGATCGTCATCCCCAGAATACAACTTACGCCTGTCTCGAACATAATCGATGGTATCTGTTGAGGTGTCATTTTCCGAACAGGAATTGGCTTCGGACGGACAGGTTGCGGTTCAACTGCTTGTAAAACACAGGTTCTATCGGTATCAAGAGATCTTATCTGTTCTTCACGGTTAGGACCTGAGTCTTCGCGACTGACTAAGTCCACTAGTACCAGATAAAACAGAGCGCCTCACATAAGTGTTGGCGACTGTAGATTTTACATCACGAACCTTTACGAAGCATCGCGTTTACCTGGTCCTTTGCGCTGCCCTTACTCAGAACATCATTATGCAGTTAAGGAGACTACCCCTGCTGCTCACCCCAGCTCCCTTGAAAGATCATTCTATGACTCAAAACGTTTTCCAACAGACTCAACATCATTCGCCACTATGTACTAGCCGTATCATCGATGGACATAGCATTCTTCGAGGAGAAGGAGTTTGATGAAAATAGAAGTGAAGGCAATGATCAGGAATCGATACAATAAACCCACAGCTCCATTCAGAGACACCAAAGGGACAGAATGACAAACGTGAAATAACTAGACCCTAATGGAAACACCAATAGTGGAAAGCCAAATGAACAGATTCTTTCCAACAAAATGGCCAATACGCTATCAATCAAAACAATATAAGCGATACACACACTCAAAAGACAAACCATAACAAAATAAACCGTGATAGAAGAACCGCCTTGGAACGGTCAGTGAAACGAATTCCACGTGTGGGGGTTGGGCTGAAATCGATTTTACGCGGCCACAATCCTCGCCTTTACTTCCGTCGCGGTTAGACAAATAATTTCTTCAGTCCACATGACGGCCTCCTAACTTTGATTATTTGTGTTCACGGAGATGTTGCACTGATGAGTTAGGAGGCCTTCATGCGGACTGAACAAATTATTTGTCTAAATCGCGACAGAAGTAAGGGCGAGGATTGTGGCCACGTAAAATCGATTTAAGCCCCCCCCCCCCCCCCCACACACACACACAGTGGAAATCTTTCCACTGACCGTTCCAAGGCGGTTCTTCTGTGGCGGTTTATTTATGTTCTTGTTTGTTACTTACTGTGTGTATCACTTGTGTCTTTTTATTTTGGATGGCCATATGGCCATTTTGTGGGAAAGTGACTGTCCTTATGGCCTTCCTTTGTTTAGGTTTCCATTATGGTCTAGTCGCTTAATGTTTGTGTTTCTTTCCCTTTGGTGTCTTTGATGGGTGGAGTAATTAAATTGTATCGATTCCTGGTCTTTGTTTTACTTCTACTTTAAGCTGGAACCGTCATAAAAACTGAGGTCTGACCAACCGACCTTTGCGTGATTAATCAATCACATAACTGTTAATCCGTGGTGCGATATCCATCCTTGAAGAGATTTGAATCACTGGCCATTACAAGTATAGTATTATATTGTATTTTAGTGTGCAAGGGTCTGATACGGGTCTTTACTGGATACTTTGTCGGTTTGATCGGGATAATTTGGCTTCGTGAAATCGATACTAGCAGGAGTCGGATTTATCTAGCCGATTAAGCCTTTTCTCGAAACTGGAGAACTTTGCCTTACAAGACATTTATGGAGAGAACTGGGTCATCTGAAAAGGCTTTAATAATCGCGCTTATTTGTTTGAGACCACTTTTAATGTTGGCAACTCAATTAGACCGCTCATCAAATAAACGTTCGATAGACAAAACATTGGTTCTACCAAATACCCCAATTCATGCAGATCCGACACAAGATCAGAATTAAATGTCTTGAAATCACTACGTGAGGATTTAATCTCAGTCTGAAGTTCATCTTTGAGTAACGATTCTTTTGTTTTAATGAAACAAGGTCGACAGTGATATCCTGAACAGTTCTTTTCAAAGATTTACTATCACTGATGTTAAAGGCCTGAACCGATGAGCCTATGGGTTCGTGTGAATTTGACTTTTTATTCGGATGAGGAATATTAACAACATATCGGAGATCCTCCGACTCTGTTCCATCCAACACATGGGAAATACAATAAATATCATGATCCTATTTATATTTAACAGTGGCCCCAGTGCAGGTAAATTCGATGTAAGCCCATACCCCACCCCCAGTGGCATTCGTTTCGCTGACCGTTCAAAGTCGGTTCTTCTGTCGCAGTTTATTTTTGTTATGGTTTGTCTTTGAGTGTGTGTATCGCTTGTATTGTTTTGTTTTGGATAGCCAATTGGCCATTTTGTGGGACAGTACCCGTCCTTTTGGCTCTCCGCTAATGTTGTTTCCATTAGGGTCTAGTTGTTTCATGTTTGTTTGTCTTTCCCTTTGGTGTCTCTAATGGGAGTAGTGGGTTAATTGTATCTATTCCTGATCATTGCCTTCACTTCTATTTTGTATCCGATTCTTAAGAGACGCTCCCGAGTCATAAGGTTACCCATCACAGGCCCTTATCCTCTCAACGAGCACTATCTAACCGCTCCCTATCAGCAAAAGAATCCTTCAAACATTGAGTGGCGTACAGGTCCTTCGGTAGTGTCCTCACCATTTGCAGTAAGCTGTAAGTGTCAAAGGAATCATGGTTGCTCTGAAGGTATTGTGCCGCTGTAAAGCTGTATTTGTTTGTCCCCTAGAGCGAGTTGTCCGCATGGAGATCATCTACGTTGTCTGAATTTAGTTTAACCGACGGACACCGGAGACATTGACATACTGGCCGTCTTTCTCAAGGTCTTCAAATTGTGTGTGCCTCCGTGTCCCTTTCTGTAGGTGACTTGAGACGGCTGCGTTCTTGGACAGTGGCCTATCGTGAGTGACCTTTTCTTACTACGTGTATTTCACTTAGTAGATTGAAATGCAAGCCTATTCTGAGAAAATAGGAGTTAACGATAGAAAGTACAGACACTTAGCGACGTGAATGTGTTTATGGGATTTTAAGCTGGAAATTTTTTGACAACCCATGATATGACATTCAGATTTAATCGAAAACCAATAAAAAATGCCTAATAGATACGAATATTCTCATTTGCTTTTTCACTTCAGATCCGCTACCTCCTCTGGTATCAGAAGTAGGAGACAATGTAAATATTTCATGCCCGAAAGGTCCCGAGGGGTCAACAAGTATACTAGAAAAAATTGGCTTAGGCAAGAAACATACCGAAATCACAGATGGTATTAAAGGAACTATACTTAATATAGGTAAAGTATACCCAATTTTATACAGAGAAAACTGGGGTGTTTACGGGGGTAAGTTATTTTTTTCATATTTCTGCTCAAAGCCAAGGGTTGTGAGGGCTCGCGAGAACCGCCTCAATAAAGACGGTTCTAACAAGCCCACACAACCTGTATTTGGAGTATAAATAAGAAAAACAGCAGAGAAAACATCAGCAGATTAACCGTTGTAAAGATATGAAAGAACACAGTAAGACACACGGATGTGTGTGTGTGTGTGTGTGTGTGTGTGTGTGTGTGTGTGTGTGTGTGTGTGTGTGTTTATTCAGGGTGGGTGGGTTTTACTGCCCTTTCACAATTTGTTCACTCATGTCGTGTCGACCGTTAATCAGAGGCGGGTGTGCGAAAACCGGAGTACCCAGAGAAAAACCCTCCGACCTTCCATTGCAGAACTTGGCGTCTCACATGTGACCCGGGCCAAGCATGAACCACTGCTTTGAGGGACCTAATAAAACTAGAGGAGTGGCTGCCGAAGGATAGAACTGTAAAGAAAGGTTTGTGTAATTGTGCGTTTGTGTGTGTGTGTGTGAATTCAGGTTTAACGTCGCTTTCAACAATTTTTCAGTCATATCATGACGTAGTCTGGTTGCGACAGGGAGCTCAATGCTCACTTTTATAGAGCTGCCTCACTGAAGTATCATGTCCCAGATACATTACATGATACCATCACCCAGTCACATTATCCTGACATTGGGTCGACCAGTCCTAGCTCTACCCCGTAAATCTGAGTGCCAAGCGAGGAGCAACCAGTACCATTCTTACTGGCATTCTGGTATGTCACGGCCCGGGATCGAACCCGTGACCTCCCGTTCCCCGGAGCGGACACTCTACCAACTGAGCTATCGGGGCCAGTGTAAAGAAAGGTACAGAATAAATTCATTTTATATCGTATTGTAACGTGAAATCTTGAAAATGAACAGCCGAATGAGATAAAACCCGTAACATTAATCGATTTCCATTCATAAGATGTGCTGTACAACCACTTAAAAGGGCTAGACGCGTGGCCTCTTTTATGAAGCTTATACAAGATATCTGCATGCGTTATGAAAACACGCCTGTATAAATACATTGTAAATTTAAACGCTGAAAATAAAAAAAATAAGGTGAAAATTGTGATATTTTTCTTATTTCTGCACGTTAGAACCCCAGTTTTACTATATAAAAGTTGGGTATAAGGGCGTCTGAATTATATAGGCGTGTTTTCGTGATGGTCCGCGAGCAACAAAGCCTCTGGCCAGATTGTGCTCATACTTAAACTCACCTTATCATTTGCTTGTCGTCCATACAAAAAGCCATTTTTCATGAGATTTTCAATTGTTAAAATAACTGCGGTATGCTTACATTTTAAATCCATTTTTTGTTTTGATATTTCGTAATATTTCTCGTGTGTGCCTCTTGTTCTTTGTCGAATCATTTTACCTTATGTAATTGTCGGAGAGAAATAAAAAAACTTCCCTTCCAGGTTCTACCAAGGATGCATTTACTAAAGTAATATGCCGGTACAAATTTCCATCCAATGATACCACGGTTTCAACCACAGTACCATTTATAGGTACGTATACTCATTTGGATTGGACCACACGTGACATCGCATTGCATAAATATGTTCTTTAAAAGGGTTATCCTTTGGAAGCAAGGAATACATCACAGAATTGAAAAGTATGGAGTGTACATGTGTTCTGGGCCGGACTAGCTAGTTTCGGCCAAATAGGCCTCATCAGTGACCCTAGGATATTTTACAAATTCCACAATGGAATCAATGATCCCAAAGGACAAGAAAATATAATCTACACTATGATGTAGGGCAGGGAGACGTTTTACCGCCGCCACACATTCCCGCACACCAGCTGTAGTGAAGTTAAATATGTTTTATAAAAGGGTTATCCTTTGGAAGCAAGGAATACATCACAGAATTGAAAAGTATGGAGTGTACATGTGTTCTGGGCCAGACTAGCTAGTTTCGGCCAAATAGGCCTCATCAGTGACCCTAGGATATTTTACAAATTCCACAATGGAATCAATTCCACAATGGAATAAAACCTGCTTTCCGCCTTTTAATTTCGTAACAAATGTTTAGACGAGACGAAGTTTATTTAAACCGTCTTATGAAAAACAAAACACTTCCATCAGTAGCCTGTTCCAACTCTTATTGACATTATTGATAGGGTCCGCAAATGAAACGAGTTCGTCAAACAACTATATTATCTACAAACAAAATGTACGGGCCTCCGTGGCCTAGTGATTAAGAGCGCTGACTCTTGATCATAAGGTCTCTCACCGCTGTGGTTCAAGCCTCGCTCGGGTCACATGTGAGAGGCCAAGTTCTGCAACGGAAGGTCAGGTGGTTTTTCTCCGGGTACTCCGGTTTTCGCCCACCTCTGATTAACGATCGGCTCGATATGAGTGAAATAATCTTGAAAGGGCCGTAAAACCAAAACAACAAACAAAATGTATAGATACCATTCATAGTCATTTCTCAATACAGTAGAACTTCTCTAGCTCGAACACCGATGGCTCGTTTACCATGGCTGAGTCGAATCCAATCTTGAGCCCCTATGAAATTCCTATACATAAGAAACAGTGGGTGATAATGTAGGAGATTTTAGTCTTTTATCTTGCAAATGTATGCTGTGTGTACTCATTAGAATCGCCTCAATTGGGCGATTCTAATGAGTACACACAGCATACATTTTTATTTACATACATTTTTTATTCTAGAACACCGAAAACATGTCCCAAAGTATATCGTTATGCCTCCTAACAGTAAACCTCAGTGGCTCGAATTACCCCTCTCGAACAGATTTTCGGGGTCCCAAAGATGTTCGAGCCATTGAAGTTCGACAGTATATTAAGTATAATTATATTCGGTATAAGGAGGCTGTGGTACATTACCATGCATGTTGTTTGTAGTTTTCGTGGTTTCTCCATAGTAGCTTATTCCTTTTTTCAATGCTGCTGATAAAGAGTCCATTTACTTTGGTTTTACGACCCTTAAAGATTATTTCACCTATTTTGAACCGATTGGTCGGTGATCAAAAACCGGAGTCCCAGAGATAAACCAACTAACCTGGACTCGAACCGTAACGGTTAGACCTAATGAATAAGGGGAAGCGATCTTACCCACTAAGCCAAGGGGCCCCATTTATTAATTCAGAAATAAACTCTAAATAATGATGCCATCTGCATGGGGAATATATATCCTAGAACATATACCCTGTATGATATATATCATATGGACATTGTGTAAATAACATCTAAAATTATTATAGAGTTTCAAACTTAAATGGTCCAAACCATTAAATATATCCGCGCCCATCGGGGTTTGAAGAAACAGATGGGCTGCATGTTGCTTCCACGAAGAGCTGAAACCGACCCGCACACTAGTACTGGTAAATCGCTTAGAGGATCTAAAATAGAAGTGGAGGCAATGATCAGGAATCGATAAATCAACCCAAAGCTCCCATCAGAGACACCAAAGGGAAAGAAAAACAAACATGAAACAACAGACCTAATGGAAACATTAATAGCGGAAAGCCAAAAGGACAGTTACCTTCCACAAAATGGACAATAGGCTATCCAAAATCAAATAATATAAGCGACACAAACAACCAAAGACAGACCATAACACAAATAAACCGCGACAGAAGAACAGCCTTGGAACGGTCAGCGGAAACGAATTCCACTGGGGGGCTTAAATCGATTTTACGTGGCCACAATCCTCGCCCTTACTAAGCCTGCCCAGGAAAAGCGGTGCGTGTCGAACCGTCCATGCTTATAAACCCTTGGTTTCATTGGGCGGCAGGGCTTGAGATGTCATTTCATCTCAATGTCGGGTAAAAGTCCCACACAATTAGAAGCAACGTTTCCAAAATGACATTTACAGTGTTGACGGGGACGTTCAACCTCAAATCAAACAAACAAAACCATTAAATATACCTTCAGAACGAATTGGTTTTATTGCTTTTTGAAACAAGCATGTGGGAACTGCACCATATTTCCGTATATGTGTTAACTCTTGTGGGAGTTAAATTACAAGGGTGTTATTTAAAATTAGTTATATCAATATGTAAGCCTTTCTTTGATTCTTGTTTGACTTTATAATGAGACATGATAAATTATACATTGAATCCAGGGCATTTCAAAATCTGAAATCCTCGAAAACATTATGTGATCAAATGTTCTGTCTCTGGTTGGGCCCATCGGAGTCTAAGTGTTAGGTTTCTTTTGCTCCAGCATTTCAGTGGTTTGTTGCTGTAGAGTCCTCACCGTTGTTTCATCTCTATGGTTGCTTTTTGTGTACATAGAGATGTTCCGCGGATGAGTAAGGAAGCCCTCATGCGGGCTGAACAAATTATTTGTCACAATCGCGACGAACTCAAGGGCGAGGATTGCGGCCGCGTAAAATCGATTTAAGCACCACCACCCCACCCCCTCCCGCAAGTGAAATTCTTTTCACTGACCGTTCTAAGGCGGTTCTTCTGTCGAGGTTTAGTTGTGTTATGGCATCTGTTTGAGGGTGTGTATTGCTTATGTCTTTTTTATTTTGATAGCCTATTGGCAATTTTCTTGGGAAGTAACTGTCCTTTTGGCTTTCCGGTATTGATGTTTCCATTATGGTCAATTTTTTAATGTGTGTGTTTCTTTCCTTTTGGTGTCTCTAATGGAAGGTGTGGTTTAATTGCATCGATTCCTGATCATTGCCTTCACTTCTATTTTATAATGAAATTAAAATTAGAGCTCCATGTTAATTTCGCAATAGTCTATGTTGAAACACCATATTCCATGCAGGCACACGACATTGGTTCAACGTTATATGAACGTTGAAACAACGCATGTCGTTGAATCTACGTTGAATGAACGTCGAAACAACTTTTTTTAACATTCATTTAAAGCTGAAAATCCTTATTTCCAAAGGGGTTCAGTATGTTGAATTCCGATCGAATTGTAGTTGTGAAGAGCGACGTTAATGACTCCAGTTCCGAACTGAATATCAAAACTGTGACGTGTACGGTGTTTTCCAACATGACAGACTTGATCATCGTATTGACACCCAACGGGAATCAGCCACAGCCTGTATACAGTAAGCTTAACTCGGACTCAGTATCAGAAGATGTTCACAGAAATGCAACAAACTTTACGTGCTCCGTGCTGTACAGGGGACAGGAATTATGGTCAAAAGAGTATTCGATACAAGGTTAGAAACTGTTGTAAATGCTTGAACAAAAGTTTTGTAGGGAAATGCGATCGGCATTGCATAATGATCACACGCCTATACAAATACATCGTAAACCCTTCCGCAGTAAAAACGAAAATTTTAAGATGAAAAATTGTGATATTTTTCTATTTTATCTGCTAAAAATATAGATTGTGGGTACTCGTTAGAACCGCCTATTCTAACGAATACCGACACATTATATTTTGATCAGGAATAGGAAAAATAAGGTTTACCCCAGTAAACCCCAGTTTTACTGTATAGAAGTGGGGTTCAAGGGTGTCAAAATTATATAAGCATGTTTTCGTGATGAAAATTGACAAAGTTAGAGTAATAAAAAGAGATGTGAAGGTAATGATCAGGAATCGATACAATTAACCCACAGCTCCACCATAAACATGAAATACTTACGCCCTATTGAAAACATCAACAGCGGAATGCCAAAAGGACAGTTATATCTCACAAAATGATCAATTGGCTATCCAAAACAAAAATATATAAGCGATACACACACTCAAAGACAAACCAAAACAAAAATAAACCACGACAGAGAAGAACCGCCTTGGAACGGTCTGCGAGAAGGATTTCGGTTGGGGGCTTAAATCGATTTTACGCGGGTGCTATCCTCGCCTTACTTCCGTCGCGGTTTAGACAAATAATTTGTTCAGTCCGCATGAAGGCCCCCTTACGCATCTGTGCAACATCTCCGAGAACACAAATATCAAACAACCACAGAGATGAAATGACGGTCAGGATGCGACTGCAAGAAACCACTGAAATACTGAAGCAAAAGAAAACCAACAGTTACACTCCGAGACAAAGCATCAGGGCCAACCAACATTACATAAAATTAAAGTATCTCTAATTATCAGTAAATAAGTTCTAAAGTTAGATCCTTTGGAAGCAATTAATACACCAAATAAACGAAAATAGCAGACTCGGTTTTATTGAATCTGTCCATTGTTATCTTAACCAACATTTAACATAATTATACACTTAATTCTTATGCTTTTATACCTGTGTGAACAGCCGTCAATCTCTGTGCCTGGGAAACAACGGTGTATATTGTAGCTGTTTGGCAGGGGTACTGCTGTCTGGACATTTGCTTCGCCACAGGACTCCCTGCTAGACTCGACATTTGAATGTACACCGTTTTTACCTCGGTACAGATACTGAATGGCTTTAATGATACCTAACTATCTATTTTATTAAACTGACCACTGCGATAGTTAAAGGTTTTAACTCTTAGAGATTGATTATGCTTTTTATTCTTATGATTGTATACTTGTATCTTATGCTTAACGTGGATGTTTTATACGCTCCCTTTAGACGCATATATAGTAAATGCATGGTTAGTGTCTGTAATAATAAAATATAATCGGTGAGCCTTAGAAATTTTTTATAGGGGCGAGCTCTAGCGAGCCCCTATAAAATTGTCGGGACGAACCGATTATATTTTATTATTAAAGACACAAATCGTGTATTTAGTTTATACCGCAATTCAAAACAATCAAGGGTTTTTGCAGTAAAATTGACAATTTAAGCCAAAATGACTGCAGGCAGAGTGGCATGGTAAACGACATTCAGTGCAATAGCGCGCACACGTAGTATAACATGACGGCAACGAGTGCAACGTTTCTGACGTCACCGCGCCAAAAAGACGTAGGAAACAACATTGACGCTCGAATAAACGTTTCTCGGCGCTTTACCTTCTGTATGAAAATCTGCAAGTAAATAGTTTATTTTAGCCTTAGAAATTGTTTTCGAGGTTGAGACGCAACTGCAGTATAAGTGCACAGTCCATTCAAACCAGGAAAGGCCGAGAAGGTAAAATTTCAGCTGAAATTCCCGAAAATCTGTTTAAATAAATAATGCAAAGATTATAACTTGTAGGTTCGTTGTTTTTCCGTGTATAAAATGTTGCATGTTGCATGTTATTGTTTACACTTGTAAATTGGGTACCTGAAAAGTAGGTCTGGTCTATAAACGGTCACTACAAGTATTTTAGGTCAGTAGTAGGTATTATAGGTCAGTACCGATAATAGCGTGCAGTTATTCGACCCCCTTTATTGCATTTTAACTATAAAGGATTATCTTTTTTAAACGCAGATATTCATGCTAAGTCCTTTTAAAATATTTGCACTTATGCCATGTCCTATGTGACTTTAGTTAACTTCAGTTAAATAAGGCAAATTCTTCTGATACCGTTTTTGGATTTACATCTATCTATTGTAGATGGGTTTGTTTCGTGCAAAATTTATGATAAACGAGATGACTTTGATTTTGAGATAGTAAATATTCCTTTTTGGATGGTGATGTTCCTCGTGCGCCATTCTATGGCGTTTATATTTCGCAATTAATTCGATTGTCATGTATCTGACTTCAACACTCGTAACAAATTATTAACGGCTAAACTTCTTATTCAGGGTTATCGGTACCATGAACTACGCAAAGCATTTTCAAAAATTTATAGACGCCATTCTGATTTAATTTCAAAATTCAATATTGGACTTAAATCTCTTCTGCAACAAGGTCTATCGGAACCCGAATTTTATGGTGACTTGATGCTCTGTCTCTGGTCGGGCCCATCGGAGTCTAACTGTTGGTTTTCTTTTGCTCCAGCATTTCAGTGGTTTCTTGTTGTCGAGTCCTCACCGTTGTCTCACCTCTGTGGTTCTTTGATTTTTTTTTGTGTTCACGGAGATGTTGCACTGATGAGTTAGGAGGCTTTCATGCGGACTGAACGAATTGTTTGTCTAAATCGCGACCGAAGTAAGGGCGAGGATTGTGGCCATGTAAAATAGATTTAAGCCCCCCAGTGGAAATCTTTCCACTGACGGTTCCAAGGCGGTTCTTCTGTGGCGGTTTATTTATGTTGTTGTTTGTTACTTACTGTGTGGACACCGAGGCGAATAAATTCTACGATAGTTCTAATCAGTTTTATGATGCGGCTCTCTTAACTACAGGCTATACTCAGCATACACTCCGTCCTTACATTGATTCTGAAATTAATCATAAACGCCATTTCTTCAAAATATCCTTCATTAATAAGGGTATGAATTTTATAGATTTGCCCAGTATCTTCCGTTAGAGATCGGTGCTTTCTTCCATTCCTGCTTATTTTCAAAATACTGAAACACCTATAGTTTGCTATAGATATAACAATATAACAATATAACCTGTTAGATCTATCATTTTTAATTTCAATAAACTTGTTTCAGATCTTGATATTGCACGACCCGCAGAAAAAGCGACCGACTGAAGTCGGTTGATTTCTAAGAGTGTCCTAAAATCACCGTGTCATTCTGTCATTTGGTCAGTCTGTCAGTCTGTCTGTCCGTCCGTAACCCGTTTGTGAAAATTGGTGATAGTGACTTAACCGCTGGGGATATTTAAACAATTTTGGCATACTGATAGATATCAATGAGATCTAACCAATGAACTTGCGAAATATTACATTCCATTTAGTATAGCCTCGCCGAGGCGAAAAAAGTGAAAATTTTCGAACTGCTTCTCCTCGGAAACCGTTGGGCCGATTGAAGTCAAATTTCATATGGAGCCTTTATGGGATGGGGGAAATTAAAATTTGCTCATGGGGTCCAGGCCACATGACCAAAATGGCCGCCAAGCCACATATGGTCTGTCCGTCTGTAACCCGTTTGTGAAAATTGGTGATAGTGACTTGACCGCTTGGAATATTTAAACAATTTTTGGTATACTGATAGATATCAATGAGATCTAATTAATGAACTTGGAAATATTACATTCCAATTAGTATAGCCTCGCCGAGGCGAAACAAGTGAAAATTTTCGAACTGCTTCTCCTCGGAAACCATTGGGCCGATTGAAGTCAAATTTCATATGGATCCTCTATGGGATAGGGGAAACCAAAATTTGCTCACGGGGTCCAAGTCACATGACAAAAATGGCCGCCAATTCATATATGGTCTGTCTGTCCGTTCGTCCGTAATCCGTTTGTGAAAATTGGTGATATTGACTTAACCGCTAGGAATATTTAAACAATTTTTGGCATACTGATAGATATCAATGAGATCTAACCAATGAACTTGCGAACTATTACATTCCATTTAGTATAGCCTCGCCGTACCGTCGTGATATGACTGAAAAATTGTTGAAAGCGACGTTAAACCCGAATTCACACACACACACACACACACACACACATAGCCTCGCCTAGGCGAAAAATGTGAAAATTTTCTAACTGCTTCTCCTCCGAAACCGTTGGGCCGATTGAAGTCAAATTTCATCTGGAGCCTCTATGGGACTGGGGAAACCAAAATTTGCTCATGGGGTCCAGGTCACATGACCAAAATGGCCGCCAAGCCATATATGGTAAAAACCCTTCAAAAATAATCTTCTCCAGAACCACTGGGCAGATTTCCACGAAACTTCATAAATAGCATCTGGGACTTAAGCCCATCATAAATTGCTAAAATGGTGACCCTGGGTTGACCTTGACCTTCTTTGTGCCTAGGTCAAATGTTGACACATATGCTTTTGTATTGGAAAAGTGAGAATGCATTTTATCCTGCAAACGATTCAGAATACAGTACTAAAGTACAAGATATATTTTTGCTCCTTACGATAAGGCGCAATTATTGGGGGAACCGTTTTAGGTCCAGGTCACATGACCAAAATGGCCGCCATACCCATATATGGTAACACTCATAAGGCTAAAAGCATCCGGCGGGTCGTGCACTTCAGCTGAAGCACTGGTTGATACTAATACTCCTGATTCGTGTGATTGTAAAAACTCAGTGTATTTCTATCCTGCTGCTGGTCATGTAATTACTGGCGGAATATAATTTCTAAAGGACCGAAATATCGGTTTCCTTCTAAAATTGATTTCAGTAAATGTAGAGATGAAATCGCTGCTTCCTTGGATGAATTCGGTAATCGATGGTGTAAGCGAGAGTATGTTGAGCATAAAGCCCTTAAGGACTGGAAACTTAGCATTTTAAAACTAGTGAATAAACGCATTTCTTTCTATTCTCAAAATACTAATTTTTACCTCCTAAGCCCAAGACGTCTTTACGTCATCTTAAACTAGGTATTCAAGAATTTCATAAGAAGTTTGTTTTGGCCCCGGCAGAAGGCCGCTAACAACGTCGTCGTTGTGTGACGGCTCCACTATGTTAACACGCTTAAGCAGGAGCTTGGTGATACTAAGGCCTATGAACTTCAGCCTTTAGCTGAAGAGAGAGCAATAGTAGATAAACATGTTCGTCATTCAGCCACCGAGTTTGCTGTGTGTGTTACCGAAGGCTAAGAAAGCTTCCTACGCTATACTGGTTACCAAAACTTCATAAAAGACCTTACAAAGCACGGTTCATTGCAAATTCTAGCTCTTGCACTACCACTGAACTTTCTAAATAATTAACTTCCTGTCTTACTGCTATTAAAACGCATGTAATTAATTATTGTGATAAAGTCTTTGAAAGATCAGGAAGAAATCTGTTTTGGTCTATAAAAAAATCGAATGAGGTTTTAAATAAATTGAAAACCAGACATTATCGTGCTTCAAGTCTGTCTACTTACGATTTTTCCACTCATTACACTACACTTCCTCATAATCTTATAAAAGAAAAGCTTAATGATTTAATCGAATGGGCTTTTCACAGAGAAGATTCTCTCTAGCTTGCATGTTATGTCAGAAATGCATTTTTCACTTCTAAAGAGCATAAGAATTATACACTTTGGTCATGTCAGAAAGTGTGTGATGCCCTCACCTTTCTACTTGACAATATTTATATTAGATTCGGTAATAAGTTATTTAGACAAATTGTGGGTATTCCGATGGGTACGAATTGCGCACCTCTTGTGGCTGATCTGTTCTTGTATTGTTATGGAAGAGACTTCATGTTGTCGCTTTCCATTGATAACTACGCAAAGCCTTTTCAAAATTTTATAGACGCCATTCTGATTTAATTTCAAAAACAATATTGGACTTAAATCGCTTTTGCAACAAGGTCTATCGGAACCCGAATTTTATGTTGACTTAGTATATAAATTCAGAAAAATATATAACCGCAATGACTTCAGCACCCAATTTCGTAAAATCTTCTTCGATATAAAAAGATTGGGTACAACATGGATGTTAAACGACAGACTGCATGCATGGTAGTTAACCCAATCACGGTTGGCAACTTTGCTTCCCTCTTTAATTGCACGCCGTTGGGTCAGGCCTCAGATTCTATGATGGCTCCAACGTAAAGGCTTATTGAGAATTAGAGAGATATACGTCAAGGTAATGTTGGTTGGTGCCTGATGCTCTGTCTTTGGTCTGGCCCATCGGAGTCTAACTGTTGGTTTTCTTTTGCTCCAGCATTTCAGTGGTTTTTTGTTGTCGAGTCCTCACCGTTGTCATACTCTGTGGTTCTTTGATTTTTTGTGTTCACGGAGATGTTGCACTGATGAGTTAGGAGGCCTTCGTGCGGACTGAACAAATTATTTGTCTTAATCGCGACGGAAGTAAGGGCGAGGATTGTGGCCACGTAAAATCGATTTAAGCCCCCAAGTGGAAATCTTTCCACTGACCGTTCCAAGGCGATTCTTCTGTGGCGGTTTATTTATGTTGTTGTTTGTTACTTACTGTGTGTATCACTTGTGTCTTTTTATTTTTGATGGCCATATGGCCATATGTCCATTTTGTGGGAAAGTAACCGTCCTTATGGCCTTCCTTTGTTTAGGTTTCCATTATGGTCTGGTCGCTTAATGTTTGTGTTTCTTTCCCGTTGGTGTCTTTGATGGGTGGAGTAAGTTAATTGTATCGTTTTCTGATCTTTGTTTTACTTCTACTTAGTATGTAAATTCAGAAAAAATATATAACCGCAATGACTTCAGCACCAAAATTCGTAAAATCATTCTTCGATATAAAAAGATTGGGTACAACATGGATGTTATACGACAGACTGCATGCATGGTAGTTAACCCAATCACCGTTGGCAACTTTGCTTCCCTCTTTAATTGCACGCCAGTGGGTCAGGCCTCAGATTCTATGACGGTTCCAACGTAAGGCTTATGTTGGTTGGTGCCTGATGCTCTGTCTCTGGTCGGGCTCATCAGAGTCTAACTGTCGGTTTTCTTTTGATCCAGCATTTCAGTGGATTTTTGCTGTCGAGTCCTCACCGTTGTCTCACCTCCGTGGTTCTTTGATTATTTGTGTTCACGGAGATGTTGCACTGATGAGTTAGGAGGCCTTCATGCGGACTGAACAAATTATTTGTCTAAATCGCGACGGAAGTAAGGGCGAGGATTGTGGCCACGTAAAATCGATTTAAGCCCCCAAGTGGAAATCTTTCCACTGACCGTTCCAAGGCGGTTCTTCTGTGGCGGTTTATTTATGTTGTTGTTTGTTACTTACTGTGTGTATCACTTGTGTCTTTTTATTTTGGATGGCCATATGGCCATATGTCCATTTTGTGGGAAAGTAACTGTCCGTATGGCCTTCCTTTGTTTAGGTTTCCATTATGGTCTGGTCGCTTAATGTTTGTGTTTCTTTCCCGTTGGTGTCTTTGATGGGTGGAGTAAGTTAATTGTATCGTTTTCTGATCTTTGTTTTACTTCTACTTAGTATGTAAATTCAGAAAAAATATATAACCGCAATGACTTCAGCACCAAAATTCGTAAAATCATTCTTCGATATAAAAACATTGGGTACAACATGGATGTTATACGACAGACTGCATGCATGGTAGTTAACCCAATCACCGTTGGCAACTTTGCTTCCCTCTTTAATTGCACGCCAGTGGGTCAGGCCTCAGATTCTATGACGGTTCCAACGTAAGGCTTATGTTGGTTGGTGCCTGATGCTCTGTCTCTGGTCGGGCTCATCAGAGTCTAACTGTTGGTTTTCTTTTGATCCAGCATTTCAGTGGATTTTTGCTGTCGAGTCCTCACCGTTGTCTCACCTCCGTGGTTCTTTGATTATTTGTGTTCACGGAGATGTTGCACTGATGAGTTAGGAGGCCTTCACTCACTGAACAAATTATTTGTCTAAATCGCGACGGAAGTAAGGGCGAGGATTGTGGCCACGTAAAATAAATTTAAGCCCCCCCCCCCACCCCCAGTGGAAATCGTTCCACTAACCGTTCCAAGGCGGTTCTTCTGTGGCGGCTTATTTATGTTGTTGTTTGTTACTTACTGTGAGTACCACTTGTGTCTTTTTTATTTTGGATGGCCATTTTGTGGGAAAGAAACTGTCCTTATGGCCTTCCTTTGTTTAGGTTTCCATTATAGTCTGGGCGCTTCATGTTTGTGTTTCTTTCCCTTTGGTGTCTTTGATGGGTGGAGTAAGTTCATTGTATCGATTCCTGATCTTTGTTTTACTTCTACTTTAACCTTCCTTTTGTTTTCCAGCAGTTTATCATCATTTATGTTTTCATTAATCTTGTGACAATGTGCTTGTTTGTTTGTATATATGTGTATAGTTACCATAGTGGACCGCAAGGTAGAATAGCTTATTAGCTAATTGTGTCACCCTCTAAAAAGATTGTGCAAATAAATAAAAATAAATAAGCCTTTGTGCTGGAACTGTGATAGAATCTGAGGTCTGGCCCACGGGGTGCAATTAAAGAGCGAAGAAAAGTTGCCAATCGTGATTGGGATAACTACCAAGCATGCAGTCTTTCGTATAACATTTATGTTGTACCAAATCTTTTTATATCGAAGACTGTTTTTTTCGAATTTGGGTGCTAAAGTCATTGCAAGTATATATTTCTCTGAATTTATATACTAAGTCACCATAAAATTCGGGTTTCGATAGACCTTGTTGCAGAAGAGATTTACGTCCAACATTGGATATTGAAATTAAATCGAAATGACGTCTATAAAATTTTCAAAAGGCTTTGCGTTGTTTATGATACCGATAACCCTGATTAAGAAGTTTAGCAGTTAACAATTTATTACGAATTTGAAGACAGTTACATGACTAGATACTCTGACAAATCGAATTTATTGCGAAATGTAAACGCCATAGGATGCTTCATCTGTATCACCACCTGGCATTCTTTTGAATGAGTCTTTAAACCTTACATACCAAACGATACTTGGATAGTGCGAGCAGTGAGGTTTATAATCATCGAGCACACCAGTGCATTGACATACGCAGATTTGTGTTCCGCTGGATGGTTGATCAATTGTCAACTTATAACTCTAAGGCGAATGCTCAAGCTTGCTTTGCACCTCACATATGCCGTATAACATCTTCTTTCATGTATATGCAATTGAAAGCAAAACAATGTATTCATATTAAATTGTTGAATGATAATACAATATATACCCTGTCAAAAAAGTAACTATACCAACTTTCGGGTAAATACCTTTAGTTATCCGGCAGTCATTCAGCTAAACGTGGCTGTAAACATGCGAAACGGACGATTAGCTACAAAATGCAAAATGCATTTGCATTTGCCCATACTATTCTGCTCAAGAGTTGTCTTGCAATATGTGCCTAGAAAGGTTTTGCAAGGAATTTGATATTGCGCATGCGCAGATGATCATTTTTAGTTTGAGATGAAATATCATGACCATTGATCATCGAAACTCACCTTACTTTTACAATAACTCATATCTTGCACTACAATCAAGGCTTATATCATAGTGTTGATTATATTTTCTTGTCCTTTGGGATCATTGTGGAATTTTGAAAATATCTGAGGGTCACTGATGAGGCCTAATTGGCTGAAACTAGCTAGTCTGGCCCAGAAAACATGTACAGTCCATATTTTTCACTTCTGTGGTGTATTCCTTGCTTCCAAAGGATAACCCTTTTATAGAACATATTTAATTTGTGAAATTCTCAGATTGTCTCCCTTTCAATTAAAAGTATAGCAATTTTCAATCTGTTGCTATTTCTATACCTGTCATTCAATTTTAGCAATTTCATTAAAAAGCGCTTTGTCGCCACCATTGCTGTTAACCATGCCGGAAAATAATGTAGAAAATTCATGTAGCATGTAGCACTACCAATTTCGCTTTTCGATGGAGTTTCAATTGAAAGCAGCATTTTGCACACAACTTCAGAGAATCGGAGGCCTGTACGTGATCGTCTGTTTCTCTTAGCAAATGGAACTAAAGTCAAAACCTTTTGTCAATAGACAAGAGGGTATCTAATAAAAGGTTACATATATCAAATTTTAGAAATATTGTGCTAAGTGTAATTTTTAATGGTGTTAAATCTTGGCCTTTGTAATGATTTATTCTGCGAAATTGTCACAGTTACCCCTTGGGTGTTTAAAACAATAGCCCAGGCTGGCGAGTTTACATAAACAAAAATAGTTTGGGTTTTTACATGGTAAAATGAGACTTCTAACTAAAACAAAACACTTTTTGTGTGTTTTTCATTTGTAGTAATGATGGTAACAGAAGGAATTTTATGTTTAGGAACTTTTTTGACTCAATATATAATGGCGACCGAAATATTTATGTTACCATATTTGTTTTTTGTTGTGGCAGATAATGCACCAAATGAACGCATTCAACAATGAATTATCGGATTGCTGTTTATCTGAAACATCATTCTAACATTTTACAAGTTCGTGTATTATAACCCCCTAAAACCCGATATTATATACCGAAAGTTTGGGTTAACAGGGGTATACATTATGTTTCAATTTCTGCTGTAAAACATAGACAGAAGCCTCTGTGATGAAGTATATAAGCCACTCGCCTCATAAACTATGGGTTGTGGGTTCGATCACAGACTTCCCCAGTCTTTCGGATGAGTCTTTAAACCAAGGCCCCGTCTCTGTATGACCTTGGTTGTTGGTGGGAAGTAAAACCCAAACACACTCACTCTTAAGCATTAGTTATTGGTATGTGATAGAACCGCATCATCGAAGCGGTTCTAACGAGCACCCCCAACATATTTGGGGGTAAAAATAAGAAAAAATGTCAAAAATGTCTTTCATAAAATATGACCCTTTTGGAGATATGAAAAAATGCACTATGTCACACGGACGCTTGTCACACGGACATGTTATCATAATTTAAACTGAAATATTGCTCTTCATTTGAATCACCACTCTACTTAACTGCAATATTGCTGTACATCGGGGGAACCATTCTACGAATTCCAATGTTGCTCTTCATCTGAGACACCATTTTACTTATCCCCAATATTGCTGTACATCTCACCAACATTCTATGACAATTCATGCGTAAAGGCTTACGGATAATTAGAGAGAATTTATTTTATGTAATGTTGGTTGGTACCTGATGCTCTGTCCCTGGTCGGGCCCATCGGAGTCAAACTGTATTTTAATCAACTGTGTTTGTTTGATTTGAGGTTTAACGTCCCCGTCAACACTGTAAAGGTCATTTTGGAGACGTTGCTTCCAATTTTGTGGGACTTTTACCCGACATTGAGATGAAATGACATCTCAAGCCCTGTCACCCAATGAAACCAATAAGGTTTATAAGCATGGACGGTCCGACTCGCACCGCGGTTCCTGGACAGGCTTAGATCCTCTAAGCGGTTTACCACTACTAGTTTGCGGGCCAGATTCAGCTCTGCGTGGAAGCATCATGCAGCCCATATATTTCTTCAAGCCCCTATGGGCGGGGGCGGTTTAATCAACTGTGATATTTGGAAAACATTTTTGGTTTTCATATTTGATATCGCATGTTTGTATTGTGTTATCTCTTAAACAGTTTGGTAGATTGTCAGCAGTTAGATGAACATTTATTTATTATTGGAACAAGCATGGCATTTTTGGGCCTCCGTTTTATATTCAGCATAGGCCAAAATCGGTTGACTTTGCAGATGAAATTTAATGCAAAATACCTCTTGCACGGATAGGCACGGTTAGATATCGGTGAGCTTTACGTCCCTCCGACAGCTAAGATCATACGGAGACAGGCCTCGATTTAAAGACATATCCGAAAGTCTGGAGAACCTAGGGATCGATCCTGCGACCCCTGGTTTACAAGGCGAATAGCGTTACCACTACACCACGGAGGCTTCTGATTTACTACAGTGTAAAGAGAGATGTTTGGTTATACCTTCAGAATTTCGTCACTGGAAACGTGTCAGTGTTTATCAGAGTTTTGTAACCTAACATTAACACAAACGCAGGCCCCATTACGAAAACACGCCTATACAAATACATTGCATACTTTACCACCGAAAAAATGAAAAATTTAAGATGAAAAATTTTGATATTTTTCTTATTTCTGCTCAAAATATAGATTGTGGGCACTCGTTAGAACCGCCTCATCGAGGCGGTTCCAACGAGTACCCGCAATCTATATATTAGAGCAGACATAATAAATAAGGTTTACCACTGTAAACCCCAGTTTTACTATACGAAAGTGGGGTTCAAGGGGATCAAAATTATATAGGCGTGTTTTCGTGATGCCTTTTTCCATCACGATAACACATCCGTGCGATATGGTACATTGTGGTGGTTCCAACCAGTACCCACAACCTATCATTACGCAAACACGCCTATACAAATACATTGCCACTTTTATCGCCGAATAAAATAAAGATTTTAAGATGAAAAATAATATTTTTCTTATTTCTGCTCAAAATATAGATTGTGGCTTCTCGTTAGAACCGCCTCATCGAGGCGGTTCTAACGAGTACCCACAATATATATTTTAGAGCAAAAATAGTAAAATAAGGTATACCCCCTTAAACCCCAGTTTTACAATATAA
Source organism: Lucinisca nassula (assembly GCA_963580285.1). Taxonomy (NCBI): domain Eukaryota; kingdom Metazoa; phylum Mollusca; class Bivalvia; order Lucinida; family Lucinidae; genus Lucinisca; species Lucinisca nassula. Next base: position 99,464,475 of record OY757019.1, read on the forward strand.
ATGTGGGGGTCAAAATTATATAGGCGTGTTTTCGTGATGGTTTTGGAGCAGGCATGTGGTACTTGTAACTAACAGACTGTATGGATAATTCCGCTTCCATCAATATGGTAACATATCCGTGCCATTAATGCCCTGGAAAATCCCTAGAGAAAGCAGATTTTACAATGGTATAGATTTTGTATCTTCTCCTTATCCGGAACATATATTTATGGATACTCATTAGAACCGCTTAAATGAATTGTAATGAGTACCCACAGACTATGTTTCGAGCAGAATGTACAGTTGTTGCTTCTTTTCTATATGTATGACAGAACCCTATTCTCACACACACATGTTACCCTTTAGACGGATAAGGTTGTGTAATCGATGGGATAATCATTGCAAGCTGTGTTCAGCAAATCGAATTAATTGAAATATATAAACGCCATAGGATGCCGCACGAGGAACATCAGCACCTAGAAAATGACAATTTACAATCTCAAAATAAAACTCATCTCGTTTATCATCAATTTTGCAGGAAACAAACTCGTCTACAATCTAGGACAATAGATAGATATAAAATTCCAAACCAGGGCCTCTTTATCAAAAGAATTTGCTAAAAATTATTTAACGGAAGTTCTTGGAGGAGTTGGGATGTGGGGGGGGGGGGGTTTAAATTTGACTGTTCAAACCATCGAAAAAGGTAATGGCAATATTTAATAAACCATCCAAATATCTAAAGTTATGCTCTTCAGAAGTGGAATCAAGTTAAAGTACCGTGTTTAAACAGACATGAAAAGCGGTAATGTTATTTAGAACTTTAACAGTGAATGTTTAATAAATCCCGCCATTTTCTTTATACTTGTAGGAAAATACCCAAATCCTGGAAACAAAACCGGTATGTAAAGTTCATTTGACAATCTTTTCAATACTGACTGCATCACGAAAACACGCCTGTATAATTTTGACCCCCTCGAACCCCACTTTTATATAGTAAAACTGGGGTTTGCTGGGGTAACCCTTATTGTTCTTATTTCTGCTCTAAAATATAGATTGTTGGTACTCGTTAGAACCGCCTAGACGAGGCGGTTCTTTGTTGGTACTCGTTAGAACCGCCTCGACGAGGCGGTTCTAACGAATACCCACAATCTATATTTTGAGCAGAAATCAGAAAAATATCACAATTTTTCATCTTAAAATTTTCATTTTTTCGGCAGTAAAGGTTACAATGTATTTGAATATGCATGCTTTCGTAATGGTGTTGCATCTAGGAATTACAATTAATTTTAATCAACTGTGATATTAAAGAATCATTTTTGGTTTTTATATTTAACGTAACCACACTGGGTATTCGACTACTTGGAACGCAGACGGATACCAAAAACGCCGACTGTTTACCTTGGATTTGAAAGAGGGTGAGTCGATAAAATCATGTTTCTTGCGACCCTATTAAAAAATCAGTTTTGATTTTTTGCTGTATTCTTCTGGAACTGTCACAGCTGTTTCGTAATGGTGCTTTTAGCTTCGATAGATTACATGAAAGCGTCTTTACAGACAACTAAAATGCAAAACATGCACAATTTCTAGAAGAATTAGTGTAAGTACCAGAAATGAAACCGATTTATCCAAAGATGTCATTGTAGCTTGAAAGAGAAATAGTCCTTGTTCAAAAATAAACTCCTATATACTCGTGCCATACGTTGCTCGGGCAGCAATAAGCATGGACTTGAGTGCACCATGCTGAAAGAAGATAATATTTACGACAGACGGATTTCTTTGATGTTACCATGAAACGCAGACGATGGATACCAATGACGGATTTACAATTAATGGCTAAATCAATGCCTTCTTCCATATCTCCTTAATTTTGAGGTCCAAAAAGCACGGTTATGAACAGTGTTGAATATTTCCCATGCCGTATATAAACGACGATGGTGAAAATAGCGTAAGACGAGTAAATGGTTACTCTCTCTCTCTCTGTCTCTCTGTCTCTCTGTCTCTCTCTCTGTCTCTCTCTTTTCTCTCTCCTTCTCTCTCTCTCTCTCTCTCTCTCTCTCTCTCTCTGCATGTGTCTGGTATAGGGATTATGAATTTCAACGACTTCCGTTTCATGAAATGTTTGTATAGTTCATGTTTCCTATACTTACATAAGTGTCTTCAGAAGATAACTGATGAAGAGGAACAGTCAGAGAGCCTTTCCTTGGTTCTAATATTTTTTTACTATAATAGTTCCACATTTTATTGAATAAAATAATAAAAAATATCCATCGAAGAGATGGCAAATCCCCCCGACCAAAAGCCAATATGGCCTTCAGAAGATTGTTCACCAATAGAAAGTGCACCAGAATTAAACCAGCAATATATCACAAAAGTTACTGCAGTTATGGCATTCACAAGATTATACTGTCAGGTGAGATAACTAAAAAACCAGGGCACTAAGAATTGTGGTTCTTGCGAATGACATGCCTGCTTAAGCTCATGTATTTCTGTACAAAGTACCATCAATATATCTCAAAGGGTATTTGAGATATGATGATCAGAAGCTGGTCAAATTGTTATATTGGAAAGGTAGGTAACTCAAATACCACAGCACCAACAGTTGTGTTTCTTGCACATGACACCCCTTCTGTACCTTGTATACATTTGCGCCAAGTTCCTTGAATATATCTCAAAGGGGGTTGGAGCTATGGCCATCACAAGGTTATATTGGCAGGGGAGAATACTCAAAAGCCAGAGCACCCAGAGTTGTAATTCTTGAGCATGATACACTTGCTTAACCTCATGTACATCTGCATCAAGTGCCACCAATATATGTCAAATGGTATTTGAGGTACGGTGATCACAAGGTAATCAGACTGTTATATTGGAAGGGGAGATAACTCAAATATCATAGCACCCAGAGTTGTGGTTCTTAGGCATGAAGCACCGTCTCAACCTTGCATACAAGTGGCCATCACAAGGTTATATTGTCAGGGGAGATAATTAAAAAACCAGGGCACCCAGAGTTGTGGTTCTGGCACGTGACACATCTGCTTAAACTCATTTATAACTGTACCAAGTACCATCAATATGTGGCCATCACAAGGTAGTGATTCTATATTATTGGAAGGGGAGATTACTCAAAAACCATGGCACCCAGAGTTGTGGTTCTTATGCATTACACACCGTCTCGGCCTTGTGAACAACTGTGCCAGGTATCATTGATATATCTTAAAGGGTATTGGAGTTATGGCCATCACAAGGTATTCACTCTATTTTATTGGAAGGGGAGATAACTCAAAAACCATGGCAATCAAAGTTGTGGTTCTTGTGCATGACACGCTGTCTCAGCCTTGTGAACAGCTGTGCCAGGTGTCATCAATGTATCTCAAAGGATATTGGAGTTATGGCCACCACAAAGTAATCATTCTATTTTATTAAAAAGGGAGATAACTCAAAAAGTATGGCATCCAGAGTTCTTGTTCTTGCGCATGACACGCCGTCTCAGCCTTGTGAACAATTGTGCCAAGAACCATCAATGAATCGCAAAGGATATAGGAGTTATGGCCATCACAAGGTTGCGTATACGGACGGACGGACGGACAGACGGACGGACGCCAGGCTGATCGCTATATCCCCCGAACCTATTCGGTCGGGAGATAAAAAGAGAAATTACAACTCACAGAGGATTTTCCAGATAAATCATTCATAGAGGATTTTTCAGATAGACCACAAATCGGCTGATAAATGTTCGAGGTTTCATGCAAGTATTCTAATGTTTGACGTTTCATTCCGTTATTCTATTTAGAAGTCTATCTATAGACCCAAGCAAGTTTTTTCTTCGGATGTTTGTGAAAGGCAGGAAACTGAAAAGGCAGGGAACTAAAAAAGTATGATCGACAGTGGTGGTTCTTGTGCAAATATATGTATATGCGCATTTAAACTTCTAAAGGTCCGCATTTGTTGGCGGTTTCGTTCAGATAGTCTATCTTAACCATATCGTCTCTCACTGCTGTGGGTTCTAACCTCGCGCGGGTCACATTTGAGACGCCAAGTTCTGCAACGGATTGTCAGTAGTAGTAGTAGTAGTAGTAGTAGTAAGAAGAAGAAGAACCGCTACACAAATAAAAGTGGCGGATTTTATCCGAGACGATCGTGTATAGGAAATGTGAATGCAATCCGTCAAAACTGTTCCTGAGAAAGCAGGTTTCAACTGCTGACGGATAGATGTTGCTCCAACCTGTTCATGTTTAAAAACTGTTGTGCATCTGCAGGCTATTGCACAAAATGCGTGATACTTCTTAATTTGTGTCATTCTTAGCAAACTCTAGACATTCATGACACTGTTTGTTCGAAATATTTAGACATGTTGCGCATTCATTCCATCACATGTCATATTAAATCATTTCTGCACCGAGATGCATCTGAAAGCAATCAGATTGTACAGCTACACATGCTGATATGATTCTTACCTGGTCGCAGGCGCCTTTCATGATGCATGTACCCATATATGACAACCAGAATCTTCCACATAACAATACTTGACAGGCGGGTTTCTCCTTTGTTTTATTTGTTGTAAGTTTTTTCAAATAGACTGGCCGTTTAAGCAAACGGTGTACGTAGACAAATCACCGATTTTGCGGCGTCTCAACTTGATCTGCATTGTCATATTTGACAAATATTGATCTCATACTACACAGCTTAATCGCTCAGACAGCTGACCAAATATTTACACTTACGCCCTGAGTTTCTGCCACTTTCATCTTTGAATTTTGCGGAAAAAAAAATGCATAGTTGCTATTATGTTAGATGTACGGAACCCTGGAAGGGACATGATTTTTTTTTATTATTTTATACGTTGTGCGCACAAGATAATATTTTGCACAACTTCCCAAGCTCTATGTTGTGCAAACAAGATAATATGTTGTGCGAACAAGATATTATCTTGTGCGCACAAGATAATATGTTGTCCGCACAAGATAAATTATGTTGTCCACACAAGATAAATTATGTTGTCTACACAAGATAATATCTTGTGCGCACAACATATTATCTTGTTCGCACAAGATCATATCTTGTTCGCACAACTTAATATCTTGTTCGCACAACATATTAAAACAAATCATGTCCCTTCCCGGGTTCCGTAAAGATGCTTCAATTAAAATCATCAAAATGCGAGATATAGACAGCTCCCAATGAGAGGTCTCATCTCGGCATACTGTGCATAGGCATCTGTAAAAACACCATGTTTTACATGCAGGTACTTTGTATTCATTCCGTTTCGGTATTATATCCCATATATGTCAATTAGATGCCTCCGTGGTGCAGAGGATAATCTACTCGCCTCGCAAACCAGTGGTCGTGGGATTGATTCCGGGCTTCACCAGACTTTCGGGCGAGTCTTTAAACAGAGGTTCCGTCTCCATATGATCTTGTTGTTGGTGGGGACGTAAAACTCAAACGCAATCGCCTATCGGGGTTTGAAGAGATAGATGGGCTGCATGATGCATCCACGCAGAGCTGAAACCGACCGCACACGAGCACTGGAAAACCGCTTAGAGGATCTAAGCATGCCAAGGCAAAGTGATGCGAGTCGGACCGTCCATGCTTATAAACCCAATTGGTTTCATTGGGCGACAGGGCTTGAGTTGCCATTTCATCTCAATGTCGGGTAAAAGTTCCAAAACATTGGAAGCAGCATCTCCAAAATGACCTAAATATTGTTGACGGGAACGTTAAACCTCAATTCAAACAAACAAATATCCTGGCAATATTTGATTTTGGACAACTGTTTGGGCATTCATTCTTTTCTGCTAAAGGGGGTGGGGTGAGGGAAACAAACTATTATTCGTATGTTTTAATCCATATGTGACATGGAGTCTTCCACCTAGTAAGTTTGGAGTTGTCACTTCCTATTATTAGGGTGTCAGGTTTGTTTTTATTTGTGGCAAATTTTACAAATATGAATTTTTCTTTTAGCAAACAATGTAGACCCAGATCAGACGCCGTGTCTGATCTGGATCGGCACTGTTTGCTAATGTCCCAGAAGAGGGCATATATGGGTTAATTATATTGCCATTCGTTCAGGTGAGTCATTCTTTCCCGAAATTTTTCTATAAATTTCACACTGTTTATCTAATAAGATCGATTCGTAATTTCGTAGGACCCGATCCTACCAACACGTACCACACACTGGAACAACGCCATATCAACGTCGTTGCAATAATGTTTGTTTGATTTGAGGTTTCACGTCCACGTCAACACTGTAAAGGTCATTTTTGAGACGTTGCTTCTAATTTTGTGGGACTTCTACTCGACATTGAGATGAAATGACATCTCAAGCCTTGTCGCCCAATGAAACCAATAGGGTTTATAAGCATGGACTGTCCGACTAGCACCGCTTTGCCTGGGCAGGCTTAGATCCACTAAGCAGTTTACCAGTACTCATGTGCGGACCGGATTCAGCTCTGCTGGACGCATCATGCAGCCCATATATTTCTTCAAGCCCCTATGGGCATTGCAATAATGTATAATCATATTTATCTGTCAAAATAATGAAACAAACTCGTATAGTTCTAATACGATCTGTTTTGAGTTCGAGCCTGGCTCGGGTCACATGTGAGACGCCAAGTTCTGCAACGGAAGGTCAGGTCGTTTTTCTCCGGTTTTCGCCCACCTCTGATTAACGATCGGCTCGACATGAGTGAAATAATCTTGAAAGGGCCGTAAAACCAAACCCCCCCCCCAAAAAAAAAACAAAAACAAAAAAAAAAAAAAAAAACGATCTGTTTTGAAATTTAATGTACAGTGAAACTTCGATGACTCAAACACTGATGGCCCATTTACTACGGCCGAGTCGAACTCTTTCTTGAGTCCCTAGAAAGAAAATGACATAACTGCAGATATAAATATAGTTTGTATAATTGTCTTATTTGATCTTGAAAATGTATGTTTTGTGTACTCACAAAAATCGCCTCGATGAGGCGATTCTAATGAGTACATCCAACATGCATTTATTTTGAAGAAAACTGAAAATATGTCCGTATTCGGCCTCCTCCCCTAGCTCCAAGATCAACCCCCTGTGGCTCGAACCACCGTGGTCTCGAACAAATTTTCTTGGTCCCAAAAGTGTTCGAGCCATTGAAGTTCGACTGTATATTCATATTTATCTGTCAAAATACTGAATTTAAAAGTACTTTGCGTGGACTAAAGGTAGCGAGAATGACTGAATTCATGTCCGTGGTTGTTTTGTGGGACTACGCTATTAATATACCTAAGGAAATTTACAAATCGTGCCTATTTGATCGTAAAAGTATCTAACATTATGAAATCACAGATTTATGACACCTAATAAGAACCAGTGCTTCAGCTGAAGTGCACGACCCGTTGGATGCTTTAAGCTTTATGAGTGTTACCATATATGGGTATGGTGGCCATTTTGGTCATGTGACCTGGACCTAAAACGGTTCCCCCAATAAAGGTGCCTTATGGCAAGGAGCAAAAATATATCTTATACTTTAGTACTGTATTCTGAATCGTTTGCAGGATAAAATGCATTATCACTTTTCCAATACAAAAGCATATGTGTCAAAGTTTGACCTAGGCACAAAGAAGGTCAAGGTCGACCCAGGGTCACCATTTTAGCAATTTATGATGGACCTACGTCCCAGATGCTATTTATCAAGTTTCGTGGAAATCTGCCTAGTGGTTCTGGAGAAGACTATTTTTGAAGGGTTTTTACCATATATGGCTTGGCGGCCATTTTGGTCATGTGACCTGGACCCCATGAGCAAATTTTGGTTTCCCCCATCCCATAGAGGCTCCATATGAAATTTGACTTCAATCGGCCCAACGGTTTCCGAGGAGAAGCAGTTCGAAAATTTTCACATTTTTCGCCTCGGCGAGGCTATACTAAATGGAATGTAATATTTGGCAAGTTCATTGGTTAGATCTCATTGATATCTATCAGTATGCCAAATATAGTTTGAATATTCCAACAAAAGCATCTGTGTCAAAGTTTGACCTAGGCACAAAGAAGGTCAAGGTCAACCCAGGGTCACCATTTTAGCAATTTATGATGGCCTACGTCCCAGATGCTTTTTATCAAGTTTCGTAGAAATCTGCCTAGTGGTTCTGGAGAAGACTATTTTTGAAGGGTTTTTACCATATAAGGCTTGGCGGCCATTTTGGTCATGTGACCTGGACCCCATGAGCAAATTTTGGTTTCCCCCATCCCATAGAGACTCCATATGAAATTTGACTTCAATCGGCCCAACGGTTTCCGAGGAGAAGTAGTTAGAAAATTTTCACATTTTTCGCCTCGGCGAGGCTATACTAAATGGAATGTAATACTTTGAAAGTTCATTGGTTAGATCTCATTGATATCTATCAGTATGCCAAAAATTGTTTAAATATTCCAAGCGGTTAAGTCACTATCACCAATTTTCACAAACGGGTTACGGACGGACATACAGACCATATATGGCTTGGCGGCCATTTTGGTCATGTGACCTGGACCACATGAGCAAATTTTAGTTTCCCCCATCCCATAGAGGCTCCATATGAAATTTGACTTCAAACGGCCCAACGGTTTCGAGGAGAAGCAGTTCGAAAATTTTCACATTTTTCGCCTCGGCGAGGCTAAACTAAATGGAATGTAATATTTGGCAAGTTAATTGGTTAGATCTCATTGATATCTATCAGTATGCCAAAAATTGTTTAAATATTCCAAGCGGTTAAGTCACTATCACCAATTTTCACAAACGGGTTACGGACGGACATACAGACCATATAAGGCTTGGCGGCCATTTTGGTCATGTGACCTGGACCACATGAGCAAATTTTAGTTTCCCCCATCCCATAGAGGCTCCATATGAAATTTGACTTCAATCGGCCCAACGGTTTCCGAGGAGAAGCTGTTCTAAAATTTTCACATTTTTCGCCTCGGCGAGGCTATACTAAATGGAATGTAATATTTGGCAAGTTCATTGGTTAGATTTCATTGATATCTAACAGTATGCCAAAAATTGTTTAAATATTCCAACAAAAGCATATGTGTCAAAGTTTGACCTAGGCACAAAGAAGGTCAAGGTCAACCCAGGGTCACCATTTTAGCAATTTATGATGGGCCAACGTCCCAGATGCTATTTATCAAGTTTCGTTGAAATCTGCCTAGTGGTTCTGTAGAAGACTATTTTTGAAGAGTTTTTACCATATATGGCTTGGCGGCCATTTTGGTCATGTGACCTCGACCCAATGAGCCAATTTTGTTACCCCCCATCCCATAGAGGCTCCATATGAAATTTGACTTCAATCGGCCCAACGGTTTCCGAGGAGAAGCAGTTAGAAAATTTTCACATTTTTCGCCTCGGTGAGGCTATACTAAATGGAATGTAATATTTCGCAAGTTCATTGGTTAGATCTCATTGATATCTATCAGTATGCCAAAAATTGTTTAAATATTCCAAGCGGTTAAGTCACTATCACCAATTTTCACAAACGGGTTACGGACGGACAGACAGACAGACCATATATGGCTTGGCGGCCATTTTAGTCGTGTGACCTGGACCACATGAGCAAATTTTAGTTTCCCCCATCCCATAGAGGCTCCATATGAAATTTGACTTCAATCGGCCCAACAGTTTCCGAAGAGAAGCAGTTCGAAAATTTTCACATTTTTCGCCTCGGCGAGGCTATACTAAATGGAATGTAATATTTGGCAAGTTTATTGGTTAGATCTCATTGATATCTATCAGTACGCCAAAAATTGTTTAAATATTCCAAGCGGTTAAGTCACTATCACCAATTTTCACAAACGGGTTACGGACGGACAGACAGACTGACAGAATGACAGAATGACACTGTGATTTAAGGGCACTCTTAGAAATCAACCGACTTCAGTCGGTCGCTTTTTCTGCGGGTCGTGCAACTGACGGGTCATGTGCGCTACATAAAGTCATATGCGCGAATATGGCCCACATGTGGTATTAAGACAAACCGTCACGTTGGTGTCTTTTGGCGAAAAGCGAAAGGCAATCGTATCGATTCCTGGTCATTGCCTTCCCTTGTACATCGAGAATACCCTCTTTGGTCGAGGTACACTGTGGTACGACTCAGTAACTAGATTAACTTTCCAATTAAACGAAAACAGAATGTATTTTACTCTTTTTTTCCACGCTTGCGGTTTCCACGTCAATGGTAACCATAACTTTGTGCCGTCTGCATTGCGTGGTATCTGTGCGGGTCGTCATTGGTATCCTTATTCGAAAACCCTCATCAAGAAATTCACATCTATAATTCTAAAATCCTGCTTTTTGCTAATTCTAATAACGCATGGCAGGTACTCAATACATTAGTATTTTATGCTATTCAGGAAACATTGGAAATTATATACGAATTATTGCTGTAAAACTAAAAAAACTGTCGACTTGCATCAAGCATCTATATTTTGCCGAATAAAATAGGTCATAATTCGTCATTGACAGAAGGATTTGCATCCACTGTTCGTGGAAAGTATTCCGAGACACTGCGAAACAGATTGCTATCAACATCTGTGGGCATCTATTTGATATATGCCCGTAAAATGCGATTTGTTCAACTCACCACGAATGTTTGTTGTTGTTTTTCCGTCGGCGTTTTTGGTATCCGTCTGCGTTCCAGGTAGTCGAATACCCCGTGTGCATGTTTTTATTGCCTTATCTCTTAAACAGTTTGATAGATAGAAATAGATCGGCACTAACTCTGATGTGTTGAGTAATAAATCACAGTTAGGAGGTCATTTGTAATGCAGATCAAATCACGAGCGCGAAGCGCGCGTTATTTGTCTACTTTCAACTGACCGACAAACTGTGATTTATTACCTTACAAATCACTGGCTAGAGCTGATCTATATCGATTCTAACAGGCTGAAAATCGGCAAAAGTGCTGTTGTTTGCTTCAAAATCTCATAACTTTTCGCCATTGTTAGAAGAAATCCCGCTAAAATTATCGACTGAAACACATGTATTTATATGCTTCTCTAATGTTTTCGATGCGAGAATATGACGTTACATCGTCTAACGTCAAGGAAATCGACTAGTGACGTCATAAATTGGCAGTTTTTAATGACGTCACACGTCACGCTCTTCCTTGTCTTGATTTGTTGTAGAATGAAACACAGTTATTTTCCATTGCCTGTATAGGCGCGCTGTGTTAGAATATCAGTTAGATATATTTAATATTGAAACAAGCATTCAAGTTCATGACATTTTTGTGCTCAGTTTAATATTCAGCGTAGGCCAAGATGGGTTGATGGTTCCAGAAATTTTAGTGTAAAATACCTCTGGCATGGATAGGCATGGTTAGACCCTCGACTCTATTATCAAGGTAAATACAAGACAAAAAAGTTAACTTGAGTCAACATGAACCCATTGTATACTGGTGGACTCTTCCATTAATATACATTGTACAAATAATAATCAAAAATGAGTTCCTTTAAGAGCAATGCAAACATTCATAAGAAAGAAGATGGGTCATACTACGTAGTTTCGGCTAATAAAGCCTCATCAGTGACCCTGTAATGATCCGGCAAAGAAAGCCAGAGAAAACATACAGCAATTTTGCGAATTTCGAATAGGCAGTCGATTCAAAGACTGATATAAATCAAAATGGGGTCCAAATATTTCAAAACCTGTCTAGAATATGAGTCTAAACCAATAATTAAATTCCGATTTCTCAGAATATTCACGCTGATCTCAAAGGACCAAAAGTAAAATATAAACTGCACTATGGTTGATGTACGGGGAGACGTTTTACGGCCGCCACACGGCACAACACCAGCTGCAGTGAAGGCAAATAATAATCAAAAATGAGTTCCTTTAAGAGCAATGAAAACATTCATAAGAAAGAAGATGGGTCATACTACGTAGTTTCGGCTAATAAAGCCTCATCAGTGACCCTGTAATGATCCGGCAAAGAGTGAGTGAGTGAGTGAGTTTTAGTTTTACGTCCCACCAACAGCTAAGGTCATACGGAGACGGGACCTCGGTTTAAAGACTCATCCGAAAGTCTGGAGAAGCCCGGGATCGATCCTGCGATCCCTGGTTTACAAGGCGAGTAGCGTAACCACTGCGCCACGGAGGCTTCTAAGATCCGGCAAAGAAAGCCAGAGAAAACATACAGCAATTTTGCGAATTTGTCTTATAAGGGATGGTAGGCCTATTGTATTGGTTTTTATACTATTTTTGACGGAAATACTGTTAGCAAATGGTGCAGACCTTGATCAGACGCCGCGTTCTGACCATGTCCTGTACTGTTTGCCAAGGTAGTCCTTTAGGGGTTTCCCGCATGCAGTGGGTTACAGTACATGGTCTGTAGACTATGAGCGGCCGACTTTCATCTAATTTGCAAGAATATATTATTGGAACATTCGTTTGAGTGGATTGTGTTTTCTGCGAAAATTTGGCAAAAAATTAAACGTGTGAATGAGGTATCGTTTTAACAGTCTTTCATTCAACTTGGCCTGGTCTGAATCAGAAAATTGTTTACACCAACAGTTTTCAGTTCTTTGGTATATTCCTTGTTTCCAAAAGATAAACCTTTCAAATACCATATTGCATTTATATAATAATTGAAATTTGCATATGAGTTGGAAAGATTTTGGTGGCTCTAAATTTCAGCTGAATTCAATTGAATAGAGATGTTTGGTTATACAGTAAAATTCCGCTATTTAGACAACCTAAAATTAATCTGCTTTTAAAATCGTTTTAAGGAGGTTTTAGTTATTCTTTCTTTATTCACCTTATTTGCATTATCTGCTGGTTCCTAGTCTGAAGATTATCAGTGTTGGGATAACAGGTAACCAGACACCCCTGACCTTTCAAGGTCAGGGGGGTCTGGTTACCTGTTTTTCCAATATTGATAAAGTGTAAGCTGGGAGCCAGCAAATAATGCAAATACAGTTCAACCTGTATTAAGCAAGTGCCTAAGGGATAGTCAAAATATGCTTGCTTAAGACAGGTTCTTGCTTAATACAGGTGAAATTTAACACATCTGCCTTTCTTGGGAACTGAATGCCTGCTTGCTTAAGACAGGTTGCTTGCTTAATAGAGGTGGCCACTAAGACAGGTTTTACTGTATGGTGAATGTTTACTACACCTAGTGTATCCTATTAATGGACCACCTTTGGGACGACCACCTTTTGAACAGTTCCAAAGGTGGTCTTATTATAGGAATTTTACTGTACCTTCAGAAGTTCGTCACTGGAGAAGAGTAATAGTTTATCAGAATTATGTAATATGATAAGGTTTCCCCATTACGATAACACACCCGTGCGACAAAGTTCCTTTTTTAAACCTCAAAAAAGGTATTTTTCTGATGAAAATTTGTGATATTTTCCTTATTTCTGCTTCAAACATAGGTTTTGGGTGCTCGTTAGAACCGCCTCACTGAGGCGGTTCTAACGAGTACCCACAACCTATGTCTTGGAGCAGAAATAAGGAAAATAATGTTTACCCCCGTAAACCCCAGTTTTCTCTATATAAAGTGGGGTTTAGGGGGGTCTTTATTTCACGGACTTGTTCACGTGATGCCTACGATTGACACAAGTGCAGGCCCCTTTTACAAAAACGAAAAAATCTTCCGTGCGACACAGTACATTGTGGCGGTTCTAACGATGTATTTGAGCAGAAATAAGAAAAATAATGTATATCCCCTTAAACCCCAGTTTTCTCCATATAAAGTAGGGTTTATGGGGTGTTCATTTCACGGGCTTGTTTTTATGCGATGCAGCCTACACTCAGAGATAATAGACACACCTGTGTTAGTAGTGCTTTGACAAGGCACTCGTATATGGTAACTACAGCTACATGTGGTACTTGCAATAAGCTTACTGTTCGGATAATTCCGCTTCCATCACTGTGGTAACAAAATCTATGCCATTGTAATCGATATCTCTGTTTTTCTCTTTACCTACAGACATTTTACAAGAAAAAGACCCACAAAAAACTGACACCCATATAATTTGAAATCGACCACTCCAAACTTACTAGGTGGAAGATTTCGTTGACATATATGTGCTAATTAAAGCTTATATATTAACATAAGGTTATACTAAACATATTGAAACTTCAGTGACCCGAACACTGATGGCTCATGTGTCATGACTGAGTTCAATCCGTTGTCGAGTCTTTTTTGTTTGTTTGTTTGATTTGAGGTTGAACGTCCCCGTCAACAGTGTTAAGGTCATTTTCGAGACGTTGCTTCCAATTTGTGGGACTTTTACCCGACATTGAGATGGAATGACATCTGAAGCTCTGCCGCCCAATGAAACCAATAGGGTTTATATGCATGGACGGTCCGACTCGCACTGCTTTGCCTGGGCAGGCTTAGATCCTCTAAGCGGTTTACCAATACTCGTGTGCGGGTTGGTTTCAGCTCTGCATGGAAGCATTATGCAGCCCATCTATTTCTACAAGCCCCGATGGGGTTGGGGGGGGGGGGGGGCGACAAAAATTGTGTCATTAGTTAACATATTGGTAATAGTCTGATCAAAGGATAATGCATATACGCTATTATTTTGGCTGAAAATATTGTGAGTAGTTTTTGCAAATGCAAAATCTACTCACATTTGTTTCAGCAGATATACCACAGTATTAGATTTGATTGATTGTCTTGGTGTTTTAACCCTTTTTTGTACCAAATGGAATCTTCCTCCTTATATGTAGCAGGAGTCCATTTCGAAATTTATGGGTGTCAGGTTGTGTTTATTTGGAAAATGACTGAACTTTTAGCACAGTGGAGGCCCTGATCGGACGCCGCATTCTGTGGGGTCTGAACAGGGCCTGCGCTGTTTGCCAGGGTAACCCTTTTGGGGTTTCTGAATAGCCTTCAGTGGCTCGAACTACCACTTTAAGGTCTGACTGTATTTGATATGTGTTGAACTCATTTCATTTCACACGCATAATACAAAAGCAAATTACAAGCATGGCCCCCGCCCATCTGGGCAAAGCGGTGCGATGCTTATAAACCCTATGGGTTTCATTGGGCGGCAGGGCTTGAGATGTCATTTCATCTCAATGTAGGGCCAAAGTCCCACACAAGGAAGCAACGTCTCCAAACTGACCTTTACAGTGTAGGCTGGGACGTTTAACCTCAAATCAAACAAACAAACAAAACAAACAAATTACCATTTTATAACACCTTGCCCATTTTGATTTGAGGTTTAATGTCTCTGCCAACACTAGGTCATGATAGGATCTTTGATAGATGAGACAGATGAAAGAAACTCCTGTTTTTTACTTCATCTCTATAAACCGGTACCAAAATATCTAACAATGATCAATATCTACACTACATCATGTTAAAAAGTTCGTATAATGAACACCCATCAACCCCCACCTAATCGTGGGTACTCTTTAGAACTGCCTGATTGAGGCGGTTCTAACGAGCACCAACAATCTTTGTTAAGACTAGAAACAAAGAACAAATATCACCAATTTTCATCTCTAAAATGTTAGTCCTGAGAATATGAAAGACGCCATTTAACGCGCTGCATGCTGGGTATTTGTTTTCAGCAGATGATATTTTGATATTTTTTTCGTTTTTTCTAGACATCACGTGAACACGTCCGTGAAATGAAGACCCCCCTATACCCCACTTTATATAGAGAAAACTGGGGTTTACGGGGTTATACATTATTTTTCTTATTTTTGCTCAAAGACATAGGTTGTGGGTACTCGTTAGAACCGCCTCAATGAGGCGGTTCTAACGATCACCCACAACCTATGTTTGCAGTATTTGTAAGAAAAATATCACAGATTTTCATCAGAAAAGTAGCCATTTTGGAGATGTGAAAAAATGCACAGTGTGGCACGGGTGTGTTATCGTAATGAAAACAGGGTTTGACAATTCATGCAAATTAATTGTCTCCTGTGGAGACAATTTGCATGAGATGTCTAATCCTGTTTGCTGCAAAAAATGAGAAAAATTTCAACACCTTGTCATATCTGAGTTAGCCTAGAGAATTGTAAAGGTTTACGGGTGTGTTATCGTATTGGTTAATTACATATTAGCAGCACTGGGCATGTTCAAAGTCAGTAACAGCATCACGAAAACACGTCTATATAATTTTGACCCCCCCCTTAAAACCCACTTTTTATAGTAAAACTGGGGTTTGCAGGGGTAAACCTTATTTTTCTTATTAGTGCTCTAAAATATCGACTGTGGGTACTCGTTAGAGCCGCCTCGATGAGGCGGTTCTAACGTGTACCCACCATCTATTTTTGAGCAGAAACAAGAAAAATATTACATTTTTTTTGTCTTAAATATTTAGGTTTTGTAGCGGTAAAGTTTACAATGTATTTGTACAGTCGTGTTTTCGTAATGGAGGAGGCCACTTTAGAAATTTAAGGTTGTAAGGCTTTAGGGTAGCCTTCATTTTGTTTTGTGTTCGATGGTTATGAGACTTTTGTACATTTATTTTGATATACACACAGTGTGCACTGGGTCTCAAAGCTTGTACCACAGACAAATGATCGGGATCCTCAGTGATGAGATTTAGAGACCATAGTTTATTTTCTGTTTTTTTTTTTTTTTTTTAGTTTTACGACCCTTTAAAGGTGCATTATTGAGCTACCGGGTCTCAATTTTTTTCTGTTTTTTATCTTCAATGCATACTTCTTTGCTATGTGTACAATTTTGGAGCCAAAAACAGCTTCAGAACTTTGTGAAAATGGTCTTTTTCATTCGTGTTTACCCTTCGCTCTGAACATGTGTTCGGAATTTCTGTTCTAAAAATAAATATGTCGCTTTACACATACATGGAGACAGTATCGTCTCTGAGTGTCGTTACTTATGACATGCTATTCAGCGTCATGTGTTTTTTCCGATTCATGCATGGCCTAAGCAAACAAGGCCAAACATGAACGTCGCATAACGTCATATATGGGGATTCTATTTTTGTCACGAACTAAAAATAGATCTAACTAGTGTTCGAAACCTAGTTAGGGAATCCCTCTCAAACTCGTTTACCTGTCATCATAATTGTTCGCATTTTTGCATAAAATGCATTCATTTGTATTGTTTTAAAGAAAAATACCGGCTATATGCATTTTATTTTTGTAAGCATTTTTTCCAGATAGCTCAATAATGCACCTTTAAGATTTGTTTTACTTACTTTGAGCCAATCGTTAATTGGAGGAGGGCGAAAACCGGAGTACATGGATAAAAACGTCCTGACTGTCAGTTGCAGAACTTGGCGTTTCATATAAGACCCGAGAGAGGCTCGAATCTACAGCATTCAGAGTGCTGTTACCCACAAGGCCACGGAGGCCACTCTAGACTAAAGTGATAATACACGTACAAAATGCATTCAAAATATTTTGCAGCATATTTTAGACCATTTTTATATTTGTAGGAGAAGACCAAGAAGTTGAAAATAAAGGAGGTATGTAAACTAGAAGAGAAGGCAATGATCAGGTATCGATATAATTAAATCACAACTACCATCAGAGACACCAACGGGAAAGAAGCACAAACATGAAACAACTACACCCTAATGGAAACATAAATAGGGGAAAGCCAAAAGGACGGTTACTGTCCCACAAAATGGCCAATTGGCTATCCAAAACAAAATAATATAAGCGATACACACACTCAAAAACAAAACATAACAAAAATAAACCACGACAGAAGAACCGCCTTGGAACGGTCAGTGACATGAATTCCACGGGGGGGGGGGGTTCAATCGATTTTACGTGGCCACAATCCTCGCCTTTACTTCCGTTGCGATTTAGACAAATAATTTGTTCAGTGCGCATGAAGGCCTCCTAACTCATCAGTGCAACATCTCCGTGAACACAAAAATCATAGAACGTCAGAGATGAGACAACGGTGATGACTCGACAGCAAGAAACCTCTGAAATGTTGGAGCAAAATAAGACCTGTACAGCCTGGCAGCGACTATATGAATGAGTTCGAGTTCTAACTTATTTGACTAAAGTTGCTGTTACATTTGTTACCCTTTAATTCCTTGTGAGAGAAACGACCAATCAATGACGACGAAACAAAATTACTGGTTCTAGTGTTCTCTTATACTTAAGGGAAAATTGAAAACCAGTCACCCATATTCTGGCCAATCTTTTGGATTGTCCGACTATGGCTGACTGGTTTCCAGAATCTATAGTCATCATGTTAACATGTCCGTGAAATGAACACCACTCTAAACTTTATAGAGAAAAATGGGGTTTAAGGGGGTACTTTCTTCATTTCGGTTCTAACGAGCATCCACAACCTATGTAATGAACGAAGTTTATGTTCGTGTTTCTTTCCCTTTAATACCTTGGATGGGGGATGTGGGGTAATTGCATCGATTCCTGATCATTGCCTTCACATCACATTTATTTAGAATAGAAGTGAAGGCAATGATCAGGAATCGATACATTTAACCCACAGCTCCCATCCGAGACACAAAAGGGAAAGAAACACAAACATGAAACAACAAACCCTAATGGAAAGATCAATAGCGGAAAGCCAAAATGACAGTTACTTTTCCACAAAATGGCCAATTGGCTACCCAAAGCACAATAATAGAAGCGATACAAACGCTCAAAGACAATAGATCTTGTTGCAGAAGAGATTTAAGTCCAATATTGAATTTTGAAATTAAATCAGAATGACGTCTATAAAATTTTGAAAAGGCTTTGCGTAGTTTATGGGTCCGATAACCCTGATTAAGAAGTTTAGCCGTTAACAGGCTTGCCTTTGCGCTGTGCATTTTTCTGCTCGGCTTCGTGGATTCTTTTTGCCTCACCTGCTGATTCGACCTCATTACTTGCTCGGTTCTGTGGATTTTGTTTGGTATGTTGAAGTTCTTGAGCGATGCTATGAATGTGCCATTATAATGCTTCTTCTGACACCACTTATAGTTCTCAATTTCTAGTTCTAGATAGAGGAATTTCTTTGGCAAATGTTCCTCAGGCATTCTGGTAACTTGGCCTGTCCATCTTACCTGTACAAGTGTCAGAAGAGTATGTACAGTCTGCATCCTCACCCTTATCTGGACGTCTGTGTCTCGAATCCTGTCTTGCCACATAATCTTTAAAAATTTTCAAAGACGGCTTGTATGAAAGTGGGTTAGTCTTTTGCTATACCGTTGGTAACCCGTTTCTGTTTCACATACATATAATTGTGTTGGCAGCGCCACACTCTGTAGACTTTCAGCTTTGTGTCAAACCTGGTTCAACTTCGACACCAATTTTGACACTCACTTCACCACCAATGTGCACGACTCTTTACAATAGGTCCCCAAGATAGGTGAACTTGTCTACCACTTGATCCCTAGTATGGTGGGCTCCTTGTAAGGTTTGCGAGATAATAGACTTTAATAGACTTGCTCAGTAGTTTATACAGGTTGTGATATCATAGCTGTCACAATAGTCAGATACTTGATATACACTTTTTTGCATCTTCTCTTCTGTTGGAGCATCCATTGCCATGTCATCAACAAAGAAGAACTCATCTAGCAGCCCTATCTACATATTGCATTTGGCTTGCAACCTTCTAAGGTTGAAAAGTTCCACATCAAAGCGATGCCTAAGAGCATTTATTCTATTGCCATCATCATTGAAACCATCTGTGGGCATGGCAGGGGACATCATGCTGAACAGTGTTGGGCTAGTACACAGCCTCGCTTGACTCCATTTGTCCCAGAGAATAGACTCATTTTTGACTCGTGCAAGCATACCAACTAAGTATTGGTATAAACTTGGTTTGACATTCATACCTCACCATAATTTACCATAGACGCTCTCGACTGTGAGTGTTACGAGATGGAATAGGAAACCTCTCTGGTGCTTATGCACATCTAAATTATTTTAGTAGATATATGGTAGGGCGGTGCGAGTGAAATATTTTAGGTGAAATATGGTACGCAAACTATGCGGCTCCATGAACAAGTCATGCACATATCATACGATGTATGCATGGGTGGTTTATAGAGAGCTGTTTTTACAATACAGGGGGCCGCTAAAAGGCCGAGTCCTATAGAATTTGCCTAAAAATCGCCAACCGCCAAATTGTGCCATATATGATTTTTATTCCCGTCACGTGTTGTGTGGGTGTTCGTTTTGACAGGAGTCATGTCATTGATTATAGGGTCGTTTCATCAATTTTTCCTATGGGAAATATACTATTTGAACGCAAATCCATTATCTACTCGATTTTTGCTATCTGGCTTTGTTTGTGGCCGGTATCTCCACCTTGCCACGAATTGAGCAAGATAATATGGGTAGGCATGATTTTCCGGTAGTATTCATAGATATATAAACCCTGAAAAAAAGCGGACACTTTAGCAGCAGGTCAAGTTGTAAAGAGTGAACATTGTGACGGGGAAATAGAAAGTATATTGAAAGGTATGTTAAATCTATTTTTGTATGAACATGCTTGTAGGTTTTGGAGGGGTTTACCTCTAGTATATCCCAACTTTCTGAAGCCTATTCTGAATTCACTGTTGTGGCCTGTAGTGATTAGGCTACTAGCTTTGCCAGCTAGACGTCGCAGAATTGATCCCAGGCTTCTCCAGTAGTAGAATGAGTCTTTCTAAGTGAGGTCCTGTCTCATGCTGACCCTAGATGTTGGTGAGACGTAAAGTTTGGACACCCGCTCATTCTAGATTCATTTAGGCTTTTAGACCCCTTTTGTAGAATGTAATTAATAAACGCCGGGTCACTTGTTTGATCTATGACTTGTGACTAGCTGTGGTTAGAAAACCGTGGTTCCGTCCCAATATGATATTAGGTGTAGAGGGGACGTAAATTTAAGACGGGTTTAACCACATCTTCATCATCAGGGCAAACTCTTACAAGAGCCTGTTGGGTTATCCGTGATGATGAACCGTAATGAATTTTATTTTACAAGCATGTTCACGTTGATTAGAAATAATTTTGGTCAAGAAGAATTACGAGTTCATTTTGTAATGATGCCGTTTTTGTCTGATAACTCAGTTTGTGCATGTATGTACATATAAAGAACGTGATGATGATAAGTGGGAGTATTTGGTCGCCACACGTCATAACGGCCTGAGCGACGGGGATGACGTCAGCTGCGTCATCGGCGTCGCGAGGACGGTTGTGACGGGGTGCCTACCAAATAGAGAGAATTTACGGCAAACAGTGTTGGCCCATATGAGACACTAACAAATGTTGTAGATTATAGATGAAAATCTTCTGTTGTAGTTTCTATCTGTTATTAATGTATTGAATTTGTGAATAGCTATATTTGTGAGCCGTGTCGCGGAGAAGGATATGAAATAGAGATTGTTATGTTTCCTGTAATTGGCGGCTGACCAGGTAGCGCAAAGGCGTGGTCTGTTCAATTGCCTCTTACTTGTGATAATGTAGTGAGCACAAATTTGATGAGTATTATGCTCAGTAGTAGTGAGCATTAATTGATTTCTGTAGTGCTCAGTAAGGAAACATGAACTTTGAGTATTATTGTGTCAAGCGCTGGGTGCTGATAATTTGATGCACAGTCAAGTTGAGTTCTGCTGTACGGTTATTTGTCGCATGCACTAATCAGCCTGTATGTCTGGTCGGCGCATGCGCAATAACGGTATATGCATGAACATATTCTTACTTCTCCGGGAGGGGGATCATGATATAGCATGTATGTTTTGTGACTCGTTTCTAGTCCCGTTATCGTAATTTGCAGGCATAACAATGTGTGACCTGCTGCTCCCTGCTTCATAGCAGCAGGTACTGGTACGACGCTAGGCGTTAGGGTCCAGCAAGGGCGGACAGACCGCCGTAATCAGCGCCTACCAGGATAGAAGCAGATTCTTCTAAATCATTGTTCGTTGTAAACAAATGTGATCATGGAAGAGGTCAACTTACCTTATTTGGACGATCACTGAACGTCTGATCAGCAAACGTGATCGCTAATCCTAGGATTATCAACTATGTTGATAGACTAGTTTTACTAGTTCGCGAGAGGAAGTGTCACGCGAGTGGGGGATTCACCCTAAGTTATAAACTGGCCAGTCGCGTCTTGTGTTGATTTTTTTTTTTTTTTTTTTTTTTTTGTTTTTCTTGTTTTTGTTGTTTGCTTCTGTAGGTATTCACGTCACCCGTTCCGAGCACAGAACAGTGTTTTGCCTTCGGAGCGGACGTCGTGAGTTGGCTACAGAAGCAACAATTTGTGATGTTTTGTGTTAGTAAGTGTTGTATGTAGATACTGTAAATAATTCATGTCATTCATTTAACATCTTTCTTGTGCCTTACCCCACAGCTGCCCGTACACCTGTCAGAGATCACGCTCGGTTGTCTTGTCAGCATGGGGGTTTGCGGGACGCCGTAAACCCACATGTAACATTTGGTGTCAGTGAAGTGAGGATTTGATCTCTGGCTGGTGTTCCCGGCTGTGGAACAGCACATTGATACTCTGAATCATCAACTTTAGAAAAAAAAAATAATAATGCATTGACAGCCACATTTAGAAATTAACTTTAATCTTCCTTCCTGCGTTGATGAAGTGCGAAACCCATGTATTCAACTGAATGGATACTGTCAAGTCGATAATTTCTGAGCAGGAAGGCAAGGCAAACCCCACTTTTTCTTGGTAACGAAAAATTTAAGTAGACCCCACTTAATTGTGTTACCTGACATTCTACTAAGTTAAATTGGAGCTACTAATTGATCTTACCCACACATGGTTCTGACGTAGTGACGTTAACAATTTACTGACGTTGACATAACGTTAGCGTTAATATTTACGCTGTGGCTTGAGGTTAGGTATGACGTAATAGAAACATTAATGGTGACTTGTTATGATCGGAGTTTTGTAATGTGATGAAACTTCGGATTGCAGCATTTTACTGTAAACGTCGTCAGTTTATGACGTCATATTAGACTACTAGTACGCAACGTCATACTTTGCTGAAAGCATTTGACATTTCAAATCGCGTGTGCTTTAAATAACTAACGTTTTAGTTAGATTAACGCGTATAACACATATCTTAACGTTTTAGTTAAGCCCATTCAATCATCACTGATCATAACTGATCAGTTTATAGTGGTTTTGATAGTAACGTGAGATTTACGTTATCAATAATGGAGCGTTTAATGCAAATGGGAAAGGACTTAGGTTATGAGGGGAAGGAGTTACAAGGTTTTGTTAAAGAGCAGCAAGATATTGAGCGGGCAGAAAGGCAAGAGCAAAGGGATTTAGAAAGGTTAAGGTCTGAAGAAAAGGAAAAGGAAAGGGCAGAAAAAGAAAAGGAAAGGGTACATGAACTAGCTAAGTTAGAGGAAAAGGAAAAGGAAAGGGCTGAAAAAGAAAAGGAAAGGGCACATGAACTAGCTATGTTGAATGTTAATAAGGAACTTGAAATGGCACGCATTAAGACTGAAAGGGAGGCAAAAGAGATTAGTGAGGCCCATTTAGAAAAAATAAAACATGGGTTTGAGCTACAGCACCAAGAATTAAGGAATCAGTTAGAAATGCAGAGAGCGAAGCTCGAGCTAGAATTTGAAAAGCAAAAAGCTGAGAAGGTGGCTCATGCCCGGGATCCTAAGTTACCTTATTTTGAAGAGGGTAAGGATAAAATGGATAGTTATTTATCTAGATTTGAGAAATATGCTACGGCTAATAAATGGGATAAGAGTGTTTGGGCCGCGTATTTAAGTGCATTGCTCAAAGGGCGCGCACTTGATGTATATGACCGGTTGTCAAATGAGGATGCGGCGGATTATGAAAAGTTAAAGGACGCTTTATTAAAGAATTTTGACATGACAGAGCGCGGATTTAGGAAGCAGTTTCGTTATAGTAGGCCCGAGAAATCAGAAACGTTCATACAGTTCAGTAGTAGACTGAGAAGTTATTTAGAAAAATGGCTTAATATGGCAAAGATAGAAAAATCTTTTCCGGCTGTCTGTGATTTCATGGCAAGGGATCAGTTCCTGGAGTCATGTAATAGAGAACTGTATGTACATCTGAAGCCAAAACAGTTTGGTAATTTAGATGAAATGGCTAGGGAGGCAGATTTGTTTGCAGAAGCGCGCGGGGGCGTATATAGTTGCATTAATAAGGGGCAACGCGATAATAGAGGCGCAGCGCAGGGTAAACAGGACAAAGTTGACTCGAACAAACCGAGTGGTAGACCGGATATCAAGTGTAGCATATGCGGTAAGGGGCATTTAACAATTAAATGTTTTAAGAACCCCGACAGGAAACAATTGTATAGCGCAGAGGTAGGAGCAACTGGAGTGGGGGATAGCGGTGTTAAAGAAAATTTTAACACGCGCGTAGAGACTCAAGGTTCTCAGGTTAAGAATGAGAATACGCAGAATGTAGGTCGTGGTTATACACGTGGTCGTGGTAATTTTAGAGGGTCTTTTCGCGGACGCGGTAAAAATAATAGCACACCACGTGGCGCAGCACACCAAGTTAGTTTTTGTCAAACGGAAGTAACTAGGAAAGGTGATGAGATTGGAAGTATTTTTGAAAATAAGGTTGGTGATCCTTTGATTTCGGATAGGGAGGAGTGTAGTAAGGAAACTAGGGAAGGTGTCTGTTACTTCTTAAAGGCAAGGTTACCGACGGCACAAGGATTGGTTAATAATAAAAAGGTGGTTGTATTAAGAGATACTGGGTGTACAGGCTGTGTCGTTCGGAGAAGTTTGGTTTCGGATAGTCAGTTAATAGGAAAGGAATCAAATGTTACGTTGATTGATGAATCCACACAAAGGTATCCTTTGGCAATGATTGACATTGATTGTCCTTTTTTCACTGGGAAAACTGAAGCTTTGTGTATGGATGATACGTTGTACGATTTGGTTATCGGTAACATTGATGGATCAAAACTTCCTGATATGTCTCATTTCTCAGCTGCGGCTGTAACTAGGTCTCAAACTAGGCAGGATGAGAAGCCTTACAGAAAACTTAAGGTTCCCGATCAGATCATTAACGATGACAAGGAGGCTTTCAAGCAAGCTCAGGTTGATGATCCAACTTTGGAAAACATCAGGAAAAGGGTTGTATCTGGGAACAAGACTGTGAGTCGTGGTTTAAACCGAGGTGAAACTAGGTTTATTGAGAAAAAAGGTTTGGCATATAGGGAGTTCACCAAGGGTAACAAAGTCTCTTTCCAACTTGTGGTCCCTCAAAGTTTCCGAGGAAAGGTGTTGAAACTGGCTCATGAAACGCTTATGTCTGGACATATGGGTATTAGGAAGACATTGGATAGAGTTGTAACTGAGTTTTACTGGCCCGGTATTTGCGGTGATGTCGCTAGATTTTGTAAATCTTGTGATATTTGTCAGAGAACTATTCAGAAAGGTCGGGTCACTAAAGTACCTCTAGGAAAAATGCCATTGATTGATACGCCATTTAAGAGGGTGGCAGTGGACATAGTTGGTCCAATTGAGCCTCGATCTGATAGGAAATCTCGGTATATTTTAACCATGATAGATTATGCGACAAGGTATCCAGAGGCGATAGCTTTACCGAGTATTGAGACGGAACGTGTCGCGGAAGCGCTTATTGAAATGTTTAGTAGGGTTGGCATTCCTGATGAAATGTTGACTGATTGTGGATCACAGTTTACTGCTGAGGTAATGAAGGAAGTCAGCAGACTTCTTTCTCTTCAACAGTTAACGTGTAGTCCGAGACACCCAATTTGCAACGGACTGATAGAGCGTTTCCACGCTACGTTAAAGCAGATGTTACGTCGCATGTGTGCTGAACGTCCAAAAGATTGGGATAAATATCTTCCAGCTTTATTATTTGCGGTAAGGGAAGTCCCACAAGAGTCTTTAGGATACTCCCCTTTTGAGTTGTTATATGGACGTAACGTCAGAGGTCCAATGGCAATATTAAGAGAATTATGGGCTGAAGAGGTACGCGATGAGCAAGTTCTTTCGACGTATCAATACGTTATTGAGCTTAGGGAACGGTTAGAGCAGACATGCAAATTAGCGCGTGATAATTTAAAGAAGGTTCAGATTAAGCAGAAAGCTTATTATGATAAAGGCGCGAGGTCGCGTAAATTTGACGTCGGCGACAAAGTACTGTTGTTACTACCGACAGACAGTAATAAATTATTGCTTCAATGGAAAGGTCCTTATGAAGTTGTTGAGGTAGTGAACAGAATGGATTATAAGATTGACGTCAATGGAAATGTTAACACATATCACGCTAACATACTGAAGCAATATGTGGAACGTCAAAATGTGACGTCACATTGCTTGCTTTCTGTAGAGTCCACTCCGTCAACTGAAAATGATGACGTTGACGAATTCTCATTGGAAGATTGCGCTTTTCCTACTGCAAAGCAACCAGAGACGTTTAAGGACGTCAATATTTCAGAAATGTTAACGCAGGATCAGCGTAAAGAAATAGAGACGTTGATAAAAGAATACCCGGACGTACTGTCCAGTGTACCTGGACGAACCGACCAAATAGAACACGACATAAAGTTGCTGACGACGGAACCAGTGAGGTCAAAAGGTTATGCCATACCATATAAAGTACGGGATGTAATGGAAAAGGAAATTCAAGATATGTTAGATTTAGGAGTTATTGAGCCATCAATATCTCCATATTCATCCCCTGTAGTACTTGTCCCTAAAAAAGATGGTTCGGTGCGGTTCTGCATTGACTTCCGTAAACTTAATAAGGTGACGGAGTTCGATGCAGAACCAATGCCAAATATGGAGGAGGTTATAAATAGAATGTCGGGGCACAAATACTTTAGCAAATTAGATTTGTCAAAAGGTTATTGGCAGGTAAAAATGACGTCTAAGGCAAAACCCCTAACTGCGTTCGAAACCCCCAAAGGCTTGTTTCAATTCAAAACTATGCCCTTCGGTTTGGTAAACTCAGGAGCAACATTTTGCAGGTTGATGAGAAAGATTCTGTCCGAACTTTCTAACGTTGATAGCTTCGTCGATGATATGTGGATCTTTACCGAAACTTGGAAAGACCACTTGACGTCATTACGTGAAGTTTTAGATAGACTCAGGACAGCCAAGTTGACGGCAAAACCTTCCAAGTGTATGATTGGGTATAGCAGTATCGAATGTCTTGGTCACAGTGTAGCTGCTCAGTCAGTTAGACCGCAAGAAGACAAGATACAAGCTATAAAGGATGCTCCTCGACCTTCTACTAAGAGACAAATAAAGTCATTTCTTGGGTTGGCTGGTTTCTACCGCCGTTTCATTCCAAATTTCTCATCTATCGCTTCCCCTTTGACAGATTTAACTAAGAAAAGTAGACCAAACAAGATCACAGACTGGCAGGACCATCATGAAAAGGCTTTCCAGACCCTGAAGAATAGACTCACGTCTAGTCCTATTCTTCGTCTTCCTATCTTTCATGATGGGAATCCGTTCATACTCCGGACGGACGCTTCTGATGTTGGTATAGGAGCCGTTTTGCTCCAAGAATTTGAAGGGGAAGGACGACTTCCCATTGCTTATGCCAGCAAGAAACTTTTGCCTCGTGAGAAAAACTATTCTGTAATAGAGAAGGAATGTTTGGCTATTATCTGGGGTGTTGAGAAATTTCGCAAGTATCTTTACGGAGTAGAATTCCTGCTTGAGACAGACCACAAACCCTTGTCTTATATGCAAACAGCAAAAGTTCTCAATCCTCGAATTATGCGTTGGGCAATGAAACTACAGCCGTATAGATTTCGGATTGTTGCAATTCGGGGCCAAGAAAATTTGGGGGCAGACTACCTTAGTAGGTAATTATTCGCACGGTTGTTGTGTAAATAGCTGTCTTGTTTAGATAGGTTCATCCTATTCCATCTCTATACACAAAGAAAAAACATTTCTGATTGTTTTTTCTCCAAAAGGGGAAACCTTTGTTACGAGATGGAATAGGAAACCTCTCTGGTGCTTATGCACATCTAAATTATTTTAGTAGATATATGGTAGGGCGGTGCGAGTGAAATATTTTAGGTGAAATATGGTACGCAAACTATGCGGCTCCATGAACAAGTCATGCACATATCATACGATGTATGCATGGGTGGTTTATAGAGAGCTGTTTTTACAATACAGGGGGCCGCTAAAAGGCCGAGTCCTATAGAATTTGCCTAAAAATCGCCAACCGCCAAATTGTGCCATATATGATTTTTATTCCCGTCACGTGTTGTGTGGGTGTTCGTTTTGACAGGAGTCATGTCATTGATTATAGGGTCGTTTCATCAATTTTTCCTATGGGAAATATACTATTTGAACGCAAATCCATTATCTACTCGATTTTTGCTATCTGGCTTTGTTTGTGGCCGGTATCTCCACCTTGCCACGAATTGAGCAAGATAATATGGGTAGGCATGATTTTCCGGTAGTATTCATAGATATATAAACCCTGAAAAAAAGCGGACACTTTAGCAGCAGGTCAAGTTGTAAAGAGTGAACATTGTGACGGGGAAATAGAAAGTATATTGAAAGGTATGTTAAATCTATTTTTGTATGAACATGCTTGTAGGTTTTGGAGGGGTTTACCTCTAGTATATCCCAACTTTCTGAAGCCTATTCTGAATTCACTGTTGTGGCCTGTAGTGATTAGGCTACTAGCTTTGCCAGCTAGACGTCGCAGAATTGATCCCAGGCTTCTCCAGTAGTAGAATGAGTCTTTCTAAGTGAGGTCCTGTCTCATGCTGACCCTAGATGTTGGTGAGACGTAAAGTTTGGACACCCGCTCATTCTAGATTCATTTAGGCTTTTAGACCCCTTTTGTAGAATGTAATTAATAAACGCCGGGTCACTTGTTTGATCTATGACTTGTGACTAGCTGTGGTTAGAAAACCGTGGTTCCGTCCCAATATGATATTAGGTGTAGAGGGGACGTAAATTTAAGACGGGTTTAACCACATCTTCATCATCAGGGCAAACTCTTACAAGAGCCTGTTGGGTTATCCGTGATGATGAACCGTAATGAATTTTATTTTACAAGCATGTTCACGTTGATTAGAAATAATTTTGGTCAAGAAGAATTACGAGTTCATTTTGTAATGATGCCGTTTTTGTCTGATAACTCAGTTTGTGCATGTATGTACATATAAAGAACGTGATGATGATAAGTGGGAGTATTTGGTCGCCACACGTCATAACGGCCTGAGCGGCGGGGATGACGTCAGCTGCGTCATCGGCGTCGCGAGGACGGTTGTGACGGGGTGCCTACCAAATAGAGAGAATTTACGGCAAACAGTGTTGGCCCATATGAGACACTAACAAATGTTGTAGATTATAGATGAAAATCTTCTGTTGTAGTTTCTATCTGTTATTAATGTATTGAATTTGTGAATAGCTATATTTGTGAGCCGTGTCGCGGAGAAGGATATGAAATAGAGATTGTTATGTTTCCTGTAATTGGCGGCTGACCAGGTAGCGCAAAGGCGTGGTCTGTTCAATTGCCTCTTTCTTGTGATAATGTAGTGAGCACAAATTTGATGAGTATTATGCTCAGTAGTAGTGAGCATTAATTGATTTCTGTAGTGCTCAGTAAGGAAACATGAACTTTGAGTATTATTGTGTCAAGCGCTGGGTGCTGATAATTTGATGCACAGTCAAGTTGAGTTCTGCTGTACGGTTATTTGTCGCATGCACTAATCAGCCTGTATGTCTGGTCGGCGCATGCGCAATAACGGTATATGCATGAACATATTCTTACTTCTCCGGGAGGGGGATCATGATATAGCATGTATGTTTTGTGACTCGTTTCTAGTCCCGTTATCGTAATTTGCAGGCATAACAATGTGTGACCTGCTGCTCCCTGCTTCATAGCAGCAGGTACTGGTACGACGCTAGGCGTTAGGGTCCAGCAAGGGCGGACAGACCGCCGTAATCAGCGCCTACCAGGATAGAAGCAGATTCTTCTAAATCATTGTTCGTTGTAAACAAATGTGATCATGGAAGAGGTCAACTTACCTTATTTGGACGATCACTGAACGTCTGATCAGCAAACGTGATCGCTAATCCTAGGATTATCAACTATGTTGATAGACTAGTTTTACTAGTTCGCGAGAGGAAGTGTCACGCGAGTGGGGGATTCACCCTAAGTTATAAACTGGCCAGTCGCGTCTTGTGTTGATTTTTTTTTTTTTTTTTTGTTTTTCTTGTTTTTGTTGTTTGCTTCTGTAGGTATTCACGTCACCCGTTCCGAGCACAGAACAGTGTTTTGCCTTCGGAGCGGACGTCGTGAGTTGGCTACAGAAGCAACAATTTGTGATGTTTTGTGTTAGTAAGTGTTGTATGTAGATACTGTAAATAATTCATGTCATTCATTTAACATCTTTCTTGTGCCTTACCCCACAGCTGCCCGTACACCTGTCAGAGATCACGCTCGGTTGTCTTGTCAGCATGGGGGTTTGCGGGACGCCGTAAACCCACATGTAACAGTGAGGATCATGTCAATCATGTTCCTCTGTCCTTCCCGAATCCACACTGGTTTGCTGATGCAAGCCGTGATTTTTAAGTAAGACTCTTGCATGGAATATTCTATCTATTGACAACTGAGGCCATGATGCGTGTCAGAGACAAATACATTTTATCTATCAAGATTTTTTAAGATACTAGATTCCAAACCATTATTTAGCGGTAGACTGATCAGTTTATGCATGTTGTTAGCTTCATGTACTGGTCCAAAAATAACTCAGCATTGCCCGTCACATCGTGCACTAAATCCTGATACAAAAAAGAAGTGAGTGCAATGATCAGGAATCGATACAACTAACCCACAGCTCCCACCAGAGACACCAAAATGAAATAAACACAAACATGAAACAACCAACCCTAATGGAAACATCAATAGCGGAAAGCGAAAAGGTTAGTTACTTTCCACCAAAATGGCCAATTGGCTATCCAAAACAAAATAATATAAGCGACACAAACACCCAAAGACAAGCCATAACAAAAAATAAACCGCGACAGAAGAACCGCCCTGGAACGGTCATTGAAACGAATTCCACTGGGGGCTTAAATCGATTTTACGTGGTCACAATCATCGCCCTTACCTCCGTCGTGATTTAGACAAATAATTTGTTCAGTCCGCAACTCATCAGTGCAACATCTCCGTGAACACAAAAAATCAAACAACCACAGAGATGAAACAACGGTGTGGACCCTTCAGCAAGAAGCTACTGAAATGCTGGAGCAAAAGAACTCCGATAGGCCCCACCAGAGACAAAGGTCATAGACATCGTAGTTTTATTTTTATGTTCTTTTATTACGGTTTTAGGATCTCATCACGTGAACAAGTCCGTGAAATGAAGACCCCCCTAAACCCCACTTTATATAGAGAAAACTGGGGTTTACGGGGGTAAACATTATTTTTCTTATTTCTGTTCCAAGACATAGGTTGTGGGTACTCGTTAGAACCGCCTCATTGAGGCGGTTCTAACGAGCACCCACAACCTATGTTTTGAGCATTTTTAAGAAAAATATCACGGATTTTCATCAGATTAGTAGCCATTTTGGAGATGTGAAAAATGCACTATGTCGCACGGAGGAGTTATCGTAATGTATTTTTATGTTCTTTTATTACGGTTTTAGGATCTATTGACTCAAGACCGCCAAATTTCAGATGATGATATGCTTTGGTTCACATCATAATTTAGACAGACAAGACCAGACCATTACGATAACAAACCCGTGCGACATAGTGCATTTTTTCGCATCTCCAAAATGGCTACTTTTCAGACTAAAATCAATGATATTTTCCTTATTTATAAAGCAAACATAGGTTGTGGGTGCTCGTTAGAACCGCCTCATTGAGGCGGTTCTAACGAGTACCCACAACCTATGTCTAGGAGCAGAAATAAGGAAAATAATGTAGACCCCCGTATACCCCTGTTTTCTCTATATAATGTGGGGTGTAAGGGGGTGTTTATTTCACGGACTTGTTCACTTGATGTTATGGGATGCTTTTTTTGAAAGCAGCCAACTTTGCTTCAACACTGAAATTCTTTCCTTACAGATATATACGGAAGCCGGGAAGGGACATGCAATTTTTTAATATCTTGTGCGAACAAGATATTTTGTTGTGCGAATAAGACATTATCTTGTGCGCACAAGATAATATATTGTGCGCCATGATATTATCTTGTGCGGACAACATAATACATGTATATCTTGTGCGGACAACATAATATTTTGTGCGCACAAGATAATATTTTGTGCGCACAAGATAATATAATCTTTGCACAACTGAATATCTTGTGCGCACAAGATATGATCTTGATCGCACAACATATTATCGTGTTTGCACAACATAGATCTTGTGCAGACAACATAATATGTTATGCGTCTCACTAAATTGTGCTAACAAGATAATATGTTGTGCGAACGACATATTAAGTTGTGAGAACAAGATATTATGTAGAAGATATTGTGTTGTCTGTACAAGATATTAAGTTGTATGAACAAGATATGAACAAGATAATATCTTGTGCGCACATGATATTATGTTGTCTGCACAAGATCTATGTTGTGCACAAGATAATATCTTGTGCGCACAAGATATTATGTTGTGCGAACAAGATAATTATAAGTTGTGCGCACAAGATATTATGTTGTCTGCTCAAGATCTATGTTGTACAAACAAGATAATATCTTGTGCGCACAAGATATTAAGTTGTGAGCACAAGATATTATCTTGTTCGCACAACATATTAAAATAAATTATATCGTCACCTTAGTGCAAAAACGGGTTAACTGACATTTTTTTACAAAATCACTTTTTTGATAAAATGGTGTACTATATCATGATACATGTATATAAGAATTATTTCAGTTGACCTTAAATTGGAAATTGTATTTTTTGCAAAAAAGCAAAAAAGGTTATCTACAAGCTAATATTTTTTTGGTGCAAAAACGGGATAAGTACACTTATCCTCTTTTTGCACCAAGTTAATTCTATATAGCAATACAAAAAACTTGGTGCAAAAACAGTACAGGCATTAATAAGCCCTTCTTTTAAAGCTCTTTTTTAAACTATCTTAAAATACAACTTTCTTTTAAACATAATCAAATATTTGTAACTGATGTGTTTTTATTTGAAACCCTGTCACTATGATAATGAAATATTTTGGTGCGAAGAGCGCGAATCAGGAACGTTGCTGGGGACAAAATAACAAAACACATCTAAGCATTGGGGGTCTGGGCTCCTCCCCAATGGGGGTTAAGGGAACGGTGCCCCTTATGGGGGACCAGAGGACAAAGCCAATCCCCCACCCCGGGCGAACACGAAAAATAATAGAACAATTGATGAGTTCTCTGAGGTTTTTTACTCTTTTTAGCTCACCTGTCACGTAGTGACAAGGTGAGCTTTTGGGATCACTTTTTGTCCGGCGTCCGTCGTGCGTGTGTGCGTGTGTGCGTGCGTAAACTTTTTCTACAAATGACATCTCCTCCTAAACCACTGATCGGATTTTGACCAAATTTCACAGGAATGATCCTTAGGTGGTCCCCTTTCAAAGTTGTTCAAATGGTTCCGTTCCATTGCACATCTAGGTCACAGGAGCTAAAAATAGATTTTTAAAATGAAAACTTTAAAAATCTTCTTCTCTGAAACCGAAAGGCCCAGGTCTTCGATATTTGGTATGAAGCTTCATCTAGTGGACCTCTACCAAGATTGTTCAAATTATGGCCCTTGGGCCAGAAATGCCCCCGTCCCGGGGGCATTTGGGTTTACATAGGCTTATATAGGGAAAATCTTTAAAA
This sequence comes from Lucinisca nassula, assembly GCA_963580285.1. Taxonomy (NCBI): domain Eukaryota; kingdom Metazoa; phylum Mollusca; class Bivalvia; order Lucinida; family Lucinidae; genus Lucinisca; species Lucinisca nassula. Next base: position 99,498,134 of record OY757019.1, read on the forward strand.
ATCTTCTTCTCTGAAACCACAAGGCCCAGGTCTTTGATATTTGATGTGAAGCTTCACCTAGTGGACCTCTACCAAGATTGTTCAAATTATAGCCCTAGGGCCAAAACTGCCTCCGCCCCGGGGGCCTTTGGTTTTACATAGGCTTTACAGGGAAAATCTTCTTCTCTGAAACTGCAAGGCTCAGATCTTTGATATTTAGTGTGAAACTTCATCTAGTGGACCTCTACTTAGATTGTTCAAATTATAGCCCTGGGGCTAAAAATGCCCCTGCCCCAGGGGCCTTTGGTTTTACATAGGCTTATATAGAGAAAATCTTTAAAATATGCTTCTCTGAAACCGAAAGGCCCAGGTCTTCAATATTTGGTATGAAGCTTCATCTGGTGGACCTCTACCAAGATTGTTCAAATTATGGCCCTTGGGCCAGAAATGCCCCCGCCCCGGGGGCCTTTGGGTTTACATAGGCTTGTATAGGGAAAATCTTTAAAAATCTTCTTCTCTGAAACCGCAAGGCCCAGGTCTTTGATATTTGGTGTGAAGCTTCACCTAGTGGACCTCTACCAAGATTGATCAAATTATAGCCCCGGAGCCAAAAATGCCCCCACCTTGGGGGCCTTTAGTTTTACACAGGCTTATACAGGGAAAATCTTTAAAAATCTTCTTCTCTGAAACCACAAGGCCCAGGTCTTTGATATTTGGTGTGAAGTTTCACCTAGTGGACCTCTACCAAGATTGTTCAAATTATAGCCCTTGGGCCAAAAATGCCCCATCCCTGGGGCCCTTTGGTTTTTCATAGGCTTATATAGGGAAAATATTTAAAAATCTTCTTCTCTGAAACCACAAGACTCAGGTCTTTGATATTTGGTATGAAGCTTCACCTAGTATAGCCCTTGAGCCACGAATGTACTGGAGACACTGATTCTCAGGTGAGCGATTCAGGGCCCTCTGGGCCCTCTTGTTTCCCCTTTAACTAGCTCATACTTAGGGATCCAATCTGTACGCAGATACGTACATTGAAGCTACTCCCCTGGGAGCTATAGTACTTTACAGTGTGACATCACTTTAAATTTAATGTCATCATAAAATGCAAAACACTGTTGTCATCAACAGAATCAATTCAACAAATATTATTCAAAGGTAAGACTTGATATTATATTCAGTAAGAATGGTTATTTGAAATTTCTGACAGAATGGATGTGAAAATTTTTGAATCCCTAAAAAAGATAAACCCTCCAAGCACTAAGCATATTTAGCAGACAGCGTTTTCAAAGTTTTTTTTTTTTTTTTTTTCAGGGGTTTTAGGTTGAGTAAGTTTCAGAAATTCATTCAGAAAATAGTTGAAGTTTCTGCAAACAGTGAAGGCCCAATTTAAATCTGATGCCATTCTGTGGCATCTGATCTGGGCCTGCAACGTTTGCCAATTAACAATAATTATAATAATCGACCTAATTTAAAGCAGGTAACACATTTAGTACTAGTACTAATCTTCCCTGTGGCCCTCTTTTCCTGGGGTAGGAGCCAGTTCTAAGCAATGTGGATAAAGTTTCTTGCTCAAGGAAACAACATATGGCGCTTGCGAGGATCGAACCGGGTACCTCTCGCTCTCAAATCCGATGCTTTACCACTGCACCACAGCGCTCCACAAACAACCGTTTTGGGTTTCCCATATAAAATGGGATAACCCATTAATGACATGTAGAATCTTCCACCTATGACGTGGGCAACGTCTATTATATTTAGCCCTTTTCAAGTTAGCCATGCCCATTTCTGACTTTGAACCAATGAGATTACTTGATGTAATTTATTGCTGCAAATTCAAAAAAAGCCATCAGAAGAGATGGCAAATCCCCCGACCAAAAGCCAATATGGCCTTCAGAAGATTGTTCACCAATAGAACATACACCAGAATTAAACCAGCAATATATCACAAAAGTATTGCTGTTATGGCCATCACAAAATTATACTGTCAGGGGACATAACTATAATACCAGGGCACTCAGAACTGTGGTTCTTGCGAATGACATGCCTGCTAAAGCTTATGTATTTCTATTAAAAGTACCATCAATATGTCTCAAAGGGTATTGGAGATATGGGGATCACAAGCTGGTCATACTGCTATATTGGAAGGGTATATAACTCAAATACCACAGCACCAACAGTTGTGGTTCTTGCACATGACACCCCTTCTGTACCTTGTATACAATTGTGCCAAGTTCCTTCAATATATCTCAAAGGGTGTTGGACTTATGGCCTTCACAAGGTTATATTGTCAGGGGAGATTACTCAAAAACCAGAGCACCCAGAGTTGTAATTCTTGAGCATGACACACCTGCTTAAAGGTGCATTATTGAGCTATCTGGAAAAAATGCTTCCAAAAATAAAATACATATAGCCAGTATTTTTCTTTAAAACAATACAAATGAATGCATTTTATGCAAAAATGCGAACAATTAGGATGACAGGTAAACGAGTTTGAGAGGGATTCCCTAACTAGGTTTCGAACACTAGTTAGATCTATTTTTAGTTCGTGACAAAAATAGAATCCCCATATATGACGTTATGCGACGTTCATTTTTGGTCTTGTTTGCTTAGGCCATGCCTGAATCGGAAAAAATATGATGCTGATTACCATGCCATAAGTAACGACACTCAGAGACGATACTGTCGCCATGTATGTGTAAAGTGACAGATTTATTTTTAGAACAGAAATTCCGAACACATGTTCAGAGCGAAGGGTAAACATGAATGAAAACGACCATTTTCACAAAGTTCTGAAGCTGTATTTGGCTCCAAAAGTGTACACATGACAAAGGAGTATGCACTGAAGATAAAACCCAGAAAAAAAAAATTGAGACCCTGTAGCTCAATAATGCACCTTTACCCTCATGTACATCTGCATCAAGTACCACCAATATGTCTCAAAGGGTATTTGAGGTACGGAGATCACAAGGTGGTCATACCGTTTTATTGGAAGTGGAGATAACTCAAATATCATAGCACCCAGAGTTGTGGTTCTTAGGCATGAAGTGCCGTCTCAACCTTGTATACAATTATGTCAAGTACCATCAATATATCTCAAAGGGTATTGGAGTTATGGCCATCACAAGGTTATATTGTCAAGGGAGATAATTTAAAAACCAGGGCACCCAGAGTTTTGGTTCTTGCATGTGACACATCTGCTTAACCTCATGTACAACTGTACCATCAATATATCTCAAAGAGTATTGGAGATATGGCCATCACAAGGTAGTGATTCTATATTATTGGAAGGGGAGATAACTCAAAAACCATGGCACCCAGAGTTGTGCATGACACACTTTCTCCGCCTTGTGAACACTTGTGCCAGGTATCATCAATATATCTTAAAGGGTATTGGAGTTGTGGTCAGCACAAGGTAGCCACTCTATTTTATTGGAAGGGGAGATAACTCAAAAACCATGGCAACCAGAGTTGTGGTTCTTGTGCATGACACGCTGTCTCAGCCTTGTGAACAACTGTGCCAAGTACCATCAATATATCTCAAAGGGTATTGGAGTTATGGCCATCACAAAGTAGTCATTCTATTTTATTCAAAGGGGAGATAACTCAAAAGTATGGCATCCAGAATCCTGGTTCTTGCGCATGACACGTCGTCTCAGCCTTGTGAACAAGTGTGCCAAGAACCATCAATGAATCTCAAAGGGTATAGGGCTGATCGCTATATCCCCCCAACCTATTCTGTCGGGGGATAAAAACTGAATGTCAAACATTGTGGATCCTGATCAGATGACATCAGAGCTCTGTGTAAAAAGTAAAATCTGGACTGGGCTTGTGAACAAGGTATTGACTTATCAATCGATCCAAAGAAAATCTGGACTGGGCTCGTGTACGAAGTATTCGCTTATCAATCGACCCAAAGATACTAAGCACAGAAGCTTCCCGCCTGCTATTTACACGAGTACTGGTAAACCGCTTAGAGGATCTAAGCCTTCCTAGGCAAAGCGGACTGTCCATGCTTATAAATAAACCCTATTGGTTTCATAGGGCGACAGGGCTTGAGATGTCATTTCATCTCAATGTCGGGTAAGTCCCACAAAATTGGAAGCAGCGTTTCTAAAATGACCTATACAGTGTTGACGGGGATGTTAAACCTCAAATCAAACAAACAAACAAACAAGTGACATTGCTTCCAATTTTGTGGAACTTTTACCTAACATTGTGATGACAAACTCTGCCGCGCAATAAAACCAATAGAGTTGACACGCATGGACAGTCTGACTCGCACTACTTTGTCTGGGTAGGCGTAGATCCTCTAAGCAGTTTACCAGTACTCATGTGCGGTTATTTCCAGCTCTGCATGGAAGCTTCATGCAGCCCAATCTATTTCTCCATGCGCCAAAGGACGGGGGCCTATCTCAGCTTGTTGCTTAAGAAATAAATATAAATGGCCATAGTAGGAAACTAGACTGCTCTTTTTTCTGCTGCTTTTGAATGATTTGAAGTTAAAAGAAAATCTTTACATGATGCATTATGAATTGCTCAAGTGCATCACATTTCCAAAAACAACATTGAAAACCTTACTTGACAAAGTAAAAAGTTGAGATTACATGGATATTCATCAATTTATTTACAAAGGTACTTGAAAAGGTAGGACACTATGGACTTTACTTTTTGTTTACCATAAGCCTCTTTCTAAAATAAAGTCATTAAATTAAATATTATCTTTATATTATTAGTGCATTAATTGTTTTATACAACAAAAATTGGTGCAAAAACAGAAAATGGGCTTTTATCCTCTTTTTGCACCAAACATATAGTGTGCTAGAATATGATAAGGGCACTTGTCCTGTTTTTGCACCAAAAACTTCAGAAGCCATTTCAGGTTAAATGCCTTTTTTCAATTTATCCTTTTATTTTCAAAGTTGAAACTTTGTTTCTTATACAGTTGAGTAATAACATATGGCCAATGCTTTTATTCCTAAAATGGTTTGCTTTTCGCGAAAGGTACAAATAATGGAACGTTTTTTCTTCGTCCTGTAAATTTTCAAAAATGCAGATAACCCGTTTTTGCACCAAGGTGACGATATGTCCCTTCCAGGGTTCCGTAGCTATATTTTTTTTAAAATGTGTATTCTAGTAACGTGGCGGCCTACTGAATGACTATCGCATCTGTAACACTTTAGGTTTTACATTACGAAAACACGCCAATACAAAAGCATTGTAACTTACCGAAAAAAGAAAAAAAAAATAAGATGAAAAATTGTGATATTTTTCTTATTTTTGCTCAGGATATAGATTGTGAGTACTCGTTAGAACCGCCTCATCAAGGCGGTTCTAACAAGTACCCACTCGTTAGAACCGCCTCATCGAGGTGGTTCTAACGAGTACCCACAATCTATATTTTAGAGCAGAAATAAGAAAAATAATGTACACATGAACCCTAGTTTTCTGTATAAAAATGGGGTTCAAGGCGAACAGAATTATATAGGCGTGTTTTTTGACGCTCTGCCATAAACAGTCGACGTCAACACCTGACATACCTTTTCAGCTCTTACAATTGTGGGTTTTTGGGGCTGAAACTGGCCGGCCACAAATGAGTACTGATAAACCGCTTAGAAGGACTAATCCTGTGATGCGCTGCGCCGTTTGCAAGTATCACGAATTCGCGTTATGAAAGGAAGAGGAAAAAAAAAGAAACGATCATCTATCAGACCTGTTGTGTCGAATGAAACTGGCCATGACACCATTCGCACGTGAAGAGATTTTTTTTTTCTAAAACCATTTCTTTGAATGAGCCTTCATCTTCGAAGTGGTGTAGTGGTTGCGAGTAGTAAGGGCGTCACTTTAGCCCCACGAACTGCGCATGCGCAGCATTTGTATAACTTCCGGTGAAACGTAAGTGAAACGATTAGATGACGAAACAACCCTAAATATCGGACGAGTGTTCGAATGACGTAACTCACGGTAATTACGCCGTAAGTATCCTAAATTTTGAGGCGAAAGATGTTCCCGCGGATTGGCGAAGTTCGCTGTCCCCGATCAGGTCGGGGGTGATCGGGGTCTACCCCGTTCGCTCGAGCGCTCCTATCCCAATATTTAGGGAGATACTATCCGGTATAGTATTGATGGGGCGCAAATTAATTCTCTCACCCGCAAAGCAATTATCGCCTCGAAAACCGGGAAAACAATGGAAGGTGTTGGAAGAGCGCGATTTGATGTGAGAAACTAGGAATGGACCGCGTCCCGGAAAAAAAAAAGTTTGGTTTGTTCGATTTTAGGTTTAACGGCCCCGTCAACGTCGTATAGGTCATTTTGGGGGCGTTGCTTCCAGTTGTGCGAGACCTTTACCGGACATATCTACAATATTTATATCTCGGAGAATCCCGGGAAAAAAGTTCTGTTTGTTCGATTTGAGGTTTCACGTCCCCGTCAACGCCGTATAGATCATTTTGGGGACGTTGCTTCCAGTTGTGCGAGACCTTTACCGGACATATCTACAACATTTGTATCTCGGAGAATCTTTCTCGGCTATAGAATTTATACAGATATCGTGGGGGCGTAGCCAGAGCAAAAAAAAAAAATATTGATCAATACAGAGCGAGTTTGGTCATGTCTAAAGGATCTCATCTGATTGGTTGGAGCAATGAGTTAAACCTTTCTGCGTGCTGATCAAGACCTCAGTTTCAAAATGAATTCGTGTTGTAAAGTGTCAACCCACGCGATAGGAAAACATCTTTACTCCGAGAGTATGGAAGCTTCTGTCTTTTCAAATAGACGTGTCATGTTTGATAGTATCAAGAAGTGTTTGGATAAACCTGACAAAAAGAACGTGTGCGGTAAAAGGCTCGAACTCATAAAAACCTTTACTTTTGACATAGGAATTTTGGGATACAGCAGACGAACAAGCAACACCATTAAAGTCGTGTGTACTCAAACCAGGAGAAAAACGCTTGTCATAACCGCTTATCCGATAGTGACATTCCTCGAACGTGTTTAGACACGTTTTATCCAATCAGCGACAGCCGTGAAAGAACCAATCGGATTGCACCGCATAAGTATATATACCTCGTTCGCGCGGTACTGTGCCATTCAATAAGAAAACATGGCAAACTACAGATGTCGGTTCAGTCTCGGGAATGATCGTTACGTGGAAGTGCACGAATGGAAGGGCGAGTTACGGGTCGATATCAGGGAGTGGAAAGACGATAAATCGACTAAGAAAGGAATCAGTCTAAACTTGATGCGATGGAAGAATTGGCTCGATCAGTTGGAATACGTGGATAAGGCATTAGAAAAGAAACAGGTCTATAGATGTCATCTCGGAGGAAACGTCTTCTGTAAGATCGGCGAAAATAGTGTCTGTGTAGATATAAGACAATTCTGGAAACCACAGGACGAAGTTGTACCAACGAAAACGGGAATATGCTTGAGGCCGCCGGAATTCAATCGTTTGAAAGACGTGTTGTTAGAAATAGGAAATACATTACCCGAACTCAACCCAGTGGTCCCTTGCTTTCTGCAAAGTGACCATTTGAATCAGTTGGGAGCTTTACAGTGCTCAGAGTGCAATCCGAACGATTACCAAAACTGGTGAAGACAGTGACACGAACGGAAGTAAATTGTCATACACACCAAACAGACGTATACAACGCGTCATAAATATGGAGCATGCTTGCGAATACATGACAGAATATAGAGTGATATACCCCAAATGACAAATATAAAAATGTTTGGTATGACAATGATGACTTTGGCGTTGTTGGATGAACTGTCGTTATGGCTGAGGTGTTTTCAATTACGACGGGAAGCCAGGGAGGCTGCGGAGCGCTTTTTAGAAGCGTTTGAGAGACACGATGACGATGTATCGCACTTATATAGCGTTATATTGTAAATTGCATGCATTGTATCATACTTTTTGAATATTTGTTTCAAACTTTATATATCCATTGTTTCCTCGTGACACAGTATACACACTCGTTTTGCATCGTTTTGTGTCCTGTATGTTTAGTATCGTTATTGTTTTGTAAGAATATTCGTTTGCCATAGTCTTCGTTAAAATAAAGATGACTGACTGGAAGCAATATTTATCTGCCTTGTATTTTAATCCAAAATCCCCAGGCAGTTACCTAGGGCCGGAGAAACTGTACCAGATCGTCAAAACTCAAGGCCAATTTAAAATTGGCAGGCATCGCATACGCAAATGGCTGCAAGACCAGGATTCGTATTCCCTGACTAGAGGCGCCAGACGCAAATATACCCGGTCTAGGGTGATTGTGGCTGGCATTGACAGTCAGTGGGATATGGATCTGATGGACATGGTTGACATTTCCAAACAGAATGACGGCTATCGATACGTACTGGTCTCCATAGACATTTTCTCTCGTTTTGCTCATTGCCGGCCCGTAAAAAGTAAAAAAGGGGTCGATATTGTCACAGCCCTACAAGTCATACTTAAAGGACCGAGAAAACCTAACACGATTAGGACTGACCGAGGTATGGAATTCCGTAGTAAAGAGGTCAATACATATTTAAAAAACAAAAACATCCATCATTTTTACGCCCTGAATACGGAGACCAAAGCAAATTACAGCGAACGGTTAATCAAGACTTTAAAACATAAGTTGTTTAGGTATATGATGAAAAATAGAACGCAGCGGTATGTCGACATTCTTCAAGATGTAGTTCACAGCTATAATCAAACCGTACATAGAAGTCTGGGTCAACCCCCGGCTTCCATTTCAAAGGAAAACGAAGGTGAAAGTAGGCTGCAGCAGTATTTATTGAGACAGGCCGGGGACAAGTCGAAAATAAGAAGCAAACGGAAAACCAAAAAGCAGTACAAATTTAAACTCGGTCAAACGGTACGCATATCGCACGTGAGAACTTTATTCGATAGAGAATACTCGCAAAAATGGACTGGCGAAATATTTAAAGTCAGCTCGCGTTTTAGAAGAGAGGGTATCCCGGTTTATAGGCTCGAATCCTGGGATGACGAAAAAGTGGAAGGTACCTTTTATGAACAGGAACTTCAGAAGATTCGCGTGGACGATTCTACCGAATATTACATCCAAGAGATATTAAAAAGACGCGTCCGAAACAAGCGAAAAGAAGTTCTCGTTCGCTGGTTGCACTGGCCCAAGAAATATGACAGCTGGATTCCGGAAGAAGACGTGAAAGACTACTCGTAGTCCGAAATCACGTGAATTTATGTCGGACAAAATAGACATACACACCAATTCGTATTCATTGTTTGACAAGACGCCAAGATGAAAATTACTAACGTGGTATATAGCGCCCAATTAAATTGTCCGATCGACCTGATAGAATTATGTCAACGTATATGGAACGTTCGATATGACCCGAGATCTTTTCCCGGTCTTGTATGGCAGCATAGAACTATCGGTGGCAACTGTCTCGTGTTTTCCAGTGGTGCTATCAACTGCAATGGAAGAGCCTCAGACGTAGAAGAGGGACGGAAACGTTTACGCAGATATACCAGACAGCTTCAAACACTAGGTTATCCCGCCAGTCTAGGAACGGTTAGGATGTTGACAGCGTCTGCCAGTCACTCTCTTAGCGCTGAATTGGACTTAAAGGCGTTGGCTGAGGAAAGAAGTGTAGTGTACGAGCCAGAGTTGTTTCCGGCTCTAAATTTCAAAATAGATGGCGTAAATTTTTGCTGCTTTCATACCGGTAAAGTGGTAATCACGGGTATCAAATGTATGAATCAAATGGATAACGTGGTTTTTCCAACACTGATCGAGCTGGAGCTCTATACTCGTAAGAAGCAGTGACAAGAAACAGAGACTAAAATCATGGAACATTCCAAAGTTTTCCGTTCCATTCGCTATTTAGCGACCTTGAGAGATGCCTTACCTGTGGATCGTAGAACCCATATACGCGCGTCCCGGGAAAAAAAGTTTTGTTTGTTCGATTTGAGGTTTCACGTCCCCGTCAACGCCGTATAGATCATTTTGGGCACGTTGCTTCCAGTTGTGCGAGACCTTTACCGGACATATCTACAACATTTGTATCTCGGAGAATCTTTCTCGGCTATGGAATTTATATATACAGATATCGTGGGGCGTAGCCATAGCAAAAATACTTTAACGCGAAACGAGGTCGAGGCGAAACTTTTGATACAGAAAGAATTTGCTCCGCTTCTGTCGCTATTATAAATTCGTAAAATCATCGCGAAAACGCGCCCATATAATTTCGACTCCCTTAAACCTAGCTTTTAAACCGTAAACTTTGGGTATGCAGTGGGGTAAACCTTATTTTCCTTATTACTGATCCAAGACATAGGTTGTGGGTACTCGTTAGAACCGTCTCATCGAGGCGATTCTAACATATTTAAACCCAACTTTTATACAGTAAAATTTGGCTTTGCAGGGGTAAACATTATTTTCCTTATTACTGCTCCAAGACATAGTTGTGGGTACTCGTGAGAACCGCCTCGGCAAGGCTACTCTAACATATATCTATAACATTTGTATCTCGGAGAATTTTTCTTGGCTATGTAATTTATACACGCATTTCCTATCAAACTGATCAGATCAATGCTTAGTTTTGAGGATTTCTACCGTTTAAATTATCGTTATAACGAGTGTGCCGTTATAACGAATGTCGGTATAAAGAGGGTTGACTGAGGAAATTGCGGAGACGGAGCGATAGATGCGCTCGATCAGGGTTAGCTCCGTTTGGTCAGGGGCAGTCGGTCAGTCGTTAACGCAAATTGTTGGGCTTGTTAAACGAAACGACGTTGTTGTAACGTTACACGACAGCAGCAGTCTTCCATCCAAACATTTAGGATATTACTACTGTCAGGCGCTGGTGCGGTGTCATGATCAGCCGACTAAGAGGCGAAATGTTTATTGCCTTTAAACGAACAACGAAACTCGCTGGTAGAGAGCGTTCTGAAGGCTGCGGTTATTGATCCATTTTTTATGTTCCCCGAAGGGAGAGCGTGTAATCGCCGCTTCGTCCGTCCATCCGTCCGTCCGACACACTTTTTATCTCTAAAAGAGTAAAAGGTAATTAAGCGAAACTCGATATACTGATATGGGGGGGGGGCTATGAGGGGAATCGGAGAATACAAGAACCATAACCCTGCCAACAGTATTTACGGAGTTACTTCCCTTCTAAAATAGGAACCCGCACAGTATTTTGGGTGGCCTATAGTAATCACCTTGTCATTCAGTTTGTCATATCTAAACCAAAATTCTTAACCGGTCATTACTTTAAAAGTATTATCCATACTCGTTACACTCCTACTAACAAACACAAGACCTACATTCTGACAAAAGGCCAGAACTGAATTGCTTTTGTCCATGTGTTTGTCACGCATTAACCAAAAAACTTAACCTCGGTCATAATTGAAAAGTATTTGCCCTACGCCCATGAAACTTCACATACATATTAACTTAACCTCGGTCAAAACTTCAAAAGTATTTGCCCTACGCTCACGAAACGTCACATACATACCACCACAAGACCTACATTCTGACAAAGGGCCAGAACTATATTGCATTTGGGTGTGTGTCTGTTAGGTCAGAAATAAACAACTTGAACTCGGTAAACAATTAAAAGTATTTGCCCTGCTCTCACACACATACATACCATCACAAGACCTACATTCTGACGACAAAGGGTCGTAATTACTTATTTTCACTGAATTATCGCCCCTGTTTCAAAATAAATATCTCCTGTTGTTTCATAACCATGGGTAATAAGGCTTTCATCACACGCGTAATCCTTATGGCAGTCTGCATTGAAAATTGTTTTCTATTTACAGGCCCTTGCAGGGAAGGGATCTTACATTTCTCCTTATTTCTCCTACGGTAAAGCACTACTGGAAACGGCTAAAGCGAAAGCTAAGGAGTGGTCAGTGTTATTTCTTCCCACCCGCAAGAACTCCCCCACCGGAGAGCGGCGACACCCCCATCAGATATAAGCTGAGTACGGGAGAGATGTATTCGATACCTAAGTCCGACTACAACCACAGACACCACTACAGTCACCACCACTACAACCACAGACACCACCACCCACCATCACAGCCACAACAACAGACACCACAACCATCACCACAGCCACCATCACAGCCACCACCACCCACCGACCAGCACCACAGACACCACCACCACAGCCACCATCACCACCAAAGCCACCACCACCCACCACCACAGCCACCACCACCACCACCACAGATACCACCACAGCCACCTCCACCAATACCCGGTGTCTCTCCTCTTTACTCGTTCGAGAATACAACTGGTCCCAAATGTTCGATTAGCGAAAATCGCTTTCTTTTTTCCACATTATTTCTAATCGGATACGGCTAAGCTAGAAGCCCCTGTGGCGCAGTGGTTATGCTACTCGCCTTGTAAACCAGGGATCGCAGGATCGATCCCGGGCATCTCCAGACTTTCAGATGAGTCTTTAAACCGAGGTCCCGTCTCCGTATGACCTTAGTTGTTGGTGGGACGTAAAACTAAAACTCACTCACTCGCTAAGCTAAGTGTTTCATCTCTCAGATATTCTGTTACAAAAGCGAGTAAGTCTTTGAACCACTTTTCGTAAAACTCAATATCTTTCAAATGCATGGGACTTTTCTCTCCGGGCCTGTCCAGGAACCGCGGTGCGAGGCGTACCGTCCACGCTGATAAACCCTATTGGTTTCATTAGGCGGCAGGGATTGAGATGTCATTTCATCCCAATGTCCGGTAAAGGTCTCGCACAACTGGAAGCAACGTCCCCAAAATGATCTATACGGCGTTCCGGAAAAAAAAGTTTTGTTTGTTCGATTTGAGGTTTCACGTCCCCGTCAACGCCGTATAGATCATTTTGGGGACGTTGCTTCCAGTTGTGCGAGACCTTTACCGGACATTGGGATGAAATGACATCTCAATCCCTGTCGCCTAATGAAACCAATAGGGTTTATCAGCGTGGACGGTACGCCTCGCACCGCGGTTCCTGGACAGGCCCGGAGAGAAAAGTCCCATGCATTTGAAAGATATTGAGTTTTACGAAAAGTGGTTCAAAGACTTACTCGCTTTTGTAACAGAATATCTGAGAGATGAAACACTTAGCTTAGCGAGTGAGTGAGTTTTAGTTTTACGTCCCACCAACAACTAAGGTCATACGGAGACGGGACCTCGGTTTAAAGACTCATCCGAAAGTCTGGAGAATCCCGGGATCGATCCTGCGATCCCTGGTTTACAAGGCGAGTAGCATAACCACTGCGCCACAGGGGCTTCTAGCTTAGCCGTATCCGATTAGAAATAATGTGGAAAAAAGAAAGCGATTTTCGCTAATCGAACATTTGGGACCAGTTGTATTCTCGAACGAGTTAAGAGGAGAGACACCGGGTATTGGCTGAGGTGGCTGTGGTGGTATCTGTGGTGGTGGTGGTGGTGGCTGTGGTGGTGAGTGGTGGTGGCTGTGGTGGTGGTGGTGGTGGTGGCTGTGGTGGTGGTGTCTGTGGTGGTTGGTGGGTGGTGGTGGCTGTGATGGTGGCTGTGGTGATGGTTGTGGTGTCTGTTGTTGTGGCTGTGATGGTGGGTGGTGGTGTCTGTGGTTGTAGTGGTGGTGACTGTAGTGGTGTCTGTGGTTGTAGTCGGACTTAGGTATCGAATACATCTCTCCCGTACTCAGCTTATATCTGATGGGGGTGTCGCCGCTCTCCGGTGGTGGAGTTCTTGCGAGTGGGAAGAAATAACACTGACCACTCCTTAGCTTTCGCTTTAGCCGTTTCCAGTAGTGCTTTACCGTAGGAGAAATAAGGAGAAATGTAAGATCCCTTCCCTGCAAGGGCCTGTAAATAGAAAGCGATTTTCAATGCAGACTGTCATAAGGATTACGCGTGTGATGAAAGCCTTATTACCCATGGTTATGAAACAACAGGAGATATTTATTTTGAAACAGGGGCGATAATTCAGTGAAAATAAGTAATTACGACCCTTTGTCGTCAGAATGTAGGTCTTGTGATGGTATGTATGTGTGTGAGAGCAGGGCAAATACTTTTAATTGTTTACCGAGTTCAAGTTGTTTATTTCTGACCTAACAGACACACACCCAAATGCAATATAGTTCTGGCCCTTTGTCAGAATGTAGGTCTTGTGGTGGTATGTATGTGACGTTTCGTGAGCGTAGGGCAAATACTTTTGAAGTTTTGACCGAGGTTAAGTTAATATGTATGTGAAGTTTCATGGGCGTAGGGCAAATACTTTTCAATTATGACCGAGGTTAAGTTTTTTGGTTAATGCGTGACAAACACATGGACAAAAGCAATTCAGTTCTGGCCTTTTGTCAGAATGTAGGTCTTGTGTTTGTTAGTAGGAGTGTAACGAGTATGGATAATACTTTTAAATAATGACCGGTTAAGAATTTTGGTTTAGATATGACAAACTGAATGACAAGGTAGTTACTATAGGCCACCCAAAATACTGTGCGGGGTCCTATTTTAGAAGGGAAGTAACACCGTAAATACTGTTGGCAGGGTTATGGTTCTTGTATTCTCCGATTCCCCTCATAGCCCCCTATATCAGTATATCGAGTTTCGCTTAATTACCTTTTACACTTTTAGAGATAAAAAGTGTGTCGGACTGACGGATGGACGGATGGACGGACGAAGCGGCGATTACACGCTCTCCCTTCGGGGAACATAAAAATTGGATCAATAACCGCAGAATTCAGAACGCTCTCTACCAGCGAGTTTCGTTGTTCGTTTAAAGGCAATAAACATTTCGCCTCTTAGTCGGCTGATCATGACACCGCACCAGCGCCTGACAGTAGTAATATCCTAAATGTTGGGATGGAAGACTGCTGCTGTCGTGTAACGTTACAACAACGTCGTTTCGTTTAACAAGCCCAACAATTTGCGTTAACGACTGACCGACTGCCCCTGACCAAACGGAGCTAGCCCTGATCGAGCGCATCTATCGTTCCGTCTCCGCAATGTCCTCAGTCAACCCTCTTTATACCGACATTCGTAATAACGGCACACTCGTTATAACGATAATTTAAACGGTAGAAATCCTCAAAACTAAGCATTGATCTGATCAGTTTGATAGGAAATGCGTGTATAAATTACATAGCCAAGAAAAATTCTCCGAGATACAAATGTTATAGATATATGTTAGAGTAGCCTTGCCGAGGCGGTTCTCACGAGTACCCACAACTATGTCTTGGAGCAGTAATAAGGAAAATAATGTTTACCCCTGCAAAGCCAAATTTTACTGTATAAAAGTTGGGTTTAAATATGTTAGAATCGCCTCGATGAGGCGGTTCTAACGAGTACCCACAACCTATGTCTTGGATCAGTAATAAGGAAAATAAGGTTTACCCCACTGCATACCCAAAGTTTACGGTTTAAAAGCTAGGTTTAAGGGAGTCGAAATTATATGGGCGCGTTTTCGCGATGATTTTACGAATTTATAATAGCGACAGAAGCGGAGCAAATTCTTTCCGTATCAAGAGTTTCGCCTCGACCTCGTTTCGCGTTAAAGTATTTTTGCTCTGGCTACGCCCCCACGATATCTGTATAAATTCCATAGCCGAGAAAGATTCTCCGAGATACAAATGTTGTAGATATGTCCGGTAAAGGTCTCGCACAACTGGAAGCAACGTCCCCAAAATGATCTATACGGCGTTGACGGGGACGTGAAACCTCAAATCGAACAAACAAAACTTTTTTTCCCGGGACGCGGTCCATTCCTAGTTTCTCACATCAAATCGCGCTCTTCCAACACCTTCCATTGTTTTCCCGGTTTTCGAGGCGATAATTGTTTTGCGGGTGAGAGAATTAATTTGCGCCCCATCAATACTATACCGGGTAGTATCTCCCTAAATATTGGGATAGGAGCGCTCGAGCGAACGGGGTAGACCCCGATCACCCACGACCTGATCAGGGACAGCGAACTTCGCCAATCCGCGGGAACATCTTTCGCCTCAAAATTTAGGCTACTTACGGCGTAATTACCGTGAGTTACGTCATTCGAACACTCGTCCGATATATAGGGTAGTTTCGTCATCTAATCGTTTCACTTACGTTTCACCGGAAGTTATACAAATGCTGCGCATGCGCAGTTCGTGGGGCTAAAGTAACGCCCATACTACTGTTGCGCTACTCGCCTTGTAAACCAGGGGTTTCAGGATCGATCCCGGGCTTCTCCCGATTTCGGATGAGTCTTTAAACCGAGGTCCCGTCTCCGTTCGACCTTAGCTGTTGGTGGGACGTAAAACTCAAACACCCACTCACTCCTCTTTTCATAAAAGAAGCCTACAATGAATTGTATGCAGATGATGCAACGGTTCATCATGCCAATAAAAGCACGGACATCGTAGAAACTACGTTTCGGGCTGGTGGCACTGTCTTTCTCAATTGGTGCCTCTCAAACAATGTGCATATTAATCTTTCTAAAACTTCGGTTATGGCCATTGGCCCAAGACATAACCGTCTGAACTCGGATTTGATTAAAATTTACCTAAATAGCGAACTTTTAAATCAAACAGACACACAGAGGCTTTTAGGTATCGAAATTGACAAAACCCTCAGCAGGGATGTTCAGATTGACAGTGCATGTCTGAGTGTCACGCGGAGAATAACACTGATGAAACAACCCTCGAAATATGTAAATAAAGAAAGTCTGAAAAAATATTATTCATCATACATATTGCCCATTTTTGATTATGGTTGCATTATTTGGAGTCGCCGTTCTGTTGCATACACGAAAAGACTGCTGAAACTACAAAAGCGTGCAGCAAGAATAATGACATTTTGACACCATCTGAAAACATGTTTAAAGAACTATATGTACAGTGGTTGTCTTTTCCAAAACGTGTGCAGTATCACTCGGTCATTATGATGCATAAAGCCTTAAATGGAAAGACACCTGCATACATTTCACGCATGTTCATTAAAACATCCGATATTCACAACAGATGCTTGCGCTCAACAGATAACGATGATCTTCGAGTGCCCTGCTCTAGAACACGGTACTATGAAAACTCTTTTCCTGTAAATGGTGCAAAATTATTGAATTCTCTCCCAACGAACATAAGGCAAATCTCAAATAAAAACTCATTTAAAAATGCAGCCAGGTCGTATTGTATTTGTTGAATTCAAACTAGTCATTGCAAAGTGTCAGGTGTTAAAAACGAATGACTTATACAGAACGAATACAATATTGAGTACATAATCTTTTACACCAAATCAAAAATGTGCTTTAATAAATTGTTTCATATTCGTGTTAACATAAAGTCTCTCAACTTCTCTTCACATATTAGCTGTGAAATGATTGGCACGATCCCACTTCATTGACTCAAGGCCGTCAACACAACCTTTGAGGGTTTTCGCTTTCGTCAAAGGGGGTGTTCGTAGGTCTATAATTATAATATAGAAAAGTAAAGTTTAATGAAAGTACAACCGCATGTGGTGTCTGTGAATGACTTCTTTTCTATCTTCTATCACAATTTAATAGTACCTCCTGCTGGCGGTGTCTGTCGATTGCGACCTAGTTTGGGACATGACCCAATCAGACAGCTTGCTGACATTCACCCCCAGCATGTAGGGTTTCACCAAAATCGAATTACACATCGCTGTCATAACAGACGCGGCATAAATGTGGCTATGTTAAAAGATTCTCGAAACTTTGTGTGGTCGCTGCTGGAACCACCTGTATTATTATAAAACAAAATATTCAAACACGGATTTAAAAGAACAAATTTACTTCGGTTCATTTACCTCCATATTGAAATTTACAAGTAGCTGACGAGGTCTGCATAACTTATGTACTAGAAAACAAAAAATATTAATGCGCCGTGGGTGTGCGGTCGTTGTTGCTGGGTGCATGATGTTTGGACATTGGTTTCCGCCACATGCGTGGCTGGTGCATCCAGACGTGGCTGGTGCATCGCGGTGCGTGTCGGGTTCGGGCGGTGTGCTGGGGACGCCACATGTACGACAGTTTTTACTAGCATCATAACTGGCTGTTGCCATCATTACATGTATCATAGTTTTGTTTTTGTGGCTCCTAATTTTAAACACTTGGTTTGTTTTGTCGTTTGCAATACCGCATTTTACCAACGTATAGTACCAAAAGTGATTTAACAAATTTTACGTTATCAACTTAAATTTCAGCTTTTAATCCCAGTTCTTACTTCATCAGGTTGTACACTTGTTTTATCCCTAGATTACTGTATACATGTTTTATACATATTGTAAATATTTTTAATATACATGTACATATCTTTTACTTGTTAGTCAAGAAGACCATATGGTAGATAATAATATTATGCTTAATATGTTGTCCTCTGTAAATAAAGGCATTATTATTAGTAGTATTATAAGAGTCCTATGCAAAATTTCACTGACTGGAGGGAATAATTCACTTGACGTTTCAAGGAGACGATTTCGCGAACTCCATCACGAAAACACGCCCATATAATTTTGACCCCTTGAAACCTACTTTTATATAGCAAATCTGAGGTTTACAGGTGTAAACGTTATTTTTCTTATTTCTGTTCTAAAATAAAGGTTGTGGGTACTCGTTAGAACCGCCTCGATCAGGTAGTAGTAAGGGCGTCACTTTAGCCCCACGAACTGCGCATGCGCAGCATTTGTATAACTTCCGGTGAAACGTAAGTGAAACGATTAGATGACGAAACAACCCTAAATATCGGACGAGTGTTCGAATGACGTAACTCACGGTAATTACGCCGTAAGTATCCTAAATTTTGAGGCGAAAGATGTTCCCGCGGATTGGCGAAGTTCGCTGTCCCCGATCAGGTCGGGGGTGATCGGGGTCTACCCCGTTCGCTCGAGCGCTCCTATCCCAATATTTAGGGAGATACTATCCGGTATAGTATTGATGGGGCGCAAATTAATTCTCTCACCCGCAAAGCAATTATCGCCTCGAAAACCGGGAAAACAATGGAAGGTGTTGGAAGAGCGCGATTTGATGTGAGAAACTAGGAATGGACCGCGTCCCGGAAAAAAAAAAGTTTGGTTAGTTCGATTTTAGGTTTAACGGCCCCGTCAACGTCGTATAGGTCATTTTGGGGGCGTTGCTTCCAGTTGTGCGAGACCTTTACCGGACATATCTACAATATTTATATCTCGGAGAATCCCGGGAAAAAAGTTCTGTTTGTTCGATTTGAGGTTTCACGTCCCCGTCAACGCCGTATAGATCATTTTGGGGACGTTGCTTCCAGTTGTGCGAGACCTTTACCGGACATATCTACAACATTTGTATCTCGGAGAATCTTTCTCGGCTATAGAATTTATACAGATATCGTGGGGGCGTAGCCAGAGCAAAAAAAAAAATATTGATCAATACAGAGCGAGTTTGGTCATGTCTAAAGGATCTCATCTGATTGGTTGGAGCAATGAGTTAAACCTTTCTGCGTGCTGGTCAAGACCTCAGTTTCAAAATGAATTCGTGTTGTAAAGTGTCAACCCACGCGATAGGAAAACATCTTTACTCCGAGAGTATGGAAGCTTCTGTCTTTTCAAATAGACGTGTCATGTTTGATAGTATCAAGAAGTGTTTGGATAAACCTGACAAAAAGAACGTGTGCGGTAAAAGGCTCGAACTCATAAAAACCTTTACTTTTGACATAGGAATTTTGGGATACAGCAGACGAACAAGCAACACCATTAAAGTCGTGTGTACTCAAACCAGGAGAAAAACGCTTGTCATAACCGCTTATCCGATAGTGACATTCCTCGAACGTGTTTAGACACGTTTTATCCAATCAGCGACAGCCGTGAAAGAACCAATCGGATTGCACCGCATAAGTATATATACCTCGTTCGCGCGGTACTGTGCCATTCAATAAGAAAACATGGCAAACTACAGATGTCGGTTCAGTCTCGGGAATGATCGTTACGTGGAAGTGCACGAATGGAAGGGCGAGTTACGGGTCGATATCAGGGAGTGGAAAGACGATAAATCGACTAAGAAAGGAATCAGTCTAAACTTGATGCGATGGAAGAATTGGCTCGATCAGTTGGAATACGTGGATAAGGCATTAGAAAAGAAACAGGTCTATAGATGTCATCTCGGAGGAAACGTCTTCTGTAAGATCGGCGAAAATAGTGTCTGTGTAGATATAAGACAATTCTGGAAACCACAGGACGAAGTTGTACCAACGAAAACGGGAATATGCTTGAGGCCGCCGGAATTCAATCGTTTGAAAGACGTGTTGTTAGAAATAGGAAATACATTACCCGAACTCAACCCAGTGGTCCCTTGCTTTCTGCAAAGTGACCATTTGAATCAGTTGGGAGCTTTACAGTGCTCAGAGTGCAATCCGAACGATTACCAAAACTGGTGAAGACAGTGACACGAACGGAAGTAAATTGTCATACACACCAAACAGACGTATACAACGCGTCATAAATATGGAGCATGCTTGCGAATACATGACAGAATATAGAGTGATATACCCCAAATGACAAATATAAAAATGTTTGGTATGACAATGATGACTTTGGCGTTGTTGGATGAACTGTCGTTATGGCTGAGGTGTTTTCAATTACGACGGGAAGCCAGGGAGGCTGCGGAGCGCTTTTTAGAAGCGTTTGAGAGACACGATGACGATGTATCGCACTTATATAGCGTTATATTGTAAATTGCATGCATTGTATCATACTTTTTGAATATTTGTTTCAAACTTTATATATCCATTGTTTCCTCGTGACACAGTATACACACTCGTTTTGCATCGTTTTGTGTCCTGTATGTTTAGTATCGTTATTGTTTTGTAAGAATATTCGTTTGCCATAGTCTTCGTTAAAATAAAGATGACTGACTGGAAGCAATATTTATCTGCCTTGTATTTTAATCCAAAATCCCCAGGCAGTTACCTAGGGCCGGAGAAACTGTACCAGATCGTCAAAACTCAAGGCCAATTTAAAATTGGCAGGCATCGCATACGCAAATGGCTGCAAGACCAGGATTCGTATTCCCTGACTAGAGGCGCCAGACGCAAATATACCCGGTCTAGGGTGATTGTGGCTGGCATTGACAGTCAGTGGGATATGGATCTGATGGACATGGTTGACATTTCCAAACAGAATGACGGCTATCGATACGTACTGGTCTCCATAGACATTTTCTCTCGTTTTGCTCATTGCCGGCCCGTAAAAAGTAAAAAAGGGGTCGATATTGTCACAGCCCTACAAGTCATACTTAAAGGACCGAGAAAACCTAACACGATTAGGACTGACCGAGGTATGGAATTCCGTAGTAAAGAGGTCAATACATATTTAAAAAACAAAAACATCCATCATTTTTACGCCCTGAATACGGAGACCAAAGCAAATTACAGCGAACGGTTAATCAAGACTTTAAAACATAAGTTGTTTAGGTATATGATGAAAAATAGAACGCAGCGGTATGTCGACATTCTTCAAGATGTAGTTCACAGCTATAATCAAACCGTACATAGAAGTCTGGGTCAACCCCCGGCTTCCATTTCAAAGGAAAACGAAGGTGAAAGTAGGCTGCAGCAGTATTTATTGAGACAGGCCGGGGACAAGTCGAAAATAAGAAGCAAACGGAAAACCAAAAAGCAGTACAAATTTAAACTCGGTCAAACGGTACGCATATCGCACGTGAGAACTTTATTCGATAGAGAATACTCGCAAAAATGGACTGGCGAAATATTTAAAGTCAGCTCGCGTTTTAGAAGAGAGGGTATCCCGGTTTATAGGCTCGAATCCTGGGATGACGAAAAAGTGGAAGGTACCTTTTATGAACAGGAACTTCAGAAGATTCGCGTGGACGATTCTACCGAATATTACATCCAAGAGATATTAAAAAGACGCGTCCGAAACAAGCGAAAAGAAGTTCTCGTTCGCTGGTTGCACTGGCCCAAGAAATATGACAGCTGGATTCCGGAAGAAGACGTGAAAGACTACTCGTAGTCCGAAATCACGTGAATTTATGTCGGACAAAATAGACATACACACCAATTCGTATTCATTGTTTGACAAGACGCCAAGATGAAAATTACTAACGTGGTATATAGCGCCCAATTAAATTGTCCGATCGACCTGATAGAATTATGTCAACGTATATGGAACGTTCGATATGACCCGAGATCTTTTCCCGGTCTTGTATGGCAGCATAGAACTATCGGTGGCAACTGTCTCGTGTTTTCCAGTGGTGCTATCAACTGCAATGGAAGAGCCTCAGACGTAGAAGAGGGACGGAAACGTTTACGCAGATATACCAGACAGCTTCAAACACTAGGTTATCCCGCCAGTCTAGGAACGGTTAGGATGTTGACAGCGTCTGCCAGTCACTCTCTTAGCGCTGAATTGGACTTAAAGGCGTTGGCTGAGGAAAGAAGTGTAGTGTACGAGCCAGAGTTGTTTCCGGCTCTAAATTTCAAAATAGATGGCGTAAATTTTTGCTGCTTTCATACCGGTAAAGTGGTAATCACGGGTATCAAATGTATGAATCAAATGGATAACGTGGTTTTTCCAACACTGATCGAGCTGGAGCTCTATACTCGTAAGAAGCAGTGACAAGAAACAGAGACTAAAATCATGGAACATTCCAAAGTTTTCCGTTCCATTCGCTATTTAGCGACCTTGAGAGATGCCTTACCTGTGGATCGTAGAACCCATATACGCGCGTCCCGGGAAAAAAAGTTTTGTTTGTTCGATTTGAGGTTTCACGTCCCCGTCAACGCCGTATAGATCATTTTGGGCACGTTGCTTCCAGTTGTGCGAGACCTTTACCGGACATATCTACAACATTTGTATCTCGGAGAATCTTTCTCGGCTATGGAATTTATATATACAGATATCGTGGGGCGTAGCCAGAGCAAAAATACTTTAACGCGAAACGAGGTCGAGGCGAAACTTTTGATACAGAAAGAATTTGCTCCGCTTCTGTCGCTATTATAAATTCGTAAAATCATCGCGAAAACGCGCCCATATAATTTCGACTCCCTTAAACCTAGCTTTTAAACCGTAAACTTTGGGTATGCAGTGGGGTAAACCTTATTTTCCTTATTACTGATCCAAGACATAGGTTGTGGGTACTCGTTAGAACCGTCTCATCGAGGCGATTCTAACATATTTAAACCCAACTTTTATACAGTAAAATTTGGCTTTGCAGGGGTAAACATTATTTTCCTTATTACTGCTCCAAGACATAGTTGTGGGTACTCGTGAGAACCGCCTCGGCAAGGCTACTCTAACATATATCTATAACATTTGTATCTCGGAGAATTTTTCTTGGCTATGTAATTTATACACGCATTTCCTATCAAACTGATCAGATCAATGCTTAGTTTTGAGGATTTCTACCGTTTAAATTATCGTTATAACGAGTGTGCCGTTATAACGAATGTCGGTATAAAGAGGGTTGACTGAGGAAATTGCGGAGACGGAGCGATAGATGCGCTCGATCAGGGTTAGCTCCGTTTGGTCAGGGGCAGTCGGTCAGTCGTTAACGCAAATTGTTGGGCTTGTTAAACGAAACGACGTTGTTGTAACGTTACACGACAGCAGCAGTCTTCCATCCAAACATTTAGGATATTACTACTGTCAGGCGCTGGTGCGGTGTCATGATCAGCCGACTAAGAGGCGAAATGTTTATTGCCTTTAAACGAACAACGAAACTCGCTGGTAGAGAGCGTTCTGAAGGCTGCGGTTATTGATCCATTTTTTATGTTCCCCGAAGGGAGAGCGTGTAATCGCCGCTTCGTCCGTCCATCCGTCCGTCCGACACACTTTTTATCTCTAAAAGAGTAAAAGGTAATTAAGCGAAACTCGATATACTGATATGGGGGGGGGGGGGCTATGAGGGGAATCGGAGAATACAAGAACCATAACCCTGCCAACAGTATTTACGGAGTTACTTCCCTTCTAAAATAGGAACCCGCACAGTATTTTGGGTGGCCTATAGTAATCACCTTGTCATTCAGTTTCTCATATCTAAACCAAAATTCTTAACCGGTCATTACTTTAAAAGTATTATCCATACTCGTTACACTCCTACTAACAAACACAAGACCTACATTCTGACAAAAGGCCAGAACTGAATTGCTTTTGTCCATGTGTTTGTCACGCATTAACCAAAAAAACTTAACCTCGGTCATAATTGAAAAGTATTTGCCCTACGCCCATGAAACTTCACATACATATTAACTTAACCTCGGTCAAAACTTCAAAAGTATTTGCCCTACGCTCACGAAACGTCACATACATACCACCACAAGACCTACATTCTGACAAAGGGCCAGAACTATATTGCATTTGGGTGTGTGTCTGTTAGGTCAGAAATAAACAACTTGAACTCGGTAAACAATTAAAAGTATTTGCCCTGCTCTCACACACATACATACCATCACAAGACCTACATTCTGACGACAAAGGGTCGTAATTACTTATTTTCACTGAATTATCGCCCCTGTTTCAAAATAAATATCTCCTGTTGTTTCATAACCATGGGTAATAAGGCTTTCATCACACGCGTAATCCTTATGGCAGTCTGCATTGAAAATTGTTTTCTATTTACAGGCCCTTGCAGGGAAGGGATCTTACATTTCTCCTTATTTCTCCTACGGTAAAGCACTACTGGAAACGGCTAAAGCGAAAGCTAAGGAGTGGTCAGTGTTATTTCTTCCCACCCGCAAGAACTCCCCCACCGGAGAGCGGCGACACCCCCATCAGATATAAGCTGAGTACGGGAGAGATGTATTCGATACCTAAGTCCGACTACAACCACAGACACCACTACAGTCACCACCACTACAACCACAGACACCACCACCCACCATCACAGCCACAACAACAGACACCACAACCATCACCACAGCCACCATCACAGCCACCACCACCCACCGACCAGCACCACAGACACCACCACCACAGCCACCATCACCACCAAAGCCACCACCACCCACCACCACAGCCACCACCACCACCACCACAGATACCACCACAGCCACCTCCACCAATACCCGGTGTCTCTCCTCTTTACTCGTTCGAGAATACAACTGGTCCCAAATGTTCGATTAGCGAAAATCGCTTTCTTTTTTCCACATTATTTCTAATCGGATACGGCTAAGCTAGAAGCCCCTGTGGCGCAGTGGTTATGTTACTCGCCTTGTAAACCAGGGATCGCAGGATCGATCCCGGGCATCTCCAGACTTTCAGATGAGTCTTTAAACCGAGGTCCCGTCTCCGTATGACCTTAGTTGTTGGTGGGACGTAAAACTAAAACTCACTCACTCGCTAAGCTAAGTGTTTCATCTCTCAGATATTCTGTTACAAAAGCGAGTAAGTCTTTGAACCACTTTTCGTAAAACTCAATATCTTTCAAATGCATGGGACTTTTCTCTCCGGGCCTGTCCAGGAACCGCGGTGCGAGGCGTACCGTCCACGCTGATAAACCCTATTGGTTTCATTAGGCGGCAGGGATTGAGATGTCATTTCATCCCAATGTCCGGTAAAGGTCTCGCACAACTGGAAGCAACGTCCCCAAAATGATCTATACGGCGTTCCGGAAAAAAAAGTTTTGTTTGTTCGATTTGAGGTTTCACGTCCCCGTCAACGCCGTATAGATCATTTTGGGGACGTTGCTTCCAGTTGTGCGAGACCTTTACCGGACATTGGGATGAAATGACATCTCAATCCCTGCCGCCTAATGAAACCAATAGGGTTTATCAGCGTGGACGGTACGCCTCGCACCGCGGTTCCTGGACAGGCCCGGAGAGAAAAGTCCCATGCATTTGAAAGATATTGAGTTTTACGAAAAGTGGTTCAAAGACTTACTCGCTTTTGTAACAGAATATCTGAGAGATGAAACACTTAGCTTAGCGAGTGAGTGAGTTTTAGTTTTACGTCCCACCAACAACTAAGGTCATACGGAGACGGGACCTCGGTTTAAAGACTCATCCGAAAGTCTGGAGAATCCCGGGATCGATCCTGCGATCCCTGGTTTACAAGGCGAGTAGCATAACCACTGCGCCACAGGGGCTTCTAGCTTAGCCGTATCCGATTAGAAATAATGTGGAAAAAAGAAAGCGATTTTCGCTAATCGAACATTTGGGACCAGTTGTATTCTCGAACGAGTTAAGAGGAGAGACACCGGGTATTGGCTGAGGTGGCTGTGGTGGTATCTGTGGTGGTGGTGGTGGTGGCTGTGGTGGTGAGTGGTGGTGGCTGTGGTGGTGGTGGTGGCTGTGGTGGTGGTGTCTGTGGTGGTTGGTGGGTGGTGGTGGCTGTGATGGTGGCTGTGGTGATGGTTGTGGTGTCTGTTGTTGTGGCTGTGATGGTGGGTGGTGGTGTCTGTGGTTGTAGTGGTGGTGACTGTAGTGGTGTCTGTGGTTGTAGTCGGACTTAGGTATCGAATACATCTCTCCCGTACTCAGCTTATATCTGATGGGGGTGTCGCCGCTCTCCGGTGGTGGAGTTCTTGCGAGTGGGAAGAAATAACACTGACCACTCCTTAGCTTTCGCTTTAGCCGTTTCCAGTAGTGCTTTACCGTAGGAGAAATAAGGAGAAATGTAAGATCCCTTCCCTGCAAGGGCCTGTAAATAGAAAGCGATTTTCAATGCAGACTGTCATAAGGATTACGCGTGTGATGAAAGCCTTATTACCCATGGTTATGAAACAACAGGAGATATTTATTTTGAAACAGGGGCGATAATTCAGTGAAAATAAGTAATTACGACCCTTTGTCGTCAGAATGTAGGTCTTGTGATGGTATGTATGTGTGTGAGAGCAGGGCAAATACTTTTAATTGTTTACCGAGTTCAAGTTGTTTATTTCTGACCTAACAGACACACACCCAAATGCAATATAGTTCTGGCCCTTTGTCAGAATGTAGGTCTTGTGGTGGTATGTATGTGACGTTTCGTGAGCGTAGGGCAAATACTTTTGAAGTTTTGACCGAGGTTAAGTTAATATGTATGTGAAGTTTCATGGGCGTAGGGCAAATACTTTTCAATTATGACCGAGGTTAAGTTTTTTGGTTAATGCGTGACAAACACATGGACAAAAGCAATTCAGTTCTGGCCTTTTGTCAGAATGTAGGTCTTGTGTTTGTTAGTAGGAGTGTAACGAGTATGGATAATACTTTTAAATAATGACCGGTTAAGAATTTTGGTTTAGATATGACAAACTGAATGACAAGGTAGTTACTATAGGCCACCCAAAATACTGTGCGGGGTCCTATTTTAGAAGGGAAGTAACACCGTAAATACTGTTGGCAGGGTTATGGTTCTTGTATTCTCCGATTCCCCTCATAGCCCCCTATATCAGTATATCGAGTTTCGCTTAATTACCTTTTACACTTTTAGAGATAAAAAGTGTGTCGGACGGACGGATGGACGGATGGACGGACGAAGCGGCGATTACACGCTCTCCCTTCGGGGAACATAAAAATTGGATCAATAACCGCAGAATTCAGAACGCTCTCTACCAGCGAGTTTCGTTGTTCGTTTAAAGGCAATAAACATTTCGCCTCTTAGTCGGCTGATCATGACACCGCACCAGCGCCTGACAGTAGTAATATCCTAAATGTTGGGATGGAAGACTGCTGCTGTCGTGTAACGTTACAACAACGTCGTTTCGTTTAACAAGCCCAACAATTTGCGTTAACGACTGACCGACTGCCCCTGACCAAACGGAGCTAGCCCTGATCGAGCGCATCTATCGTTCCGTCTCCGCAATGTCCTCAGTCAACCCTCTTTATACCGACATTCGTTATAACGGCACACTCGTTATAACGATAATTTAAACGGTAGAAATCCTCAAAACTAAGCATTGATCTGATCAGTTTGATAGGAAATGCGTGTATAAATTACATAGCCAAGAAAAATTCTCCGAGATACAAATGTTATAGATATATGTTAGAGTAGCCTTGCCGAGGCGGTTCTCACGAGTACCCACAACTATGTCTTGGAGCAGTAATAAGGAAAATAATGTTTACCCCTGCAAAGCCAAATTTTACTGTATAAAAGTTGGGTTTAAATATGTTAGAATCGCCTCGATGAGGCGGTTCTAACGAGTACCCACAACCTATGTCTTGGATCAGTAATAAGGAAAATAAGGTTTACCCCACTGCATACCCAAAGTTTACGGTTTAAAAGCTAGGTTTAAGGGAGTCGAAATTATATGGGCGCGTTTTCGCGATGATTTTACGAATTTATAATAGCGACAGAAGCGGAGCAAATTCTTTCCGTATCAAGAGTTTCGCCTCGACCTCGTTTCGCGTTAAAGTATTTTTGCTCTGGCTACGCCCCCACGATATCTGTATAAATTCCATAGCCGAGAAAGATTCTCCGAGATACAAATGTTGTAGATATGTCCGGTAAAGGTCTCGCACAACTGGAAGCAACGTCCCCAAAATGATCTATACGGCGTTGACGGGGACGTGAAACCTCAAATCGAACAAACAAAACTTTTTTTCCCGGGACGCGGTCCATTCCTAGTTTCTCACATCAAATCGCGCTCTTCCAACACCTTCCATTGTTTTCCCGGTTTTCGAGGCGATAATTGTTTTGCGGGTGAGAGAATTAATTTGCGCCCCATCAATACTATACCGGGTAGTATCTCCCTAAATATTGGGATAGGAGCGCTCGAGCGAACGGGGTAGACCCCGATCACCCACGACCTGATCAGGGACAGCGAACTTCGCCAATCCGCGGGAACATCTTTCGCCTCAAAATTTAGGCTACTTACGGCGTAATTACCGTGAGTTACGTCATTCGAACACTCGTCCGATATATAGGGTAGTTTCGTCATCTAATCGTTTCACTTACGTTTCACCGGAAGTTATACAAATGCTGCGCATGCGCAGTTCGTGGGGCTAAAGTAACGCCCATACTACTGTTGCGCTACTCGCCTTGTAAACCAGGGGTTTCAGGATCGATCCCGGGCTTCTCCCGATTTCGGATGAGTCTTTAAACCGAGGTCCCGTCTCCGTTCGACCTTAGCTGTTGGTGGGACGTAAAACTCAAACACCCACTCACTCCTCTTTTCATAAAAGAAGCCTACAATGAATTGTATGCAGATGATGCAACGGTTCATCATGCCAATAAAAGCACGGACATCGTAGAAACTACGTTTCGGGCTGGT
Organism: Lucinisca nassula; assembly: GCA_963580285.1. Taxonomy (NCBI): domain Eukaryota; kingdom Metazoa; phylum Mollusca; class Bivalvia; order Lucinida; family Lucinidae; genus Lucinisca; species Lucinisca nassula. The sequence continues at coordinate 99,527,221 of OY757019.1, forward strand.
GGCACTGTCTTTCTCAATTGGTGCCTCTCAAACAATGTGCATATTAATCTTTCTAAAACTTCGGTTATGGCCATTGGCCCAAGACATAACCGTCTGAACTCGGATTTGATTAAAATTTACCTAAATAGCGAACTTTTAAATCAAACAGACACACAGAGGCTTTTAGGTATCGAAATTGACAAAACCCTCAGCAGGGATGTTCAGATTGACAGTGCATGTCTGAGTGTCACGCGGAGAATAACACTGATGAAACAACCCTCGAAATATGTAAATAAAGAAAGTCTGAAAAAATATTATTCATCATACATATTGCCCATTTTTGATTATGGTTGCATTATTTGGAGTCGCCGTTCTGTTGCATACACGAAAAGACTGCTGAAACTACAAAAGCGTGCAGCAAGAATAATGACATTTTGACACCATCTGAAAACATGTTTAAAGAACTATATGTACAGTGGTTGTCTTTTCCAAAACGTGTGCAGTATCACTCGGTCATTATGATGCATAAAGCCTTAAATGGAAAGACACCTGCATACATTTCACGCATGTTCATTAAAACATCCGATATTCACAACAGATGCTTGCGCTCAACAGATAACGATGATCTTCGAGTGCCCTGCTCTAGAACACGGTACTATGAAAACTCTTTTCCTGTAAATGGTGCAAAATTATTGAATTCTCTCCCAACGAACATAAGGCAAATCTCAAATATAAACTCATTTAAAAATGCAGCCAGGTCGTATTGTATTTGTTGAATTCAAACTAGTCATTGCAAAGTGTCAGGTGTTAAAAACGAATGACTTATACAGAACGAATACAATATTGAGTACATAATCTTTTACACCAAATCAAAAATGTGCTTTAATAAATTGTTTCATATTCGTGTTAACATAAAGTCTCTCAACTTCTCTTCACATATTAGCTGTGAAATGATTGGCACGATCCCACTTCATTGACTCAAGGCCGTCAACACAACCTTTGAGGGTTTTCGCTTTCGTCAAAGGGGGTGTTCGTAGGTCTATAATTATAATATAGAAAAGTAAAGTTTAATGAAAGTACAACCGCATGTGGTGTCTGTGAATGACTTCTTTTCTATCTTCTATCACAATTTAATAGTACCTCCTGCTGGCGGTGTCTGTCGATTGCGACCTAGTTTGGGACATGACCCAATCAGACAGCTTGCTGACATTCACCCCCAGCATGTAGGGTTTCACCAAAATCGAATTACACATCGCTGTCATAACAGACGCGGCATAAATGTGGCTATGTTAAAAGATTCTCGAAACTTTGTGTGGTCGCTGCTGGAACCACCTGTATTATTATAAAACAAAATATTCAAACACGGATTTAAAAGAACAAATTTACTTCGGTTCATTTACCTCCATATTGAAATTTACAAGTAGCTGACGAGGTCTGCATAACTTATGTACTAGAAAACAAAAAATATTAATGCGCCGTGGGTGTGCGGTCGTTGTTGCTGGGTGCATGATGTTTGGACATTGGTTTCCGCCACATGCGTGGCTGGTGCATCCAGACGTGGCTGGTGCATCGCGGTGCGTGTCGGGTTCGGGCGGTGTGCTGGGGACGCCACATGTACGACAGTTTTTACTAGCATCATAACTGGCTGTTGCCATCATTACATGTATCATAGTTTTGTTTTTGTGGCTCCTAATTTTAAACACTTGGTTTGTTTTGTCGTTTGCAATACCACATTTTACCAACGTATAGTACCAAAAGTGATTTAACAAATTTTACGTTATCAACTTAAATTTCAGCTTTTAATCCCAGTTCTTACTTCATCAGGTTGTACACTTGTTTTATCCCTAGATTACTGTATACATGTTTTATACATATTGTAAATATTTTTAATATACATGTACATATCTTTTACTTGTTAGTCAAGAAGACCATGGTAGATAATAATATTATGCTTATTATGTTGTCCTCTGTAAATAAAGGCATTATTATTAGTAGTATTATAAGAGTCCTATGCAAAATTTCACTGACTGGAGGGAATAATTCACTTGACGTTTCAAGGAGACGATTTCGCGAACTCCATCACGAAAACACGCCTATATAATTTTGACCCCTTGAAACCTACTTTTATATAGCAAATCTGAGGTTTACAGGTGTAAACGTTATTTTTCTTATTTCTGTTCTAAAATAAAGGTTGTGGGTACTCGTTAGAACCGCCTCGATCAGGCGGTTCTAACGAGTAACAACAACCTATAGTTCGAGCAGAAATAAGAAAAATATCACAATTTTTCATCTTAAATGTTTCGTTTTTCAGGCGGTAAAACTTACAATGTATTTGTATAGGCGTGTTTCCGTACTGGCATTTTGCTTTTCTTTAAGCAAATCCTCCGAACATCACGAAAACACGCCTAGTATAAATTTTGACCCCCTTGAACCCCACTTTTATATAGTAAAATTGGAGTTTCCGGGGGTATACCTTATTTTTCTTATTTCTGCTCTAAAATATAGATTGTGGGTACTCGTTAGAGCTGCCTCGATGAGGCGGTTCTAACGAGTGCCCACAATCTATATTTGGAGCAGAAATAAGAAAAATATCACAATATTTCAGCATAAAATGTTCATTTTTTCGGCGATAAAGGTGGCAATGTATTTGTATAGGCGTGTTTGCGTAATGAATGTTTTCTACTCTTTCATTATTTTTTAAAGTCTGAAGGTGTCGATAATATGCCAGAAAGAGTTGCATCCCCTCAAATAACATCGTGTCCTAAAATGGCGTCTTCCATATTTTAGAAGCATTTTTTATTATCTTTGTCTTAAATATAGTCCAAACACAGATTTTGGGGGCTCATTAGAATCGCCCCATTGAAGCGGTTCTATCGAGAACCCACAATCTATGTATTTGTGCAAAAGTAAACTAAATAATATATGGGCCCCGTCAAGCGATTTTGGTACCTATCGCCTATGCGAGCAGCGAAGGTTCAGGCGAGCCTGCGCATCTGCGCAGTCTCGACAGAACCTTCGCTGCTCGCTCATACAAGCAGTAAATCAAGAGGAACCTTCAGACAGAAAGCCATACCCCTGGCCCCTCTGAATGGCTGGCCATGCGCATTTAAAATTTGTCATGACGGATTGCTCGAAAACACAAATTCGCTTGGCGGGGCTCATATTTCGCTGTAACCACCCACTTCCCTCTATATAAAGTGGAATTTGAATGAGCGTTAACCAATTTTGTACCAGAAACTCCAAAAACTGGTATTTTGCAAACATTGCAGGCCCAGATCAGACGTCACAGAACACGGCGTTTGATCAAATTCTACACTGTTTGCAAAAAGTTCAGCCATTGTTTAAAACAGATTTTGAAGAAAAACACTACCTTACATCCCTTAATTTTCAAACGGATCTGCTATATAACAGGAGGAAGGTTCCATTTGGTTTGTTTGTTTGATTTGAGGTTTAACGTCCACGTCAACACTGTAAAGATCATTTTGGAGACGTTGCTTCCAGTTTTGTGGGACTTTTACCCGATATTGAGATGAAATCACATCTCAAGCCCTGGCGCCCAATGAAACCAATAGGGTTTATAAGCATGGACGGTCCGACACGTACCGCTTTGTCTGGGTACGAAAAGGGTAAATTACACGGTGTTGTTAACCTGATGTGATCATTCGTTCGAAAGCCAGTACTTGTTTGAAATTTTCTTGACTCACAGATATGGTCTCTTCTGAGCGAAGGCGTGTCTTCGAGCTTGAGTACCCGGCAAAGGCTAGCATAATGTTAACAAACCCTTGAAATGAACACCCACCTAAACCCCACATTATATAGAGAAAACTGGGGTTTACGGGGGTATATATTTTTTTTCTTATTCCAGCTACGAGATATAGCTTGTGGGTACTCGTTAGAACCGCCCCAATGAGACGGTTATAACGAGCACCAACAACCAGTGTTTGCAGTATAAATACGAAAAAAAGGCCCCGCCTATCGGGGCCTGAAGAAATATATGGACTGCATGATGCGTCCACGCAGAGCTGAAAAAGACCGCACACGTGTACTGGTGCGAACCGGACCGTCCATGCATATAAACCCTACTGGTTTTCATTGAGCGACAGAGCTTGAGATGTCATTTCATCTCATTGTCGTTTAAAAGTCCCACACAATTGGAAGCAACGTCTCCAAATATTTGATGAGGACGTTAAACCTAAAAAAAAAAAATATCACGGACATTCATGAGAATTTGTTTGTTTGATTTGAGGTTTACGTCCCCGTCATTACTATAAATGTCATTTTCGTGACATTGCTTCCAATGTTTGGGGGCTTTTACCCGACAGGGAGATGGAATGACGTCTCAAGCTCTGTCAAAGGGTTTATATGCATGGGCAGTCCGACTCACACTGCTTTGCCTGGGCAGGCTTAGATACACTTAGTGATTTATCAGTACTCGTGTGCGGTCGGTTTCAGCTCTGCGTGGAAGCATCAAGCAGCCCATCTATTTCTTCAAGCCCCGATGGGCAGCGGCCTGGATTTTCATGAGAAAGGTAGCCATTTGGAGGTGAGAAACTGCAATATGTCGCCCGGGTTTGTTATCGGAATGGATCAGCCTGCACGTCCGCATAGTCTGACCAAAACATTCGCTTTGTACCATATGGATGTCCCTTGACCCTAAAAAGTTAAAATGACTGCGTGGGCTCGAAGACACCTTTTCGCATGTCGCGTTCAAATTATTGCAAAACGAACGCAGCACGATAACACATCCGCGTAATATAGTGCATACTTTGATACCCCGAAACGGTCGTTTTTCTGATGAATATATGTGATTTTTTTTTTGTTTAAACTCCAAACATAGGTTTTGTTCCGGATGCTCGTTAGACTCATCTCAATAAGGCGGTTATAACGAATACCGACAACCTATGTCTTGGTGTAGAAGAAAGAAAAGTAATGTATACTTCCGTAAACTCCGGTTTCCTTCATAGAAGAGATGTTCATTTCTCGGAGTTTTTCTTTGACACTTGAGCCAGCGCATGACAAAATCTACAAGAAGGCTTGAGCGACTAGCGAAGACTCAGATCAGCCTGCGCATTCGCGCAGTCTGATCAGAGTCTTCGCTGATCGCATGTACCTACTATAGGCTAATATCTATGCAAAGAGACATAAGCAAAATGTCTTGTCATAGTGGATGGGTGCGCAGGTTGGTTCGAGTCTCTGCTGGCCGCACCGGTCTTATTGTAGGTTTTGTCATGCGCCGGCTCACTTGATTTCTGTTTCAGGTGTGCCCAAGTTAGTTTGGATTCTGATCATAGTAGGCTGTGTCGGGGTCATTGTAGCTGCAGCAGTTACATGTAGAATGTATCGGCGATACAGAAACAGAGAGGCAAATGCAGCAACTCTGGAGGAAAGTGGAAACCCAGAAGATGAAGAAACGAATACGGTGACCAGAGAAAAACAAGATAAAAAACATCATAAAAAGAAAAGGACAATACCAAAAGCTGGGGCAGAAACGGAAAACACAGAGGGCGATACCTCTGCAGTTGACACATTACTATTGACAGAAATATAGTTGTTTTTTAACGGCTCTTCAATATTATTTCACTTATTTCGAGCCGATCGTTAAACAGTTGTTGGGGAAAACCAGAGTACCCGGATAGAATACACCTGGCCTTCCATTGCAGAAATTGGCGTCTCACATGTGGCTCGAGCGAGATGAGAGAGACCTACATGTAATGATTACGAATCAGCGTTCATACCGACTAGGCCACGGAGGCACAATAGATGGACATAAGCATAAATTAACACCTCCGTGTTTTAACACTCTTAACTCATTGTATACCGATTGTTATAAGCTGGTCGAGGCCATTTATCATTTGAGCGGTCGCAGGTAAATTTGTTTCGTTTTTATTCTATTTTTGACGGAAATAATGTCGGTTAACAAAATGCGTAGACCCAGATCAGACGCCGCATTGACCCGGGGCTGCACTGTTTGTCAGTCGTTTTCTTTCGGGGATACAGGTAAAAACAAGTTTAAGAGCTCCAGTTTATATAGAGAAAAACGGGTTTGCAAAGTCATACATCATTGCATCACGTGAACAAGTCCGTGAAATGAATACCCCCTTAAACCCCACTTTATGTAGAGAAAACTGGGGTTTACGGTGGTATAAATTATTTTTCTTATTTCTGCTCTAATGCATTGGCGGTTCTAACGAGCACCCACAACATATGTTTGCAGTATAAATAAGGAAAATATAATGGATTTTCATCTTTAAAGTAGCTATTTTGAAGATGTGAAAAATGCACTATGTCGCTCGGGTGTGTTATCGTAATGTTTAGTCAAAACCATATCACGAAACCACGCCTATATAATTTTGACCCTTTATATAGTTAAACTGGGGTATACAGGAGGAAACCTTATTTTTTATTTCTACTCTAAAATATAGTGTGGGTACAATCTATACTTTGAGCAGAAATAGGAAATATATATCGGTTTTTCATCTTAAAATGTTCGTTTTCTGCGGTAAAGTTTACAGTGTATTTATATAGGCGTGTTTTCGTAATGAATTATGTTTACACGTTAGAACCACCTCGATGATCGTACAATATGCGTTCCAAGGAGAAGTTAGAAAAGTATTGCAATTTTCAGCAAAGACACCAAAGATAACTTTAGCGCACACATTACGAAAACACGCCTATACAAATACATTGTAACCTTTATCGCCGAAAAAAATGAAAATTTTTAAGAGGAAAAATTGTGATATTTTTCTTATTTCTGCCCACAATATAGATTGTGTGCACTCATTAGAACCGCCTCATCGATTTTCCATAACACCAGATATCAGCAGACAGTGAAATGCCTTAAGACCACATTTAGGGCTCTTCGTAAAGACCACTTTTGAACAGCCCCAAATGTGGTCTCTTACTAGAGGACACTGCAGTAGAAACAAAAAGAGAGAAAGAAAAAAACAAAGAAACCTTTTGAATATGATTTTGAGAGAAGTGGTCTCAATCCCCCCCCCCCCCCCCCTTTATTTGCTTCGAATCACTAGACATACTAAGCAAGTATACATAAATACATTCAAATTTGTGTTGCCATTTTGGTTTACAAAGAGTGGTTGGGTTCTGTTAAGAGTTACACCGCCTGTACCTTAGGATTGAGTCGGCTGAACGTGTTGTCTGAGATGTAAGCACCAGCATTCACCTGGATGTTAGACGGCACCACGACCACACACCCGTATGACCTAGTGAATTCTTACGGTAACTTTTCTGATGAAAGACTTATGATGCATTTCTCATCCATACTCCAAACACAAGTCAAGGGTGCTCGCCAGGACCGCCTGTTTTAATGCGGCCCTCACGAGCAAACATAACCGATGTCACGGGGCAGGGGTAAGAAAAATATTGTGTACCCCCGAAAACCATAGTTCTCTCTGTATAAAGTGGGGTTTAAAGGGGTTTTCGTTGCACGAGCTTTCTGCAGTGATGCGTATTCGTTCCAGATACAGAATTGAATTCTAAAATTAGTTTATATCCACTGAACCCAATCTCACTAAGTAAACTGCCTGTTGATGCATTCAAAGCGAGCATGTGTTTTACAACAAGTTATTCTTTTAAAAGAAAAAAAACATGTATGAGTTGAAAAAGATTGAAATAATATAGGTTTAAGAAAAGAAAATGTAGAGAGAAAAAGAACTAACAAAAACCAACAGAAACATAGAAAAAGCGAACAAAAGAGAATGTCGAAAAAGTGAATGTTGTATGAAAGAAAAAAAAAAGATGAAAATGAAAATATGTCGAAACTGCTTTCATGCTCTGTTACAAATCTTGCTAGTTACTCCAAATGTCCTTAAATTGTTCTAGTTTGTCATTTTAAGGGCTATTTGTAGCTCAAGGGTTTTTCTGTTATGAAATTTCATCTTGAATGTTTCTATATTAGGTGTGTGTGTGTGTGTGTGTGTGTGTGTGTTTGTGTGTGTGTGTGTGTGAATTCGGGTTTAACGTCGCTTTCAACAATTTTTCAGTCATATCACAACGGCGGGGAGCTCAATGCTCACATATATAGTGCTGCCTCACTGAAGTATCATGTCCCAGACACATTACATGATACCGCACCCAGTCACATTATCCTGACACTGGGTCGACCAGTCCTAGTTCTACCCCGTAATAGAAGCCTCCGTGGTCGAGTGGTTACGCTACTCGCCTTGTAAACCAGGGGTCGCAGGTTCGATCCCGGGCTTCTCCAGACTTTCGGATGAGTCTTTAAAACGAGGTCCCGTCTCCGTATGACCTTAACTGTTGGTGGGACGTAAAACTGAAACACTCACTCACTCTACCCCGTAAATCTGAGTGCCAAGCGAGGAGCAGCTAGTACCATTTTTAACGACTTTGGTATGTCGCGGCCCGGGATCGAGCCCCTGACCTCTTCTAAATTAGGTATAATGTTTTTTAATTTACATTGGTAAATGTAAAATTTGGCGAAGATATAGATGTACGACAATGTAAGGTCTTTTGTATATAAGAACACTTCAACTTTGCTTTTTATCACGTTGAATTGTTTTTGTACTAGAAAATCAAAAAGATTGTTCCAGAACTGTTGGATCAAGTAACACTCCAAAAATAGATGATCGATAGTTTCAATTGCCATGTTACAAAAAGTACACAAACTAGATGCCACATACTTGCATTTAGGTAGGTATTTGTTTGTTGCGATGTTTGTATATGTAAAATTGTACTGAAAATTGTGACGTTTATTATCCCTACAAGTGCTTAATACTTTAAGATATATAGATTTCCACTGAAAGGTTTGATCCGGAATATTTGATTCCTATTTCACCTGTGATTTTGGTCTTTCATTTTCAGTTAAATTTTTTAATTGAAAGTTAGTCATATATTGACATATATTGACATATGTTTGCATTACGATAACATATCCGTGTGATATAGTGCATTTTTTCAAACACCAAAAAAGGGTATTTTTTTCTGATGAAAATTTGTGATATTTTCCTCATTTCTGCTCCAAACATAGGTTTTGGGTCCGAACTCATTCTGCAGCTGTGAAAAGATTTTTACTCAGGTGATGTTGAAATCAAATATGTCTGGGTAGTAACTGTCCTTATGGCCTTCCTTTGTTTAGGTTTCCATTGTGGTCTGGTCGCTTAATGTTTGTATTTCTTTCCCTTTGGTGTCTTTTATGGGTGGAGTAAGTTAATTGTATCAATTCCTGATCTTTGTTTTACTTCTACTTTTAATATAAAATATGTTTTTATTTAACCACTGAAGAAAAATAATAGTTTTTGGCTGATGTTTTCTAAAACTATTATTCCAAAGAAACTGGGTGTTTGTGTTGTTTGAGTTCTTGTCATAATTCAGAAGACACTAGATGTAGATTATATCTTTCAAAAATGTGTTTTTAATTTTCAGCCCTCAATTTTAGCTTGTCATAATAGCGGAATGTTGCTGCATATAGGGAGATCTACCGTATTTTAGGGAGATCTACCGTATTTTAGGGAGATATACTGCATTTTGTCTTATGTGACCTAATGAGAATCTCTTCGATGTGGCTATTCTGATGATTACAACGTAAAGGATCTTACATGAGTGTCCATATATTATAGATTGATTGAACGAGTTGAGGTAAAGGTATAAGATGCCAGGCATCGTCGAGTATTTCATACCCTTTCCTCGCCGATTTTAATAAATTCAATAAATATACATGACCACGATTGCAAGATTTTATTTATTATATGACATTTTAAACGCATTTGCACGTTTTTCCTCAACAAAACTTTCAACTGGGTTGTGTGTTCCCTAGTTAGTGATTTTCATCAAAAATAAGGGGTAATATACAGCTCCTTCTCTGAAAGTGCCTGTAAATCTTAAAGCGTAAGACTAAGAAACTCAGGTTTTTGTTCCATAGTAAGTGATTTTCAACAAAAAATGAAACAAGGCATACACATGTGAAATATGACAGCCCTATTACTCATGGTTGTGAAATAACAGTCGATTTTTCTTTAAAAAAGAGAGATAATTCAGTAAAAATAATCAATATAGTTATTGTCCTTTGTCAGAATGTCAGTTTCGTGATGGGAAATATGAACATGTATGAGAAGTTTCATGAGAGTAGGACAAATACCTTTAAAATTTTGACCGAGGTTGAGTTGTTTGATTATTGCGTGGGAAACACACAACCAAAACAATATAGTTCTGGTCCTTGGTCAGAATGTAGCTGCTTTGATGGTACATGTATGCATGTGTGGGAGGTTTCATGGGAGTAGGGCAAATATTTTTGAAGTTTTGACCGAGAAAAAATTTCAGGTTTATGTGAGACAAACACCCGGATAAAAGCAATATTGTTATTCTCCTTTGTCAGAATGTAGGTCTTGTGATGGTATATATGTGTGTGAACTTCTCCGGAATGACCTACATAGTGTTCACAGGGACATTAAACCTCCAAACAAACAAAGACAGGAATAGTTTTATTTCGTGTTTATTTCGCTTACAATTATAGTTTATCAACGACCTTTGAGAGTTCAACGTTCCAGCGTGCCAAGACTATTCCATGTTTCAGGGGAGACGAGTTTCGGATTTCTTTCTTAACGGGATTTAAAATTATAAATACGTTTTTTGATAATGCCAATATGTAAAAGCCATGGCCAAGTGGTAAATAGGATGCAGTACGAATCTCGGTTAAACTATATCGCCCAATGTAAAATCCCAAACGAAGACGTATTACCTAAAACACGGACTAGTCCAAAATTAAAAGTGCAGTCACATCTCACTGCGTTTTGAAAGACTATACCATTCTGACATCATTGTAAATAATATGTAATTAAGGGGAGCGGGAACACCTAGCATATTGTCCGCCATTTTTCAAAGAGAGACAACTTTCGGGACTTCCTGTTCACTTTCCTATAGGACCAGTCCCAATGAAAAAAGGGGTCTACTCTGAAAGGAAATAATCTGCTCCTTAGGAACAAATTCTTTCCTTTAAGAGTTGCCCCCTATTGACATGGGAGACAGAAACACTTTTGCAGGAGTTGCCTCCCCTGAATGTGTTCTCATTCCCCTTAAATGAAAAGAAAATAAATGATGGAGATGATCGAGAGGTAGCAGATGCATTACGAAAACACGCCTATACCAATACAATATAATCTTTATCGCCGAAAAAATGAAAATTTTAAGATGAAAAAATGTGATATTTTTCTTATTTCTGCTCAAAACATAGATTGTGGATACTCGTTAGAACCGCCTCATCGAGGCGGTTCTAACGAGTACCCACATTCTATATTTTAGAGCAGAAATAAGAAAAATAAGGTTTACCCCCTGTAAACCCCAGTTTTACTATATAAAAGTGGGATTCAAGGGGGTCAAATCTATTTAGGCGTGTTTGCGTGATGATTTATCTCTCTGTTCATTATAGGAATGAAATTCATTTTTATTGTTTTTATCGACTGATGATGTGTAATCTCCCGCGAACCCCAAGCCTAAAGTGTTTAATGCTAACTTTGTAGTTTACACGTCGATTAAATCGACAGACATGATAATTAATTCCTTATACATCCAACTTTATCAAATTGCTAAATTGTCATCGAATTAGGTTTATTAGCCGGCCTCGGTAGCATAGTCGGATGCGAGCTTGACTGGTGATCAGGAGGACGCAGGTTCGATACTTGCCGCAGACGGCAACATTCTCTCGTGGAAATTGATCATGGTCATTCTCTGCCTTTCTCTTATTCAAGAGGAACGGGAGGTCACGGGTTCGATCCCGGGCCGCGACATACCAAAGTCGTTAAGAATGGTACTAGCTGCTCCTCGCTTGGCACTCAGATAGAGCTAGGACTGGTCGACCCAGTGTCAGGATAATTGACTTGGTGTGGTATCAAATAATGTGTCTTGGACATGATACTTCAGTGAGGCAGCACTATAAAAGTGAGCATTGAGCTCCCTGTCGCAACCAGACACCGTCGTGATATGACTGAAAAATTGTTGAAAGCGACGTCTTTCAACGCATAATGAAGTAATGTAGTGATTTCTTCATTTTGATTTTTTTTATTTCATTATGCATTGGCGTTGTCGACGCGAAATTAAGTAAAAAAAAATATTTCATTTCGCGTTGATATGCACCATATCGACGCAAAATGAAGTAATGATGGAAGAACATAGCTGTCTACCAAAGACTTAGGAAGCAATACAGGTAAATTCTAATATAAAGACCACATTTGAGACAGTTCAAAAGTGGTCTTTAAGACCACATTTGAACAGTCCCAAATATGGTCTTCCACAAGAGCACACTGAATGTCGCAATCACAAAGAAAATGTAACTTTAACCTTCAAAATATGCTTTAAAACACATGAGTACTGGTTATCTGCTTAGAAAGTCTAAGTCTGCCCAGGAAAACTGCTGCGAATCGGCCCATCCATGCATATAAACCCTTTTGGGTTTAATTGGACGGCAGGGATTGAGATGTGTAAAAGTCCAACAAAATTGGAAGCAACGTCTCCAAAATGACCTAAATAGTGTTGACGGTGACGTTAAACCTCAAATCAAACAAACTAACTGTCGACGCATAATGAAGTAAAATTAAGTATGCCACCTATCACCACAAAATGAAATAATTCTTTCATTTTGCGCAAACCTCTTAGTATCGACGCATAATGAAGTAAAAACTACATTTTGTTTCATTTCACATCGACTGTGCCAACGCATAATGAAGTAAAAATTTCAAAATGAAGAAATTACATTACTTTATTATGCTTTGTAACAGCGACGTTAAACCCGAATTCACACAAACACTCTTATTCGAGAAGGGCAGCTGTCAGTTTCTGGCGAAAGAATGTGCACTGTACTGGCTAACCGCTTCCGTTTAACCCTGCCCAGTAAAAGTATGGATAGGTAAACTGAGTGGCTCAAACTTCAATACAAACAAACAAAATAGGTAAATTAAGAAATATTTCGAAAGCGTAAGAATAAACTTACCAACGGCCATGGCGGAATGATCATTCAAATAGAAGCTGCCGTCTTTGAAAGAAACCCAAACGAAAAAAAAAAAAAAAAAAAATAAATAAATAAATAAAAAATAAAAAAAATAAAATATAATAAAATAAAAAAATAAGGCGTCGTCATCTCGAAAACACGCCTACATAATTTTGACCCCTTCGAACCCAATTTTCATATGGTAAAACTGGGGTTTGTAGGGGTAAAAACCTTATTTTTCTTATTTCTGCTCTAAGATATAGAGTGTGGGTACTCGTTAGAACCGCCTCATCGAGGCGGTTCTAACGAGAACCCACAATCTATTTTTTAGCAGAAATAAGAAAAATATCACAATTTGTCAACTTAAATTTTTTCATTTTTTCGGGGATAAAGGTTACAATGTATTCGTATAGGCGTGTTTTCGTAATAGTCTTTTAATTCAGTTTATAATAGCATTTAGGTATTCTATTGTAGACGCCTCCGTGGTGTATGGATAAGCCACCCGCCACATAAACCAGGGGTCGTGGGTTCCACCCCGGGCTTCTCATTACGATAACTAACCCGTGCGACATAGTGCATTTTTCACATCTCCAAAATGACTACTTTTCTGATGAAAATCCTTGATATTTTTGTCAAGTTATAAATGCTCAAAACATGGGTTGAGGGTGCTCGCTAGTACCACCTCAGTGAGGCGGTTCTAGCGAGCACCCTCAACCTATGTCTCTAGCGAGCACCCTCAACCTATGTCTTGGAGCAGAAATAAGATAAATAAAGTTTACCCCCATATACCCCAGTTTTCTCTAAATAAAGTGGGGTTTAGAGGGATCTTCATTTCACGGACTTGTTCACGTGATGTCCAGACTTTCGGATGAGTCTTTAAACCGAGGTCCCGTCTCCATATGACCTTAGCTGTTGGTGTGACGTAAAACTGGAACACACTCACTCACATATTCTATAGTTCATCATCTTTAAATAGAGCGCTAATACACAACGACGTAACGCGCGTGATCTAAACGTGCTCTCGTTATAGTACATGTACTTCCTGTCCTTGTGCGAAATAGTTCGGGGATTCTTGCTCAAGTATAGAACTTTTTTTTATTTCAACCAATGGAATCGCTCAAAATGTACATTATGATGGAGAATTGAAATTATAGATCCATATTGAACTGTCTTCAGTTTTCATTCAGTTTTGCCTGTCTATAGCAGGCCGAACGTTACAAGACATGTTTGAGTGAAATTAAAAAAAAAAATCTTATATACCCTTGTTAACCCGACTTGACTCTTTGTAAAGCTTTTTCTCTTTTTCAATATACTGCCTCCCGCACTCGCGGGCATTTTAGGCGTGCTGAAAGAAGAATTAAATATAGACAAAAATAAAAGGGGGGATAGTGAGAGGATAGGAGGCGATAGGGTTAAAAGCAGTTAGTGATGTACGTAGAAGGGTTACACACAAAATTAAAAACCTCACTTTCAGGAACTTGGGTGGGAGTGGTTCAGTTTACCAACTGCTTCCTTGAACGCATCAAGGGTTGACAAACACATCACATGAACAAGTCCGTGAAATGAACACCCCCTAAACCCCACTTTAAATAGAGAAAACTGGGGGTTTAAGGAGGTGTCCATTAATTTTCTTATTATACCCCCCGCAAACGAAGTTTGAAGGGGGTATATAGGAGTCAGCTTGTCGTCTGTCGTCGGTGTCTGTCGTCGGTCCGTTACAAAAAACTTTAACATTGCTCATAACTTCCTTATTCTTTGACCGATTTCTTTAATATTCCCACACCACACACCTTGCCACTAGTACTTAAGATTGATATACACAAACCTGATCTTGACCTTTACGTTGACCTTCCTCAAGGTCAAATACTTGTAAAAATTTGTCGTCGGTCCGTTACAAAAAACTTTAACATTGCTCATAACTTCCTTATTCTTTGACCGATTTCTTTAATATTCACACACCACACACCTTGCCACTAGTTTCTGCTCCAAGACATAGGTTGTGGGTACTCGTTAGAACCGCCGCATTGAGGCAGTTCTAACGAGCACCCATAACCTATGTTTGCTGTATAAATATGATAAAAAACACGGATTTTCGTCAGAAAAGTAGCCAATTTGGGGAATGGAAAAACTGCACTATGTCACACGGGTGTGTTATCATAATGAAACAGCCGACTGAGGGAGGACATTCCACTGAACTAAAGTTGCGTTTACACGTGTACCAATTTCTTGAAACAGTTATCATAATGTATTCTGCATTCATTACGAAAACAAGCCTATACAAATGAGCCCCGCCAAGCGAATTTGGGTCTTCGAGCATTCCGTCATGACAAATGTTAACTGCGCATGCCCAGCCATTCAGAGGGGCCAGGGATATGGCTTTCTGTCTGAAGGTTCCTCTTGATTCACTGCTTGTATGAGCGAGCAGCGAAGGTTCTGGCGAGACTGCGCGGATGCGCAGGCTCGCCGGAACCTTCGCTGCTCGCATAGGCGATAAATACCAAAATCGCTTGACGGGGCCCAAATACATTGTACACTTTACCACCGAAAAAATTAAAATTAAAATTAGGCGGTTCTAACGAGTACCCACAATCAAAAGTTTAGAGCAGAAATAAGAAAAATAAGGGTTACCCCTGTAAACCCCAGTTTTACTTTACAAAAGTGGGGTTCAAGGGGGTCAAAATCATATAGGCGTGTTTTCGTGATGTTTTTGTGTTTCGTATTTTTCGCGTTTCCGGTTACAGTTAGGTATCTTAGTTTTGTAGTAAAGCTTTCATAATACTTTATTTTATATTGATTTAGTTTTGTAGCCAAACTTTTATAACAATAAATATATATTGTACGTTTTATATTAAAACAATCGTTATTGTTCATATTTCTTCCCTTAAGCCTCGGTCCAACGCTTTGCGACTGATTTCGTTTCCGATTAACTTGCGACCTCTGCGACTATAACAACTAATTTTTATCCCCCGACCGAATAGGTTCGGGGGATATAGCGATCAGCCTGGCGTCCGTCCGTCCGTCCGTCTGTCCGTCCGTTCGTCCGTCCGTCCGTCCGTAGACGCAACCTTGTGATGGCCATAACTCCTATTCCCTTTGAGATTCATTGATAGTTCTTGGCACAATTGTTCACAAGGCTGAGACGGCGTGTCATGCGCAAGAACCAGAACTCTGGATGCCATACTTTTTTAGTTATCTCCCCTTTTAATAAAATAGAATGACTACTTTGTGATGGCCATAACTCCAATACCCTTTAAGATATAATGATGATACCTGGCACAGTTGTTCACAAGGCCGAGACGGTGTGTCATGCACAAGAACCACAACTCTGGCTGCCATGGTTTTTGAGTTATCTCCCCTTCCAATAAAATAGAGTGACTACCTTGTGATAGCCATAACTCCAATACCCTTTAAGATATATTGATGATACCTGGCACAGTTGTTCACAAGGCCGAGACCGTGTGTCATGCACAAGAACCACAACTCTGGCTGCCATGGTTTTTTAGTTATCTCCCCTTCCAATTAAATAGAGTGACTATCTTGTGATGGCCAAATCTCCAATACCCTTTAAGATATATTGATGATACCTGGCACAGTTGTTCACAAGGCCGAGACGGTGTGTCATGCGCAAGAATCACAACTCTTGGTGCCATGGTTTTTGAGTTATCTCCCCTTCCAATAAAATAGAGTGACTACCTTGTGATGGCCATAACTCCAATACCCTTTAAGATATATTGATGATACCTGGCACAGTTGTTCACAAGGCCGAGACGGTGTGTCATGCACAAGAACCACAACTCTGGCTGCCATGGTTTTTGAGTTATCTCCCTTTCCAATAAAATAGAGTGACTACCTTGTGATGGCCAAATCTCCAATACCCTTTAAGATATATTGATGATACCTGGCACAGTTGTTCACAAGGCCGAGACGATGTGTCATGTACAAGAACCACAACTCTTGGTGCCATGGTTTTTGAGTTATCTCCCCTTCCAATAATATAGAATCACTACCTTGTGATGGCCACATCTCCAATACTCTTTGAGATATATCGATGGTACTTGGTTCAGTTGTACATGAGGTTAAGCCGGTGTGTCAAGTGCAAGAACCACAACTCTGGGTGCCCTAGTTTTTTAACTATCTCCCCTGACAATATAACCTTTTGATGGCCATAACTCCAATATCCTTTGAGATATATTGATGTTACTTGGCACAATTGTATACAAGGTTGAGATGGCACTTCATGCCTAAGAACCACAATTCTGGGTGCTATGATAAATATTTCAGTTATCTACCCTTCCAATATAACAGTATGACCAGCTTGACATGTGATCTCCAACACCCTTTGAGACATATTGATGGTACTTTGTACAGAAATGCATGAGCTTAAGCAGGCATATCATGTGTAAGAACCACAGTTCTGAGTACCCTGGTTTTTTAGTTATCTCTCCTGAAATACAATCTTGTGATGGCCATAACTGCAATACTTTTGTATTATATTGGTGGTTTAATTCTGGTGCACTTTCTATTGGTGAACAATTTTCTAAAGGCCATATTGGCTTTTGGTCGGGGGATTTGCCATCTCTTCCGATGGCTATTTTTCTCTATAAATATGATCGCCGATCAGTCGCCGACCAGTCGCCGTACAACTGACGATTTTTTGCATGCCTTTGCCAATTGATCAGCCATCTGACACCGTAGAATCACTGTAGGATCGGCGACTGGTTTGCAACTAGTTTAGAGTGATCGGCGGCCTGTCGGCGACCAATCGGCGTACAACTGACGATTTTTTGCATGCCTTTGCCAATTGATCAGCCATCTGACAACGTAGAATCACTGTAGGATCGGCGACTGGTTTGCAACTAGTTTAGAGTGATCGCCGGCCTGTCGGCGACCAATCGGCGACTCTTCAGAGACTGATTCAACGGAACGGCGAGTAGTCGGAGACTGGTTGGCGACCGTTCTGCTACCAAAACAAAATTTTAGTAAAATGTGCCGACATGGATGAAATTATTTCATTGCAAAACTGAAGTGATATGAAGGCTTCCTAACTAATCAGTGCAACATGAAACACAAAAACAGATACAGTTGCTTCTCTTGCAACATTGCCACAGAAGCACTAGAATGCAGCAGTAATGATTACGGAGTTACACAGGCGTTTAAGACAGAGGAGGCGAAGACAGTACTGGCTAAGACCTTGAATTTCAAGAAGGTCGCAGTTTAGAGATTCGACGATCTATTGGCGCACGCTTGTAACCTCCTTACAACCTGTGTGCAACGGTCACCGATCAGTCGCCGTCTTATCGCTCGATCAGTGGCCGAATGATCGCCGATAGGTCGCAGCAAGGTTGCCAGATTTCAGAGCCAGTGCGGATAAAATCGATCGGCGACCGATTGGTGATTGGTCGGCGACTGTTCGACGACTGATCGGCGACTGATCGGCGATTTCCAGAAAACCAATGCAACCAGTCTGCGATCAGAATCGGTCGTGGGTAGTCAAGAGACTGGTTGCGGCTAATTTTGTTCGGCGACCTATCAGCGACCTTGTTGCGACCATTATAAAACCTCACCGCGACTTCTGCAACCTCTCTGTGATTGTCATTTTTTTAGTCGCGGAGAGATCGCGCCGCGGTCCCAAGCTCTGTGGGACCGGGGCTTATAATACACTTCGTGGTGCATAATGTCAATGCCATTGTAAAAACGATTATTAAATTAATATATTGAGAATTTTACCACCAGCCCCGCAAAATAAATAAATAAAAAATATTTATATAAAATAAAATAAAACATAAGAAATTGATAAATAAATAACATAAAAAAACAACAAAAACAGAAAAATATTCTGATCCTTTTCACATTTCTACTCAAAATAGATGATGGGAACTCGTTAGAACCGCCTCCGCGAGGCGGTTCTAACAAGTACCCACAATCTAAATTTATGGCACAAATAAAAATATTGTATATCCCAGTAAACCCCAGTTTTACATTATAAAAGTGGGGTTAAAGTATGTTAAACTATATAAGCTTGTTTCCACGATAAGGTGAGAACACGAGGGAAGGTCCATAAGAAACCTGCCTATCCCATTTCCAGTTGACCGTGACAACCAAGATTTTCATGCCTTGTTTCAATACATATACATGTTTTAGGCATGAGTGCAAAAGTGCGCCCTTATCGTATCATTTACTCATACGATATTGAACGTCAAACATGGCTAGCGTTTCGTCAAAAGTTGAGTACTTGTATATGAAAGGGAAAACAGGTCAGAATATTCATTGCGAGTTGAACAAGTTTATAGGTCTTCTGCACCATCGTATGCACAAGTTGAATTCTGGTTTATGGAATTCAAATGCGATAGAACGTTCTGACAAAACGAAACCAAGTCTGGACGCCCATCAGATGCCTGGAATGAGCAAATGGCAACACGAGCATTAATATGCAGCGCATTGTTGATGCGGTTTAGGTTAAAGGAAGAGCATTTCTTTCAAGTCTGATGGCTGTACATGAGACCTGTGTTCATTAGTATGAGCCAGAGTACAAGAGGGCCAATATGGCCATGAATCGCTCACCTGATATCAAGATGTCACACAGCTTCAGAAAGTCATGTGGGTGACAGCCATTCCATGAAGCATAACTGTTGCACTTAGCTATATGATCACCTGGGCAACATTCTTGCAAAGTGTGAATTAAACTGGCATAAGAGTTTCTGTATTTTTTCTTTCTTAGACTTTTTGTTCATTAAAAACAGAAGCGGTTAGCTGTTTTGGCAGACGATCACCTAAGCAACACTCCAGTGAAGTTTAATAATATTGATCCATAGTAGAGGTTGTCGCTTAAAGGTTTATCTATATTTAGATCTGGCATCCACTTAGATCATCAGAGCCGAACCCATTAAGCTATTTTGCTAGAGGGTAATCCACGCAACATTCCTATGAAATTTGATTGACATTGGCCAAGGGGTATAGGAAGAGATTTTTTTAATGATTTTGTTCTCTTTTTAGCTGTGACAGCCATCTTGTTCATCGCAGCAGAACCGTTTTAGCTAATTTTGGTAGGGAGCAACCTACATGTACGTACAGTCATGTGATATTTGAATCAAATATTGACCCAAGTGTTTTGGAGGAAGTCGCATTTAAAGCAAACCGTTGACATTTTTCTATATTTAGCCCTGGCAGCCATTTTGCTCATCTGAGCGGAACCAATTAACTTTTTGGTAGAGGGTTGCCAATGAGGTTTGAATAAAATTGGCCCCAGATAAGAAAAGTTGTCGTTTGAAGTGTAATCTATTTATAGCTCTATCGGTTCATCAGAGCGGGATGTTTTTAGCTATTTTGGTAGGGACCACCTAGGTAACATTCCTGTGAAGTTTAAATCATATTGGATCATGGGTTTAGGAGGAACTCACATTTGAAGCAAATGTTTGATGTTTTTCTATTTTTAGCACTGGGGGTCATTTTGCTCATTGGAGTGGAACCGTTTTGCTATTTTGGTAGAGGGTCACCTAAGCAACATTTATATGAAGTATTTTTTTTTATTTTTAGCTCTGGTGGCCTTTTGTTCATCAGAGCAGAATGACATTAGCTATTGTGGTAGGGAGTCATATTGGCAAGTCACTTGTAAAGTTAGAGTCGAATTGGCCCAAGGGTTAAGGATAAGTTCGGGTTTGAATAAAATGTTCGATATTTTTATACCCCCAACTTCGAAGAAGTTGTGGGGGCATATTGGTTTTGCCCTATATTGGTTTGTCCTTCCGTCCGTCCCGCTTTTTTACTGCATAGCATAACTTAAGAACCATGGATGCTAGGTTTTTGAAATTTCATATATGGATTCCTTATGAAAAAATACTTGATCCGTGTTTTTTTTTCTCGTCAGGATTATGCCCCTTTCTTGAGTTATGCCCCTTTGCAAAAAAAAAAAAAAAATACTTTGATCTCTTGTAAGCAAGATATCTCAAACACTGTTCGAGCTTTTGCCCCGAAACTTTACAGACTGGTTTTGGATGATAAGTAGATGAACTGATTACATTTTGAAAACAATCCGAAATTTTTTCTTGAGTTATGGCCCTTTGATTTATTTTTGGGGTTTTAAGCTTGTAAGCAAGATAACAAAAAACTGTTCGAGCTTTTGCCCTGAAACTTTACAGAATGGTTGGGGTTGATGAGACGATGAACTGATTAACTTTTGACAAAAATCCTATTTTTGTTTCTGGAGTTATGCCCCTTTGAAATTTTGCGCGTTTTAAGATTGTAAGCATGATATCTCAAAAACTGTTTGAGCTATTGCCCTGAATCTTTACAGGCTGGTTCAGGATGATGAGTAGATGAACTGATTAACTTTTGAAAAACATCCGAAGGGTAATGCCACTTAGTTTGCAAAATACTTTGAAATCTTGTAAGCAAGATATCTCAAACATTGTTTGAGCTTTTGCCGTGAAACTTTAAAGAATGGTTTGGGATGATGAGTAGATGAACTGATTAACTTTTGATAAAAAATCCGAATTTTTTCTTGAGTAATGGCCCTTTGAATTGTTTTTGCGTTTTAAGCGTGTAATCAAGATAACTAAAAAACTGTTTGCGCTATTCCCCTGAAACTTTACAGAATGGTTTTGGATGATGAGTAGATGAACTGATTAACTTTTGAAAAAAATCCGAAGCTTTTTTTTCTTGAGTTATGGCCCTTTGATTTTTTTTCGCGTTTTAAGCTTGTAAGCAAGATAACTAAAAACTGTTTGAGCTATTGCCCTGAAACTTTACAGAATGGTTGGGGATGATGAGAAGATGAACTGATTAACTTTTGACAAAAATCCAATTTTTTTCTTGAGTTATGCCACTTTGAAATTTTGCGCGTTTTAAGCTTGTACGCAAGATATCTAAAAACTCTTTGAGCTATTGCCCTGAAACTTTACAGGCTGGTTCAGGATAATGAGTAGATGAACTGATTAACTTTTGAAAAAAAATCCGAAGGATTATGCCCCTGTCTTGAGTTATGCCCCTTTGCAAAATACTTTGAAATCTTGTAAGCAAGATATCTCAAACATTGTTTGAGCTTTCGCCCAGAAACTTTACAGAATGGTTTGGGATGATGAGTAGATGAGCTGATCAACTTCTGAAAAAAAAATCGAAATTTGTTTTTTGAGTGATGGCCCTTTGAATTTTTTTGTGTTTTAAGCTTGTAAGCAAGATAACTAAAAACTGTTCGAGCTATTGCCCTGAAACTTTACAGAATGGTTGGTGATGATGAGAAGATGAACTGATTAATTTTTGACAAATATCCAATTTTTTTTTCTGGGGTTATACCCCTTTGAAATTTTGCGCGTTTTAAGCTTGTAAGGAAGATCTCAAAAACTGTTAGAGCTATAGCCCTGAAACTTTACAGGCTGGTTCAGGATGATGAGTAAATGAACTGATTAACTTAAAAAAATCCGAAATTTGTTTCTTCAGTTATGGCCCTTTGAATTATTTGTGTTTTAAGCTTGTGAGCAAGATAACTCAACACTGATTGAGCGATTGCCCTGAAACTTTTACAGAATGGTTAGGGATGATGAGAAGATGAACTGATTTACTTTTGACAAAAAATCCATTTTTTTTCTTGAGTTATGCCCCTTTGAAATTTTGCGCGTTTGAAGTTTGTAAGCAAGATATCTCACAAACTGTACGAGTTATTGCCCTGAAACTTTACAGGCTGGTTCAGGATGATGAGTAGATGAATTGAGTACCTTTTGGAAACAATCCGAAGGATTATGCCCCTGTCTTCAGTTATGCCCCTTTGCTAAATACTTTGAAATCTTGTAAGCAAGATATCTTACAAATTGCTTGAGCTTTTGCACTGAAACTTCACAGAATGGTTTGGGACGATGAGTAGATGAACTGAGTACCTTTTGGAAAAAATCCAATTTATTTTCTTCAGTTATGGCCCTTTGAAATTTTTCGCGTTTTAAGCTTGTAAGCAAGATAACTAAAAAACAGTTTGAGCTATTGCCCCGAAACTTTACAGAATGGTTGCGGATGATGAGAAGATGAACTGATTAACTTTCGACAAAAATCCATTTTCTTCCTCGTCAAGATTATGCCCCTTTCTTGAGTTATGCCCCTTTGCAAAAAAATACTTTGAAATCTTGTAAGCAAGATATCTCAAAAACTGTTCTAGCTTTTGCCCTGAAACTTTACAGACTGGTTTGAAATGATGAGTAGATGAACTCATTAACTTTTGAAAGAAATCCGAAATTTTATTCTTGAGTTATGGCCCTTTGATTTTTTTTTTTTTGCGTTCTAAGCGTGTAAGCAAGATAACTAAAAACTGTTTGAGCGATTGCCCTGAAACTTTACAGAATGGTTGGGATGATGAGAAGATGAACTGATTAACTTTTGGCAAAAAATCCAATTTTCTTTCTTGAGTTATGCCCCTTTGAAATTTTGCGCGTTTTAAGCTTGTAAGCAAGATATCTAAAAAAACAGTTCGAGCTATTGCCCTGAAACTTTACAGGCTGGTTCAAGATGATGAGTAGATGAACTGGTTAACTTTTGAAAAAAAATCCGAAATTTATTTCTTCAATTATGGCCCTTTGAAATTTTTGTGTTTTAAGCTTGTAAGCAAGATAACTAAACAACTTTTTGAGCTATTGCCCTGAAACTTTACAGAATGGTTGGGAAAGATGAGAAGATGACATGCTGAACTTTCGACAAAAAATCCATTTTTTTTCTTGAGTTATGCCCCTTTGAAATTTTGCGAGTTTCAAGCTTGTAAGCAAGATATCTCAAAAAACTGTTTGAACTATTGCCCTGAAACTTAGCACTGGCCGCACAGACAAACAATTTTAGCTATTTTTGTAGGAAGCACCTAGGTAACACATAAAAAATTTCGAGCTATAGTAAGAGCCCGTGTGCCTGAAACATCCCAAGAAATTTGTTATCTGGTGCTTTGAAATACAGTACAAAGGGCTCAAGTACGAGTTGGACTCAGCAAGGTAAACGAGTCATCCGTGTTCGATTCAATGAAGTGTTACTGTATCTCTAGAACCGTCATTGATATCAAGTGTGCAAGTTTACCTGTTCTGGTTTTGACAAGCAATCTGACGTAATGTTATCAAGTTAACAAGTTCATGTAATGAATACACTCTAAATCCGACTTTGTATTGAGAAAAGTTGGGTTGACAGGGTTAAAGGCATTTATTCTTGATTATTGAGGACTATCATTTCATTACGAAATATTATGTAGCCCTAAGTGTTGACTAAAGAGAAGTCCTCTGTCTTCAACAGGTAAGGGGCCTTCTTGGGGAAAATCAATATTGACTAACTGTTAACTACAGTGTACCTTATTGATTTTCCTCTTTAGTACCTCAGTCTGGGGATTAAACAGGAGCTACTAATCACCCTACTCAAGGCCGCCTTTGATCTGCTATAGACAGTATATCACAGGGCAATAAAACAATTATGAACACACCGTGTGTCCTACTGTCTAAGAATAAATGCCTTTAAACATCATTTTTATGAAGATCTTTTTTCTAAAAAAAAAAAACATAGATTGGGGGTACTCGTTAGAACCGCCTAAATGAGGCGGCTCAAACGAGCACCCATAAACTATGTTTATATTATAAATAAAGAAATATCTCAACTGTTCGTCTGAAGAATGCTTGTTCTAGAAATATGAAATACGTCATTTTGCGACACGGGCGTGTTATAGTATCGTGTTCATTATGTTATGTTGCAAGGGATAGCTATGTCATCGGCTATCAGATTTCAGGTTGACAGGTATTAAAATTGCATAAAATATCTGTCAAACTTGAACCCGAAAAAATGTGTTTTGTTTAAGTCTCAAATATAGTCAAAATATAAAGAAAAAAAAAGCCTCAGATATCGACAGGTTAGAGACTGGTGAAATTTAATTGTAAAATAGTGTCTTAAAATATAAGCACAGGAGATGTTGAATGCGGCGCATTACTTTACGGCGTACATGATTTGACCAATTTCACGTATCGAAGACAGTTAGCAGCACAAAGTAACTTGAATTTAGACATGTTTAGGAGTTTGTTTTTACGGCGTATATGATTTGACCAATTTCACGTATCGAAGACAGTTAGCAGCACAAAGTAACTTGAATTTAGACATGTTTAGGAGTTTGTTTTTACTGTTTGGTTGCACAAACGTGTGTGTGCTGGTGGCAAAAACAGACAGTGCAGAGCTCTCTGGACTAATACAAATCGACAACAGCAATGTCACAAACAATAATCTGAATGCAACTGGTGAGAAGTTGGTCGTCAATCAACAAGAGGCCACAACAAAGACTTTGAACGGATCATTGTTATATAGTCTATTGAGCAAAGAAACAAATTGTTTTAGAGACCGAAGAAATGCGGCTTCCATTAGGATCTGCGATCTACAGTTTAAAAGAAATCATGGTTTAACAACGCAGGCTAGCTTAAATCACACCGCAAATTTTCTGAGGAACATAACTAAAGAGAAACTACTAACAAATGGAACAAAACCTCTGTTCAATGACACGGATGTTTATAGCAAAGGGGACCAAGCCCCGTTTCATCTGTCAGTTCATGGGTCGTATTCAGCTAGTAAACATCTGAATCTACGAAGTGTGGACGGATGTAAATTGCGAGTATATGAAACTTCTACAAATGATTTTTTCAAGAGCGTGTTGTACGAAAAGGCCAAAGTCCTAACATTACGCTTACACTTTTCGAAACGCATTAATGTATCGTGGTCAGAAGGTGTTATTCTACCGCTGCAGTGGAGGTGGGTAAACCAAGAGACACATTCCTATTTGAGGATGCCTTACGCAGCTTTAATTTGGTCCCTCGGCTTGCTTTATTTGCATCATCGGTGACCCATAAATATTGCACTGTACTACGAAAACAGTTCACGTCCTTGTACAAAGGATGGAATTATGATTGGCGAATATTCCTCAGATTTTAAAATCGGAACAGCTCTCGGTCAGATGACCGCGGTTATTGCGTCAAGAGAAATGCGTTATAACACAAGTCAATGGTGTTATATGAAAAAGTATTCCGGAAGTAAATCAAATATATCAAGGCAGATTGGAAACAATTTCTTCAGTACAAGACCCGCTCTTCAATATATATGCTGCCAGTATATCACGGAGTCTGTCTATGATAGGAAGGTCGCCTGTTCTCGAAAGCTTCAATACGACACTATTTGGTGGGACATTCCTCTTGGGCTTGGTATAGTAATGCTACTGTATTTTCCACTCTTGCTTATGAGGATATGTGCAAAGTTCCATGCAATAATGCAAGATGATGCTTTTGAATATCAGACAATAGACGGAAACACGTCGAGCATGCAAGGAGAAGAAAGTGTGAATTCAACAGAAGACATGAATAGCGGAACACATGTCAGCGATAACGTTCACTTTGATGGTCAGGTGCCAGTATCACTAGTGTTAATGTTTTCTTCTTCCATTTCGTACATATTACCATTAAGCAAAGTAACACAATACAGACTAGCAATATTCCTGTGGCCAATACTGACATTGACTGTGCCTGCTATTGAACTGTTGATGTATTATATATACCTATATGAATATGCCTTAGATTTAGCAAGAAACTATATTTCGTTTGGATTTTCTGCTATGCTAGCTGGTTGGAAAGCCCACGAAAGTAAATTTAGCATATTCGGTGGTCCATTTATTGCGCTAGGATTGTATGTTGTTCTTTGTTGGGCCATAACATTTTCGGCACATTTTATAGTAAAGCGCATTAACTATGGAATTCGAGCTGAAAATATGGAATTAAAAACCATTTTATATTTAGACCTCGACAGGAAGGAAGCTTTGGGATCTGTTCGTATTCCAGTAAACTCTTGCGTCTACATAAAAATATTTAAGCTACACCTCTGTCACCTTTACATGATAATCAATCCAGATTTTTGGGTGTTAACATGTTCACTTGCTAAATGGAGATTCACAGTGCTGAGAGAAAGGATTCGGTCGAAATTACTCAAAACTATCGTCACATTCGCTTGTTTCCCAATTTACACTTGTGTCTGTTTGACAGAAATTATCATTGCATCGGCATGCTATGGTTTTCCGATGATCAACTTTCTCGTGCTGGTCGTAACGAGCTTCACACAATGTCTGAATGAGTATCTATCTACAATGACAGCCACTCGCTTCCTAGGAAGTTTATCACGTATTCTAATTTGTGCGGCTGCCGTATTATGCCAGTTGTACAGTCTGTACATTTTTACAGTATTATTTCTTGATAGTTTCTTTTTTCTGTCAAGACTGTTGCTGTTTGTTTACACGGCTGTAGTAGCATACCCACGGGAAACCTATGGATATGTTATGCTTGTTCTTCTAACTGTATATTTTTGCTTAGAAAGTGTATATACTTTTAGACAATTTTACAAGTCTATTCTAGAGATTACAATTAAGGTTTGCAATGAGAATGAACCATTTAGGCTCTATCTTGTGCGAAAAAATGTTTGCGATGGTACCATAACACACGGAATATCAAAACATTTGTTTGAATATCTGGTTGAAAACATTCGCCCTCGCAGAGTGCAAGTACTTTTCACTGTAATCAGACTTGCAGTACTTGTAGTTTCAATAATCATCTCCGTCGTTCTAATGGACATATTCAAACAATTTGAAGATATTAGTCTTCCCTGCTAGCATTCTACATAAATCTACAGCGGGCCGTTAGCGGCCCGTCAGCTACCCTGACGGGCCGCTAACGGCCCGCTGTAGATTTATGTAGAATGCTTACTGGGTTCTTGTCCATATAATCATCACGATGTGTGCCTTTGCAGCACCAACCGTTTACAAGTTTGCAGCTTCTAACGAAAAAACTAATCGACCCTTAGACAGAAAAATAACAAAATATTTACGAAGATGGACATTACGATAACACATCCGTTTGATATAGTGCATTTTTTCATACCTCAAAAAAGATAATTTTCTGATGAAAATTTATGATATTTTTCTTATTTATACTCATAACATAGGTTTTGGGTACTCGTTAGAACCGCCTCATTGAGGCGGTTCTAACGAGTACCCACAACCTATATCTTGGATCAGAAATAAGGAAAATAATG
Organism: Lucinisca nassula; assembly: GCA_963580285.1. Classification (NCBI taxonomy): domain Eukaryota; kingdom Metazoa; phylum Mollusca; class Bivalvia; order Lucinida; family Lucinidae; genus Lucinisca; species Lucinisca nassula. The sequence goes on from OY757019.1 coordinate 99,555,206, forward strand.
TATGCCCCCTTAAACCCCTGTATGAAGTGGGGTTTAGGGGGGTCTTCATTTCACGGACTTGTTCACTTGATGAATAAAAGACATGACAGACATACAATAAGTTACTAAGTGGGGCGAAAAGTTCCAATAAGAACTACAATTGCTCAGTTAAATGTCAAAAATGGTTCCAGGTTTTAAAAGTAATTTAGATTAAGGAACCCGCCGTTTATGGTTGAGCCATTTAATACAACTTCGATAATGCATCCACATGATGCAATGGCGTGTTTCAGGGCCGTAGAACAAGAAGTCTTTTAGATGATTATGTGTGACATGCTTTCTTATGTCTGCTTTGATCAGTGATTGTGGACGTTCGATGCTTATTGGCATGTGTACGAATATTTATTTACATTAAATGAATTTATTTTAATGCCATCTGAACCGTATGCGACTGATCCGTACAAGTCTTACCCTGGCCTGTCTCGTACGGATCAGACTTTCGTTTATGTAGGAGCTACCAATCTGGGTCTGCGGTTATAAAACGTATTGCATATTCAACTAAATTGAGTTGACCTGGATCCTGCTAAAAAATTTCAAAATGCCAACACATTCGCATTTTAAAATTTATAAGCAGGATATACAACAATCTTTCCTGGTATGAGCAGACAAATTGTCTCATTTGTTTGTATGTTAATAATTTTGAGCATTATACTTTACATGCTCAAGCATGTTCAGCATGAAAATAAGTCATGTCATTTCATCTCAGTGTCGGGTAAAAGTCCCACAATTTGGAAGCAACGTCTCGAAAATGACCTAAATTTTGTTGACGGGTTTGTAAAGCACAAACAATACAACCCAAAGGTTAACTAAGTTTTTCATTTAGCTGTCGTCCTAAGAAAATAAGTCTTCAATAAATAAAAAAGATAGTTAAGCTTTATTACAATTACACTTTACACTCTTGTCGAGTCCTCAACGTTGTTTCATCTCTATGGTTGATTGATCTTTGTGTTCACGGAGATGTTGGACTGATGAGTTAGGAAATAGAAGTGAAGGCAATGATCAGGAATCGAAAAAATCAACCCACATCTTCCATCAGAGACACCAAAGGGAAAGGCACACAAACATGAAACAACAGACCCTAATGGAAATATCAATAGCGGAAAGCCAAGAGGACAGTTACTTTCCCACAAAATGATCAGTTGGCTATCCAAAACAAAATAATATAAACGATACAAACACTCAAAGACAAACCATAACAAAAATAAACCGCCACAGAAGAACCGCCTTGGAAAGGTCAGTGAATCGATTTTAAGTGGCCACAATTCTCGCCCTTACTTCCGTCGCGATTTAGACAAATAATTTGTTCAGTCCGCATAAGGCCTTCATGTTTGTGTCGCTTTGGGTGTTTGTGTCGCTTTTAATATATTGTTTTGGTTAGCCAATTGGCCATTTTGTGGGAAAGTGACTGTCCTTTTGGCTTTTCGCTATTGATGTTTCCATTAGGGTCTGTTGTTTCATGTTTGTGTTTCTTTCTATTTGATGGGAGCTGTGGGTTAATTGTATCGATTCCGGATCATTGCCTTCACTTCTATTATTTAACCTCGGGGCCTGGTACTTATCAGACTAGACTGCCATGGAGAAGTGTAATTGCCGATCTAGTTCGGACAATATATACAAAATATTGACCGGGACCAGATTGGTAAATCCAGAGGCAGGAAAGTTTGATCCGTACCAGAATGCATCCCCATGGACTAGATTTGTACCGCCAATGTTGTCTGTAACAAACAAGACTGCCCCGAACCACTCTGGGCCCAGAATTATAAACCGTTTTCTACTGTTGATTATCTCCTGTGGCGTTGTGTTCAACATAGGATGGCTCAGCGCGCGCGTTTTACTGTCATCCGCTTTAATTGTGATTTCTTTGTTTACCGAGTTGATTCACTGATGAGTTAGAAATATGTTCAAAGAGGGTTATCCTTTTGAAGCAAAGAATACACCACAGAACTGGAAAATATGGTGTGTACTTGTTTTCTTGGCCAGACTAGCTAGTTTCGGCCATTTAGGCCTCATCAGTGACATTAAAATATTTTCAAAATTCCACAATGGAATCCATGATCCAACAGGACAAGAAAATATAAACTACACTATGACGTAGGACAGGGAGACTTTTTACGGCCGCCACACACTCCCAGACAACAGCTGTAGTGACGTCAAATATGTTCAAAAAGGGTTATCCTTTGGAAGCAAAGGAAACCTTCACGCGGACCGAACAAATACTTGTTTGAACCACAGTGAAAGTGAGGGTTGGGGTCCCATAAGGTTAACTTAAACCCATCAGTAATGTTTACAGACCGTTCCAAGTTGGTGCTGTGGTTCCTTCGTGTTTTTTGTTGGTGGTTCTGATTCTTTCCCTGATTATATGTGTTGTTACGTTGATGATGCTGATTCTTCTCCCTTTTTGGTTGTTCATTTTAAGTTACAACTGTCCTCTAGCGTAATATTTCTCATGTTTGTGATTCAGATTCTTTCCCACATTATGTATATTGCTTCTTTTTAGTTAGTTTTTGATATTCTGAGTCAACACCTGTTTGGAAAGAGCTGCTGACTCGGTTTACCTGTGGTCCGTTTTGTTTTCTATCGTCACTCCATGTTTTTATTTCTTTCCCAAGTGATATTGTGGAAAGAATTTTGGAACTGATTGTATCAGTTCATGATCTTTTCTCTTTTTTATTTTCTTGACCAAATCAACCGAACATGCAACTTGTCCTGTTAATATCAATACAAATTTTATTAAGATTGCCAAATACATGTTAGCGCAACTCCTATACAGCATATACAAACACCACAATAGTCTTACAAATACAGGACTAATAGAATTTTTAAGCAAACGTCGGTATGACTATTTGTACGTTATCATACATCATACATATATACGTATGCATACATACATACATACATACATACATACATACATACATACATACATACATACATACATACATACATACATACATACATACATACATACATATGATTTTAAAGAAGCCGTCGTGGTGCAGTGGTTACGCTACTCGCCTTGTAAACCAGGGATCGCAGGATCGATCCCGGGCTTCTACAGACTTTCGGATGAGTCTTTAAACCGATGTCCCGTCTCCGTATGACCTTAGCTGTTGGTGGGACGTAAAACTAAAACTCACTCACTCACTCACATATGATTTTAAAGTGACGCTCATAATCTGTTAGCCCATTTATGGCTGGTGTTATTTCCGATAAATAAGGCTGAAGCGAGTTGTCAGATTGTTTAGCCTGAGTCTTTGTTTAATGTAATACTATGATTCGAATTCAAATGGTGTACATCCCAACTGAGAGCAGATGTTGCTCAGTCAGATCAGGGTCTACGGCATTTGTAAACAGTGGTCACAAATGGGCCAATATGAGTTAAACGTACACGAGTTTATTTATATAGAGGATCTTACATGAGTGCTCATGTATTATTGAATTTATTAAACGAGTTGAGGAAAAGGGACAAAATGCGAGGCTTTGCCGAGCATTTTATCCCTTTTCTTCAACGAGTTTAATAAATTCAATAATGCATGAGCACGAATGCAAGATTCTATTTATCATATGACATTTAAAACGCATTTTATTCTCGATTGTTTACAAAAATATCAATATTCCGCCATTAGTAAACGCGACGTCGTTATGGACGTCGTACATGTAACGTTATGGGACGTGTCTAGCTTATTTGCATATGTAATCCACTAGTGGATTATCGAAAATAATACATGGCGTTATTACACTCTCAGACGCGACGTCATATGATAAACGAGTTTATTTATATTAAGGTACACCACAACCTCACTATAACACTGGTCGTTATAACATGGTCCTGGACATACCACAATTTCAAGATCGGTCTCAAAGATGCATAAATTGCGCACAAAAACAACCATAAGTGTTCGTCCCTCTGTTCAATCCATACATCGTTGGACACAACACGGCCGCCCAATCATCAAGGTCTCTGCTTCAGACCTCATTATCAGCGCTAGAAAGAGGCTGTGGTGTATAAAAAATAGTTATTATCGCAAACATGTTTCATATAAAACCAATGTGTCTATTTTGTTCCATACTGGCAAGTTGGAGTATATGTGCTCTAAACCAACATTACGACAGCACTCCCGTGCGATAAATTTGACCCCATTCAACCCCACTTTATAATAGTAAAACTGGGGTTTGCAGGGGTATACATTTTTCTTATTTCTGCTCAAAATCATAGATATGGGGAACTCGATAGAACCGCCTCGTCGAGGCGGTTCTAACGAGTACCCACAATCTATGTTTTGAGCAGAACTAAGAAAAATATCATAAGGTTTTCATCTGAAAATTTTCATTTTTCGGTGGTAAAATTTACAATGAATTTGTAAAGGCGTATTTTCGTAATGTTGTCTGATGAAAACAGTGATACTCTTTTCACCCACACAGCAAACACAGGTTGCTGGTGCTCGCCAGAACAGGCTCATTAACGCAGCCCTAACGAGTGCACACAACCCATGTCCCGGAGCAGATTTAAGAAAAATATTGTATACCCCTGTAAACCCCATGTTTCTCTTTATAAAGTGGGGTTTTGGGGGTGTTTATTTCACGGGCTTGTTCATATGATAATATGGGAATTGTATGTTTCACGTGAATGCTGTCTGTTCTGATCAGATCTCATATACTAAGAGTTATCCCAACTGCCATATGTAATATCTTTAATAGTTACATGTAAATTGCTCTAACGTACAATAACAGCATTTTGTCTGAAACACATTTTTACAACATGTTTACAACATATATTTAATTCGGCTTAACTGATATATTAAGTTTTCTTATATCAACAGCATTTTCTGAAAATGATATTAAATTTTTAAAATGCTGTCTAGTTTTTGGATTTAGAACATATATCATTAATTCTATATCTGTTCTGATAGTTTGTATGTGTTCTGTTATGAATTTGTTTTGTTTACGTATGATGTCGTTTTTGTGCAATAAAATAAAAAGCAATTAAGTGAGACAATTGTTATCCTCTGAGCAGCAGAAAATGCCATTTATCCTGCTATTAAATAGTGTAAATGCCAGAATGCTACGGAATTTCAATATTTATCAGCAGAGCACATTTCATGAAGAAACTTGTATAACCTCGGGAGCCTTGATCAGATTACGGGTCTAGTGTGACGGCGGCCTTACACTTCCGTAAGCTTTGAACAGCAGGGTCCTGTCGTTGCAATGTAGTATTCCTCAGCATTTACCCTGACATCACGTGAACAAGTCCATGAAATGAACACCCCTCTAAGCCCCACCTTAATATAGAGAAGACTGGGGTTTACGGGAGTACACATTAATTTTCTTATTTCTGCTGTAAGGCATTGGGAGTGGGTACTCGTTAGAGTCGCCTCAGTGAGGCGGTTCTAACGAGCATCCACAACATGTATTTGGAGTATAAATAAGAAAAAAAAAATATCACATTTTTATCTGAAAAAATAAGAATGTTTTTGGTATGAAAGGATACACTATATAACATCTTTGTGTTATTGCAATGCGTATAGTTATTTCCAGCACCAATGGAAGTGACATCGCATAACGATAACACACCTATATGATTTTGACGCACATAAACCCCACGTTTATATAGTTAAACTGGGGTTTGCAGGGCTAAACATTATTTTTGCTCTAAGACATAGGTTGTGGGTACTTGTTAGAACCGCCTCGGTGAGGCGGTTCTAACGAGTGCCCACAATCCATGTTTGGTGCAGAAATAAGAAAAATCGCAATTTTATATAAGAAAATTTTCATTTTTCGGAGGTAAAATTTTCTAAATGTTTAGATAGGCGTGTTTTCGTAGTCTTTCGGACTCGGAGCTCGAAATGTATAACAAGGTAATCTTGTTCTATATTTCGTGTGTGTGTGTGTGTGTGTGTGTGTGTGTGTGTGTGAATTTGGGTTTAACGTCGCTTTCAACAATTTTTTTCAGTCATATCACGACCGTGTCTGGTTGCGACAGGGAGCTCAATGCTCACTTTTATAGTGCTGCCTCACTGAAGTATCATGTCCCAGACACATTACATGATACCACACCCCGTCACATTATCCTGACACTGGGTCGACCAGTCCTAGCTCTACCCCGTTAATCTGAGTGCCAAGCGAGGAGCAGCTAGTACCATACTTAACGACTTTGGTATGTCGCGGCCCGGGATCGAACCCGTGACCACCCGTTCCCCGGAGCGGACACTCTACCAACTGAGCTATCGGGGCCGGTAATCTATATTTCGTGGTTCAGTGACTTTGCCTTCTACTTGAATACTGGTTGATGGTGCAATGCTATGCATGGAGTATCCGTGTGACCTGACGATTGACATAGAAATATATCTAGGCTAGGGTGACTCATATTTCATGGTTCAGTGATTTTGCCTTATACCAAAATCATTATATAATATGTGGATTATAAGTTCAATATGTGCTGTGTGCAATTATGGATTCCATTTGTTTGCGAGTTATTAGCTCAAAAGCTCCAGGTCATTTTATAGGCCGGAGTTATGACATGACCTGTCTGTCCTCCGTGTATCAGTAGCTTGTCACATTATCACATCATCTCAAGAACCTGACCTTGACTGAGCTAATACTAGATGGGTGGAACTGGCATTAAATTAAAAAATAGAAATGGAGGCAATGATCAGAAATCGATACAATTAACCCACGGCTTCCATTAGAGACACCAAAGGGAAAGAAAAACAAACATGAAACAACAGACCCTAACGAAACATCAATAGCGGAAAGCCAAAAGGACAGTTACTTTCCCACAAAATGGACAATTTGCTATCTAAAATAAAATAAAAAGCGACACCCCCCCCCCCAAAACAAACCATAACCAAAAAAATAAACCGCGACGAATTCCACTGGGGGTGGGGGGGTCTGAAATCGACTTTTAAGTGGCCACAATCCTCGCCCTTACTTCCGTCGCGATTCAGACAAATAATTTGTTCAGTCCGCATGAAGGCCTCCTAACTCATCAATTCAATATCTCCGTGAATACAAAAATCATACAACCACAGAGGTGAGAGGTGAAACAACGCTGAGGACTAGACAGCAAGAAACCACTGACATGCTGGAGCAAAAGAAAGCCTACAGGACTCCGATGCGCCCCACCAGAGAAAAAGCATCTGGCACCAACCAACATTACATAGCATTAAATCTCTCTAATTCTCAGTAAGCATTTACGCTGGAATCGTCATAGAATCTGAGGCCTAATCCACCGTCGTCCAATTAAAGAGGGAAGCAAAGTTGTCTAACTACCATGCATGCAGTCTGTCGTATAACATTTATGTTGTCGCGAATCTTTCTATATCGAAGAATGATTTTACGAAATTGTGTGCTGAAGTCATTGCGATTATAATTTTTTCTGGAATTATATACTAAGTCACCATAAATTCGGGTTCCGATAGACCTTGTTGCAGAAAAGATTTAAGTCGAATATTGAATTTTGAAATTAAATCAGAATAAAAATCTGCGAAATTAAAACTCTGGTAAATCCAACTTTAGATTCGGAATAACAGGGTTTACATCTGTACACGGTAGATTCTTTGTTGCTGATGAACATAAATTGTTGGTACTCCTTAGAACCCAAAATCAATTTTGAAATTAAAATAAGAAAACTTTATCATATGACGTCGCGTCTGAGAGTGTAATAACGCCATTTATTACATACCTACTATAGGAAAATTACATTAAACACCTTTCAATACATGCTCAGTTTTCGCTATTTTGATGGCACAGTCACGTGACGGGGGCAAAAATCCATATAATATGGGTTTTTGGCACTGCCTTTCAGTATTGGCACCGCTTGACTATGTTTCTATAGAAATAGAATGTTCCGCTCGTGCTCCACAAGCTTCAAAATGGCCGTCGAAAAGACTCTCGAAGCGATGTCAAACCAACTTTTGGACCTTGACAGAGCAATAGAGGACAATAATAACAGCAGATATAGAGAAATTTCTGAATCTGAAACGTATGAATTCGTTGAAAAGATGAAAAATACAAACACGCAAATGAAAACGAACTCCGACTTGAGAAAAATCCATTCGTGGCTGGAAAGCATTGGGGAGGACAGAAAAGTAGAAAACATCCCCTCAAAAGAACTGGATCTTTACATAGCCCGATTCTTCCTGAGTGTGAAGAAAAAGGATGAAAAAGACTACGAACCCGATACACTTAAATCCTACCAGTCAAGCCTACAGAGGTATCTGACTAACAAACATTATACTGGAAACATCTTAAAAGACGATGCATTCAAGCATAGCAGGGGCGTCCTCACATCAAAGAGAAAATCCCTGAAGCAACAAGGACTTGGTAACAAGGTTATGCGAGCAGATCCGTTCACCGACGAAGAGCTGAACATCCTTGGGGAGAAATCTCTCTTGGGGAAGGGTGAGTTTTTTTGTTTGTTTGTTTTTTTTCCAATGAAAACTATCCCATATTTCGGTAGAAGGCTTCTTCCGAAACAAAGCGACTACTTGTATTGTCTTGTATTGTCCAATAAATTCTAGCCCTTTTAGGTTTGTATTGTAAAACTTCATTAATTTTGTTTTCAGTAATAATTTTCTAGATGATTTGTGAGGGGAAAAAGCTCTAAAAGCTTGCAAATAGTTTAAATAATTCGTGTTGTTAAACGAAAACTTTACTGATGTTGTCCGTATACGCGTTGCTAATGTAAACAAATCTAAAAATAGGTAGCGCCAACGGGAAACAACTCCATGTGTATCAGTGTACAAGTTAGAGCTTTCTTATACATTTTGCTACTTTGTATTATTGCTCACTAATGTATGATTTATTTGATTTCAACTGTCTTATTACTTCAAGAAGTCTATGCAAAGAGAACTGCGATATTCCCCCAATTTATATAGTGAAAAATGGGGTTAACGGGTGTCAAACATCAGCATCTTAAGTATGACTGCTTAATGACATAGATTGTGGGTACTCGTTAGAAGTGTCTATTTGTGGTGATTCTAATGAGTACTAAAATCTATGTTTGGACAAAATAAGGACAATATCATCCAAAACGTTCTGTATTTTGTCATTTTTTTTAATAAACATACAAAAATGAGCTTTCAGATCTTGCTTTTAAATTAAACCTCATTCATTTCAGACAATCCGGAGGCACTGACCAATTCAATGTGGCTTAACAATACGTTACATTTCGGCCTGAGGGGGAGACAGGAGCATATGGAAATGTTGTGGGGAGACCTAGAGATGGGATTGACTTCGACCGGGAGAGAGTATCTTGCTTTTACAGAGCGTGCCACAAAAACCCGAAATGGTGTACAAGATCCACGGCGGTTTATTCCCAAGATGTTTGCACAGCCTGGTAAGTTAACTGTCATTGGTTACTTATTGCGAAAGATTGAGTTCATTGACAACACATACATTCTACACATGACAAAACTATCCACCACTACCTCTGAAATAAAAATGATAAACTACAACAACAACAATTGCTACTACAATAGTACTGTTAATATTAATAATTAGAGGTTATTGCTTTATTTTGGACACTAAGGCTTAAATCAATAAAGAGTGATTTAAGTCTTAATGCCCAAAATGAAGCACTTATAGAGTGATGAGTATAAATTGTAGGAATTTGTGCTTATGTATTTTTCAGGAGATCCACTCTGTCCTGTGGAACTGTATAAGCTCTATGCAGACAAGAGACCAGACCAAATGTGCCAGCCAGAATCCCGGTTTTACTTAGCAGTGAATCCGCATTACGGTGTAGATACTAACAATGGACGACAATGGTTTTTGAGTGGCCCAATGGGGAAAAACAAGCTTGGACAAATAGCCAAAGTTATGAGTGAAAAGGCTGGTTTCACAGGCAGACACGTCAACCACTCGGGCAGGAAGACCTGCATTACTAAGTTACTTGACGCCAATAAACCACCCACAGAAGTTGCCCAATTATCCGGACACAAGAACATACAATCTTTAAACAATTATAATACTGTCAGCCTTCAGAAGCAAATGGAAATGTCATCTATCGTTCATGGTGGCCGCGGTGATAACCCGACCACCAGTCATTCCTCGTCAGTTTCATTGTTAAATGCACCTTATGCCAATTGTTCGGGGGATTATGTTGTAGAAAGCTATTCAGGTGCAGATGATAAGGTTTCTGACGAGGAATTGATTCGTGCCTCGCAAGAATTAGAACACACCTTACACGTTATCAGGAACTATGAGAATGACCAGTCAAATAATCATATCGCACCTACAAACCAAGTTATTGATTTGCCAGTTATGCAAAGCCCTGGTGGGACTGTTCAGCTAACTAGTCAGAGCTTCAAGCCTCAGTCGTTATTTGCTAATTGTACCTTTAACAATGCTGTCAACATAGTTTTTAAAAAGTAACTATCAGTGCTGGAGAAAGTTAGTGAATACTTATTCATAGTTACAAATTCCAGGGTTTTGCATAACATTACTGTTACAATTACTGTTTCAAAAATATGTTTGGACCTATTTGTTCTCAGTTTGAAAAGTGTGAATTTAGGCCAGAATGGACACTCAATAAATTGTGTTCATAACAACATTTTTTCATTGGTCGTGTTTTGAAGTATGTAATAAAGAGGTTATGATATGGCCAAGGTGTGCCTCTAAGTCATATTGGCACCGGTAAGTCATATTGGCCCTCGGGCTAAAGCCCTCGGGCCAATATGACTTACCGGTGGCTAAAGCCCTCGGGCCAATATGACTTACCGGTGCCAATATGACTTAGAGGCACACCTTGGCCATATAATAACCTCTATGTATTATTTTCGATAATCCACTAGTGGATTAAATATGCAAATTAGGTAGATACGTCCCGTAACGTTACATGTACGACGTCCTTAACGACGTCGCGTTTACTAATGGCGGAATATTGATATTTTTGTAAACAATCATAATTAAAATGCGTTTTAAATGTCATATGATAAATAGAATCTTGCATTCGTGCTCATGTATTATTGAATTTATTAAACTCGTTGAGGAAAAGGGATAAAATGCTCGGCAAGCCTCGCATTTTATCCCTTTTCCTCAACTTGTTTAATAAATTCAATAATACATGAACACTCATGTAAGATCCTCTATATCACTAACTTTCATCTGCTTGTTCTGAAGATATGAAATCAACCCTTATGTTTAGCAACGCCTCTTTATAACATGTAGCTACATGTTTTACTTTTCTTGTTCTATAATGTTATTAATCAAATAATTTCGTATTGGCCCAGTTACAGGTCCGAAGTCTGCTGTATTGGCACGAGGCCGAAGGCCGAGGCCAATACAGCTGACCGAGGACCTGTAACTTGGCCAATACGAAATTACTTGATTAATGACAATTTTATTAATTGATGCAATTAAAATCATGATTTATGATTTTTGAATTTTGGTTGACCTTGTGTAATATAGGATAATCAATTAATAAAATTCAGTAAACATTACACTTTTAATTTGAACTATATTTCATTTATATTACAACTAATTAAATAGGCCTAGAACTACAATACATCCCGCATACTACAGAGTGGTAAGTCAACCAAGATGTGACCTGAAACAGTCAATTATCATTACTGATGGTACGTACATGTCAGAATGAACATTTCTTTTTGTCTCACCCCTGTTCTCAATATATATTGTGACTGCTTATAACATTTTGAGCAAGAATAATAAAACAGTATACAGTGAAAGTGTCTGAATGATAAAAAGTGAAACGATCAGGAACTGATACAATCAGACACCAAACCCTCCCCACAATATCACTAGGGAAAGAAGTCCAAACATTCCGCTATTTAGAACATTTAAAGAAAAGACTTACATTGCTTCGTAAAACATATACAGAATGTATAAATTATTCTTTATTTGTGCTTTCTACCCCCAGTGTCCTCTAGTAAGAAACCAACTTTTAGACTGTTCAAAATTAGCCTTAAAGTCAAAGCTTCATATAGGAATTGTAATGTTTATTAATACCCTTGTTTGCTATCATATAATGTGGTGTTAACAAGCATCACGAACACATGCCTATATAATTTCGACCCCCTTGAATACCACTTTTATACAGTAAAACTGGGGTTTACAGGGGTAAACCTTATTTTTCCTCCTTGCTGCTCTAAAATATAGATTGTGGGTACACGTTAGAACCGCCTCGATGAGGCGGTTCTAACGAGTACCCACAGTCTATACTTTAAGCAGAAATATGAAAAATATCACAATGATTCACCTTAAATTTTTCGTGTTTTTTTTTTCTTCGGCGGTAAGGTTTACCATGTATTTGTATAGGCGTGTTTTCGTAAATGGTATACTCAATAAGAGAGATCGATAGCACATTACGATAACACACTCGTGCGACATAGTACATCTGCCACATGGTTCCTTTTTGATGAAAATCCATGATATTTTTCTTATTTTTACTGCAGACACAGGTTGTGGTCGCTCGTTAGAGCCGCCTCAATGAGGCGGTTCTAATGAGTACCCACAACCTATGTTTTGGGGCAGAAATAAGAAAAACAATGTATACCCCCGTAAACCCCAGTTTTCTTTACACAAAGTTCTTGTTCGGCGGCCGTAAAAAGTATCCCTGCCAGACATCATAGTGTAGTTTATATTTTCCTGTCCTTTGGGATCATTGACTCCAATGTGGAATTTGAAAATATTTGAGGGTCACTGATGAGGCCTAATTGTCCGAAACTAGCTAGTCTGGCCCAGAAAACATGTACACGTCATATTTTCCAGTTCTGTTGTGTATTCCTTGCTTCCAAAGGATAACCCTTTTATAGAACATATTTAAGTGGGTGTTTATTGCACGGACTTGTTCACGTGCTGATGTTGACATTTTAGGTTGGTCTATCTTTATTGTTGAAATCTAATTCTACATATTCCGTTGGTTCTTCAGGTGTATTTTTAAACACTGTCGCTACAGATGGCGATTCCAAATCCAGTTCTGCATATAGCAAATTATTTGAGGTTTCTTCTAACACCACCTGAAAGCAATATCTGCTATGAGAATATAGCCAATTTGCATCGGAGTGCAGTGATGCCCCCCCCCCCCCCACACACACACACATGGAATGAAAAATACAACTGCCATACAGCTACATTAGAATATAACAAATATTTATCACCACGGAAACACGCCTATGTAATTCTGACCCCCTTGAACCCCACTTTCATATTGTAAGGTGGGGTTTATGGTAAACCTTATTTTTCTTATTTCTGTTCTAAAATATAGATTGTGGGTACTCTTTGGAACCGCCTCGATTTTATTATTTGAGCAGAAATAAGAAAAATATCACAATATTTCATCTCAAAATTTTCGTTTTACGTCGGATAAATTTACAATGTATTTGTATAGGCGTATTTTCGTAATGTGCGTATGGTTTCGTTATAGGCGTTTTCAATCCCAGGGGTGCTCGTGTCGATTCAAACGACGGTAATGCCGATGTTGTGTTCAGTCAGGGCATCCCGAGTGTTAGAAACGATTATAACGAATTCTTATTTATCATATGACGTCGCGTCTGAGAATGTAATAACGCTATTTATCGTATGACGTCGCGTCTGAGAGTGTAACAACGTCATGTAATAAATTCGATACTCAACTAGTGGAATAAATATGCAAATTAGTTAGATACGCCCCGTAACGTTACTTGTACGACGGCCTTAACGACGTCATTTACTAATGGCGGAATATTGGCATTATTGTTAAACAATCGTTAAAAATGCGTTTTAAATGTCGCATGATAAATAGAGTCTTGCATTCGTGCTCATGTATTATTGAATAAATACATGAACACTCATTTAAGATGTAAGATCCTCTATGTAATGAATTCGATAATCAACTAGTGGATTAAATATGCAAATTAGTTAGATACGCCCCGTAATGTTGCATGTATGACTTCCTTAACGACGTCGTATTTACTAATGGCGGATTAAACAATCGTGAATAAAATGCGTTTCAAATGTCGTATGATAAATAGAATCTTGCATTCGTGCTCATATATTAATGAATTTATTAATCTCGTTGAAGAAAAGAAACTCGTTGAAGCCCCTCGTACATGTACATGAACACTTATGTAAGATTCTCAATTTACTGTTTCTTTCGGATACATTCTTGAATCTTCGCTGCGCATTGTAGACTCCAACAGGTATGACGTACTGATATGGGCTATAAATAGAGCCTGGTGAAAATAAGGTAAATCGCAGAAGTTCAGAATGACCGAAAAAGAAAAGACATCAAATACAAACGTTAGTGAGCCTTTAGTGTATTGATGCAATGAATGCGAATTTTAGATGCAGTTTTGTCGTCGCTGTCTACATGTACCTAGCAAATAATGCACAGCGTGGTCGGATTAGGAGACTGATAAACGGGGTGATATCAGATTTTCTATACCCTGTACATATTCTTAACCGTATGCAAGAAGATGATTTCTATTATGGTTCGAAGATAACACGTTCCGATATTTTTTCCATCTTTCTGCTACAAGCAAACGAATGTAATCCTTTGGAGCTAATCCTACAACCTATGTTTATCAAGCCAAAGAAAGCTGTTCTATAGCCTTCTGAACTCCATATATCGCTGTATGAAATGAGGTTTAGTTTATACTAATTTATTTTAGTTCGATTGCGATTAAAACTGCAAGCTTATTGAATCGCTCTCGAACACTCATACCGGGTGTTTTCACGCGCGCGAGAGAGAGGCAGTGGCTTTTACACCACGGCTACCCATTTACACCTGGGTGGAGTGGAGCAGTGTCATGGCGTGTCTTGCCCAAGGACACATCTCTATACCGGTGGCCGGTTCGAACGCACAACCTCTCGATCATAAGTCGAACGCGTTAACCACAGCGCTATCAAGGCATTCGAGGCTGAAAATGGGGTTTACAATGGTATCCTTTCAACGTACTTGTAAGCGTGATGGTGTACTTCAAGTTACCATAATGGCCGTTACGATATCACACCCGTGTGACATATTGCATTTTTCATATCTCCAAAATGGCTACTTTTCTGATGAAAATTCGTGGTATTTGTCTTATTTATACTGCAAACATAGGTTGTGGGTGCTCTTTAGAACCGCCGCAATGAGGCGGTTCTAACGAGTACCCACAACCTTTGTCTTGGAGCAGAAATAAGAAAAATAATGTATACCCTCGTAAACCCCAGTTTGCTCCATATAAAATGGGATTTAGGGGGTGTTCATTTCACGGACTTGCTCACATGATGAAGAATAGTTAACTGGCAACTGTATTCAAAATTGGATTTTGGAGAGGAAAACTTGACAGTTTTACGGTCGGAAATTTCGGTTAACCCGACATTGAGATGAAATGACATCGCAAGCCTTGCCACTCATTGCAACCAATAGGGTTTATAAGCATGGACGGTCCGACACGCACCGCTGGACAGACTTAGATCCTCTAAGCGGTTTACCAGTACTCGATTGCTACTTTGTCAAACCACCGCGACCCGGTCGGTATCAGATTAACAATCATTCGTGCGGGTAGGTTTAGACTCATTTTTTCCCAACTCGTTAGTTTCACCAGCGCGACTCGAACATAAGCAGCATATGTATATACATGTAACTCTGTCATTGCAAAAGTCCTGATGTCTATGCAAAGAGCAAATCTCCATCACGTGGACAAGTTTTTTGGTTTGATTTGAGGTTTAACGTTCCCGTCAACACTGAAAAGGTCATTTTGGAGACGTTGCTTCCAATTTTGTGGGACTTTTTTTCGCCCGACATTGAGATGAAATGACATCTCAAGCCCCGCCGCCAAATGAAACCTATAGGGATCACGTAAACAAGTCCGTGAAATAAAGACCCCCCTAAACCCCACTTTATATAGAGCAAACTGGGGTTTACGGGGGTAAACATTATTTTCCTTATTTCTGCTTCAAGACATAGGTTGTGGGTATTCGTTAGAACCGCCTCAATGAGGCGGTTCTAACGAGCACCCAAAACCTATGTTAGGCGTATAAATAAGAAAAATATCACACATTTTCATCAGAAAAATTACCTTTGATGAGGTTTGAAAATGCACAATATCACACGGATGTGTTATCGTAATGCCAAACAATTTCGTAAGCAGTAATATAAAATTGTAAAAATCATCTTTTGCAGCTCTGAAGTTCAGACATAATCTCATATGCAGTTCGCATTTATTCCGGCTGATCATTCAAAACTGGAAAATCCGAAAAGGCGACATAAAGAATCTTGCTGAAATTTCCGTTTTTTTTTATTTACGAGTATATGACAACCGGCTTTCGCAGGTCTACAAGGCCGGCGACTAATGAAAAAAAAAAAGCAACAACGTATTTTCCAAAGAACATAGAATTTACCAAAACCAGATGTTTCTTCAAAAGCGATAAAAAATTGGCTTGATTATACAACACTAACCAAAAGTGGCCTTGTTGTCCAACATTTGTCACTTTCTCAGGCTTGACCTGCTGAATATTTAAATATGCCACACCCACTACTAATTATCAACACAACTAAGAGTGGGGTAATCCTCGTACCAAGGTACATGATTGAAGAAAGGAATTGCGGTCCGTTTGTCTTTGTTTTTGATTTGACGTTTAACGTCCCCATCAACAATTTAGGTAGTTTTGGAGACGTTACTTCCAATTGTTTTGCTTGTTTGTTTGATCAGAGGTTTAACATCCCCGTCAACACTGTATAGGTCATTTTGGAGACGTTGCTTCCAATTTGGTGGGATTTTGACCCGACATTGAGATGAAATAAGAACTCAAGCCCTGTCGCCCAATGAAACCAATGGGGTTTATAAGCATGGACGGGCCGACTCGCAGCGCTTTGCCTGGGTAGGCTTAGATCCTCTAAGCGGTTTACCAATACTCGTGTGCGGTCAGTTTCAGCTCTGCGTGGAAGCATCATGCAGTCCATCTATTTCTTAAAGCCCCGACGGGCGGAGGCTGAACTTCCAAATGTATTGGACTTTTACCCGACATTGAAATGAAATGACATTCCATGTCCTGCCGCCCAGTGAAACCAAAATGCTTATATTCGTTAGACGATCTGACTCACTCCTGGACAGGCCTACATGTAGTCCTTCTAAGCAGTTTACCAGTATTCACATGTGGTCAGTTTCAGCTCTGAGTGGAATCATCATGCTGCCCAATCCGATGGGCGGAGACGAGAATGCGGTCCGTAACAATATATTAAGGTTCCCTTGGCAGAGGAAAAATCACGCCCTTCAAATATATTTAGAATGTTAGCCCCCCAAAATGAAAAGTTTCAGATGAAAAAAAAAATCTGATAATTTTCACACTTCTCTTCAAAAATATATAATAGGTACTCGTTAGAAGCTCGTCGGCGAGGCGGTTCTATCAATTACCCATTAAATTATGTTTTTAAGCAGATATAAGAAAAATTATGTAAGCACATAAGCACCAGTTTTACTATATAAAAGTGGGGTTTAAAGGGTTCAAAATATATAGGCGTGTTTTCATCATGGTGGCCAACCGTTGTAAGGACATGTACAAAAAGCGCCTGCCGATCACCATTGGCAATGTTTACTTTAAATATAGGATTTTCAACATTTATAAGACGTCTCCAAAATGACTTGAATAGTGTTCACGGGAACGTTACACCTAAAATGAAACAAACAATCAACATTTACAACGCTAAATGGACTTGTCCAAAGCTTCTGCGCTGTCTAATTTTAAAGTCCAGGTCAAAATAGAATTAAAAATGTACATTAACCCATACTTACCTTAAATGAAGGTTTGGTGGGAGGGTGTTTCTGGCGCTCTGACTTTGGAATAACAATGGCGTATTCTGCTAGTTCGTTACCAGAATGTTCTGTGTTAGTGTCCGCATGCTCTAAAATATAAATGTGCCACGTCAAACGAAAACGAGGTTTGGCGTAGTGAGGTACGAGAAATTGTATCGATTCCGGATCCATTACGGAATTTGACCCCCTTAAACCCAATTTTTTATAAAATAAAACTAGGGTTTTCTTTTTCTTATTTCTGCTCAAAAACATAAATTGTGGGTACTCGTTAGAACCGCCTCGTCGAAGCGGTTCTAACGAGCATCTAAAATCTATGTTTGAGCAGAAATGAGAAAAATATCAATTTTTTTCATCTGAAAATTTTCATTTTTAGGTGGTAAAATTTACAATGTATTTGTATAGGCGTTTTCACGTAATGATTGCCTTTACCTCTATTTTGTCATTTGCGAACGGCTGCGATGCAGATCAGCCTGCGCATCTGAGCAGTGTAATCAAAACCGTATTAGCCCCGCCAAGCGAATTTGTGTCTTCGAGCATTCCGTCATGACAAATTTTAACTGCGCATACCCAGCCATTCCGGGGGTCAGGCATATGGCTTTCTGCCTGAAGGTTCCTCTTGATTCACTGCTTGTATGAGCGAGCAGCGAAGGTTCTGGCGAGACTGTGCGGATGCGCAGGCTCGCCTGAACCTTCGCTACTCGCATAGGCGATAAGTACCAAAATCGCTTGACGGGGCCCGTATATTAGACGGGGCAGCGCATTTCATACAGTTTACAAGTGCACCCAGCGAAGAATCAGATTAGCCTGTGCATGCATATAGTCTGACCGGAGACTTCTCTTGCAGTATGAAGAAGCATTGGGCTATCCTTAGAGCGGACAACAAAGACTCTGATCAGCCTGTGCATCTGAGTCTTCGCTTGGCGCACATGTAAATTGTCGGAAAATGCTGTCCCCCGGCTCAAATAACAGTATAAAATATCAGTTGACACATTGGACAATAAGGCCTAATAGAAAAAAGCTGTTTCCGCTAACCCGACCGACCCTGATCTTTTGTGCCGAAGATTTTCTTGCCTAGCGACCTTTATATTTTCTAGCACTTTATGATAAAATATTATAAAAACTGTCAAAAAGCAAAATCTAATACTTAAAATTATGTTCTTTTGCTTCTGTTTTCTGGTAATATGGATTGAAAGATTTTTACTCTTTTTCCACCAAATGAAAAGTTGACAAAAAGTAAAAATTTTAATCGACCTACCGACACTTATTTTATCGGCAAGTTAGCGGAAACAGCTATTTTAGGCTGTGCATTCGTTTTGTTTCCTTTTAATGCGCCCCGCTCATCGGGTCATGCCGCGGTACAGCGTTTCCTACAATTTACATGTGCGCCCAGCGAAGAATCAGATCAGCATGCGTATCCATATAGTCTGACCAGAGACTTCCCTTGCTGCATGAAGGAGCATTTGGCCCTTAGCTATCCGTAGAGCGCACAGCGGATGCACAGGCTGATCTGAGTCTTCGCTGGGCACGCATGTTAATTGTAGGAAATGCTGTGTCCCGGCTCAAACAACAGTATTTGTTTGTTTGATTTGAGGTTAACGTCCCCGTCAACACTGTAATAGGTCATTTTGGAGACATTGCTTCCAATTTTTTTGGGACTTTTACCCGACATTGAGATGAAATGACATCTCAAGCCCTGCCGCCCAATGAAACCAATAGGGTTTATAAACAGTGACGGTCCGACACTCGCACCACTTTATCTGGGCAGGCTTAGATCCTTTAAGCGGTTTACCAGTACTCGTGTGCGGGTCGGTGTTTCAGCTCTGCGTGGAAGCATCGTGCAGCCTATCTATTTCTTCAAGCCCCGATGGGCGTGGTCCGACAAACAACAGTATAAAATATCTGTTGACACATCAAACAACAATTATTAGTATATTCGTTAGTGAGCCCCCGCTCATCGGGCTTTTTGACAAATAGATTGGGCTGAATGATGCGACCGCGCAGAGTTGAATCTGACCGAACTTGAGTACGGATAAGCCGTTTAGAAGGTCTAAGCCTGCCCAGGAAAATTGGTGCGAGTCGGACCGTCCCTTAAACCTTAGTGTGCTCTTTGGGCAGTAGGGCTTGAAATTAAATTTCATCTCAATGCAGGATGAAAACCCACAAAATCGGAAGCAAGGTCTCCAAAATGACCTAAATAGTTTAGACGGCACGTAAAACCTCAACACAAACGAATCTCTCGTTTTAAGGTATCGCTGAAAAAAATGAAGCGACATGACTGCGTGTCCGTGTTTTGTCCAGTTTTGTCGTATTTTGATGAAATTAAGGATAAAGCAACTCAGGTACAGTGCCATTGTGATATTTAACTTTTCTGATCATTTCACACAAACGTCCTTATATGTTTTTTAACGAATACCGACAATCTAAGTTTATAGCAGATACAAAACTATCCCAAAACTAGCCAAAACTATCCCAAATCTTCATCAGAGATTCTTGCACACCAGATAATGAAATCCATAGTTTTAGCTTTGGATTTATACAGTTAAACTTCGATGGCTCGAACCACTTTGGGACCATAATCATTTATTCGACACAGCGGTAGTTCGAGCCAGCGAGGGTTACTGCCAGGAGGCATAACGAGATACTTTTGAACATCTTTTCGATGTTCTGTAATGAAAATGTATGCTGTGTGCATTCATAAGAATCGCCTCACCGAGGCGATTCTTATGAGTACACAAAGCATACATTTGCAGGATTAAAGACTCAAATCTTCTTAATTATCCCCACTATTGCTTGTGAAGAGGATTTCCCTAGGGGCTCAAGAGCGAGTTCGACTCAGCAATGGTAAACGAGCCATCGGTGTTCGAGCCATCGAAGTTCTACTGTAGTTTGTTTGATTTGAGGTTTAACGTCCTCGTCAATACTGTATAGGTCATTTTGGAGACGTTGCTTCCAGTTTTGCGAGTTAGCTTGGGTTAGAAATTCTTTTCTAACCCTAATGTTCTTACACAAAATCAAATATGTAAATGCACTGGTTGAATGCGTCGTCGTTAAGGTTAACTTAATGTCACAGCACGTTATGTGACATCACCAAACACAACTGTATTGTCATCACAATATGGCGGACGCCGACAACCGAAGTGACTGCAGTGATGAAATCCACGCTCTTTTGCTGATTCAAATTTTGAAACACAAAAATGGGCACTGTACTGATTGTTCGCTTTTTATAGCCTTCGGAGGAAAGGTGTGGTTTTGAAAACTGACTGATAGACGTTAATAGTGTTGTCTGGGCGTAAAACACGATAAGGATAGATGCATGGACCTCTCTCATAGTCGCTCATCACGAAAACACGCCTATATTATTCAGACCCCTTTGAGTCCCACTTTTATATAGTAAAACCGGGGTTTACAGGGGTAAATCTTATTTTTCTTCGTTCTGATCTGTTAAAAATGTAGATTGTGGGTACTCGTTAGAACCGCCTCGATGAGGCGGTTCTAACTTGTACCCTCAAACAATATATTGAGCTGAAATAAGACAAATATCACGTTTTTCATCTTAAAATGTTCTTTTTTTTTCGGCGTTAAATCTTACAATATATTTATATACAGTCAACCCTCTTTATACCGACATTCCTTATAACGGCAAAACTCGCTATAAAGGTAATATGAATCGAATGATTACTTAGTTAAAGGCTTAGCCTCAGTTCCGAGAGGCGTGGGCTTCCCTCGGGCTGCAAATGCCCGAATCGAATCCATAGTCATGAAAGATTCTCGTAATTTAATTCTCCAAGATTATAGACATTTGTTAGTATCGCCTCGGGTATGTTTAAAATTCTTGTTAGAATCGCCTCACCGAGGCGATACTAACAAATGTCTATAACATTTGTTTCTTGGAGTAATTATGTGGAAAAGACCTTTAATAAATAATCATACATGTACGCCAAACTGGGATTTTTTTTAGCGGCAAATTCATTATAATAACGCCACAATAATAGGGAACAAAAACTGTCGTTATAACGTGGGTCCTTTGTACATGAAGGCGGGTTTTCGTAATGACTACACGTCTTTGCTGTTCTCAGTCTCTAACGAGATTAATTGATAAGAACAGATAACCCTATCTTTACCGACATTTGATATAATAACGACAAAACTCGTTACAACGACAATTTCAATGGAACGGGTCCTTAGCTATAGTTGATGGGGTTAAAAGAGTTGTAAGAATACAAAGGTGCATATTTCTGGAAAAAATGATTTTTACCTGCTTCTTCAGGATTCATCCTGAAAATATAACAACGAATTTCAAAGTATATACATTACGATAAAACAACCGTCACTAAAATGGAATCTTTCTGATCTCTCAGACCTAGCATTTTTTGCTACCTATTCATATGTTTCATAAAAGAATTTTGTTGTCACCTCCGAAATATGAGTTCGTATGTACCGTAAAATTCCTATATTAAGACCACCTTTGGGACTATTCAAAAGTGGTCTTAAAGTGGTCTATAAGACCACTCTTGAACAGTCTCGAAGGTGGTCTCTTATAGGAGATACTGATTGTAGAAAACACAAAGAAAGAATAACTGAAACCTTCTGATTAAGCTTTTAAAAGCAGATTTAGTCTTAATTTTAGGTGGTCATAATAGCGGAATTCTTACTGTACTTAAAACCTGGACCTATATTTGTTTATCTGTATGATCTTGCATTTTTAAAATCAAGCGTAAATGCACCGGGTTCACATTCCTTAACGGGAATGAATAAACGTTCAGCGGAGGCCAATCCTGCAAAAGTATTTTTGTCTCCCATGTCAATAGTGGTCAACTCTTAAAGGAAAGAATTTGCTCCTGAGGAGCAAATTCTTTCCTTTAAGAGTAGACCCCTTTTTTCAGTGGGACAGCGCTTATAGAAAAGCGAACAGGAAGTTACGAAAGTTTTCTCCCTTTGAAACATGGCAGAAAAATCTGCTAGTTGTTCCCATCCACCTAAGGAACTAAGTGCTACTGAGGGTACTGGAGGATATAGGTATAAGTTGCTGCCCCGGAATAACGGAATCTTTGTAGCAGTGTCCTGGGTAGATTGAGCTCTCTGATCCTGGTCAGCAATTTCTCTAGATCTAGAAGTCAGCTGATCCAAACAAAAACAAATATATCTAGATTTGCCTGTTCCTACGGAACCCGGGAAGGGACATGATTTTTTATTTTTATTATGTTGTGCGAACAAGATAATATCTTGAGCGGACAAGATATTATCTTGTTCGGACAACATATTATCTTGTGCGCACAACTTATAAAATAAAAAAAAAATCATGTCCCTTCCCGGGTTCCGTATGTTCCACCCCCTTTGAACTCCAAACAAATAATAATAAAAAAAACAGACATTAAGATTGTGTAGGTTTCATCACGAAAACACGCCTATATAATTTTGACCCCCTTGAACCCCACTTTTATATAGTAAAACTGGGGTTTACAGTAGAAAATCTAATTTCTGCTTTAAAAAATAGATTGTGGGTACTCGTTAGAACCGCCTCGATGAGGCGGTTCTAATGAGAACCCACAATCTATATTTTAAGAAGAAATAAGAAAAATATCACAAGTTTTCATTTTAGAATTTACGTTTTTTCAGCGGTGAAGTTTACAATGTATTTGTGTGGACGTGTTTTCGTTACGGCCTTTCAATATAATTTAACTTATATCGAGTCAATCGTTAATCAGAGTTGGACAAAATCCGGTGTGCCCGGAGAAAACCCACCTGCCCTTCCGATGTATATTTTGGCGTCTCACATTTGACCCGAGTCAGGCTCGAACCACAGCGGTGAACGACCTAATGATTAAGTGTCAGCGCTCTTATCCTCTAGGCCACAGAGGCCCGTAAGTTGACAAAAATGTGCAAAGTGAAGGCTCTGATCATATTGTGCAGATGTACAGGCTGATCTTAGTTTCGGCTGATCGGACATCTTTTAGAATAAGCCTGTCTTATGGGCCACCTCTATTAAGCAAGCAACCTGTCTTAAGCAAGCAGGCATCCAGTTCCCGAAAAAGGCAGATGCATTAATATTCACCTGTATTAAGAAAACACCTGTCTTAAGCAAGCAAATTTTGATTATCCCTTAGGTGCTTGCTTAATACAGGTTGGACTGTATATTTTTTGGCAGCTCATCACGAAAACACGTCTATGTAATTTTGACCCACTTGAACCCCACAGTAAATCTGGGGTTTACAGGTGTAAACCTTAGTTTTCTTATTTCTGCTCTAAGATATAGACTGTGGCTACTCGTTAGAACCGCCTGATCCATGCGGCTCTAACGTGTACCCGCAATCTATATTTTGTTTCTAATTTCTTTTCTAAAATATAGACTGTGGGTACTCGTTAGAACCGCCTCATCGAGGCGGTTCTAACGACTACCCACAATCTATATTTTGAGCAGAAATAAGATAAATAACACAATTTTTCATCTTAAAAAAATTAGTTTTTTTTTTCCGCGGTATAGTTTACGATGTATTTATATAGGCGTGTTTTCGTAATATCATATACATGTATAAGCAAAATTCACGAGGAAACCTGCCTTTGGAGTTGGCGACAAGTTAAATGTAGCAAGACACGACCTGTTCTGTTCAGCCATTACGATAATAGATACGAGTTACACAGCGATTTCCTTAATATTTTCACATCACGAAAACACGCGTATATAATTCTGACCCACTAAAACCCCACTTTTATATAGTAAAACTGGGGTTTACAGGGGTAAACCTTATTTTTCTTATTTCTGCTGTAAAGTATAGATTGTGGGTACTCGTTAGAACCGCCTCGATGGGGCGGTTCTAACGAGTGCCTACAATCTATATTTTTGATATTTTCATTTTTTCGGCGATAAAGCTGACAATGTATTTGTATAGGCGTGTTTGCGTAATGAAAACGGTTATTTTTTATGTCCCCGGTAGCGATAGCGGGGATATATTTTTTTGATTGTCTGTTTGTTGTTTGGTTGGTTGGTTTGTACGTGGACAACTTTAACATTGGTCATAAGTTTTAAACCATTTGAGAGTGCCTTCATATTTGGCCTATAGGTTTCTTGTGCCAAGGGCTTTCTACTCATGCAAAAATTGACCCGTGACCTTGAACTTGACCTGTCACATACTTTCAATAAAAATCATTGTCCATTCTAGACAGAGTCATCATATCTGGCATGTGAGTTTATTGTGACAGGGGCTTCCCACTCATCCAAAAATATTGTCGCTGACCTTGACCTGTGACATACTTTAAAGGAGAAAATAACATTTGTCAAAACAGTTGAGGTAGAGCCTTTATACTTGGCAGGTAGGTTTCTTGTGACAAGAACTTACCGCTCATAACCAAAGTTTTGACCTGTAACCTTTTACTTGACCTGTGACTTACTTCATCGTAACTTTCGAACCGTTTAAGATAGAACCTTCATATCTGGAATTTAGGTTCATTGTACAAAGGGCTTCCTATGCATACAAACATTTTGACCAGTGATTTTGATATGTGACCTATTTTACCACCATTTTAACCACTTGAGATACTGCCTTCATATTTGACAAGTAGGTTCCTCGTGAAAAGGGCTTCCCACTTATACATAGAGGATCTTACATGATTGTTCATGTATTATTGAATTAATAAACGTGTTGTGGAAAAGGGATAACATGCGAGGCTTTGCCGAACATTTTATCCTTTTTTCCTCAACGAGTTTAATAAATTCAATCATACATGAGCACGAATGCAAGACTCTATTTATTATATGACATTCTAAACGCATTTTATTCACGATTGTTTTACAAAATATCAGTATTCCGCCATTAGTAAACGCGACGTCGTTAAGGACGTCGTACAAGTGACGTTACGGAGTGTAACTAACTAATTTACATATTTCATCCACTAATGGATAATCGAATTTAAGACATGGCGTTATTTTATTCTCTGACGCGACGTCTTATGATAAATAGCCTTCCTATTTGGCCAGACTGCATTCGTGTTGTTCGGAAGCGGGATTTTCAAGTGACGTCGCTCATATAACTTACCTTTTTTCTTGGTTAGTGTTTTGGTGCGGGACATCAGTTGACATGCCCTTGCTAGCATCTGTGAAAACAAAAACAACAATATATTTTCATATTCAGGGCATTTACAGAACAAAATACAGCTAACTACTAATTGACTATCCTGTATTGATCGGAGGTCATCCGTATTGACACCAGGTCAACCAATATTAACAGGAAGTCACAAATAAAGAATCATGTTTTTTTTTTAAGTGAGGCAATCAAGAATCAAAAATCAAGAATCATTTTTTTTTTATTGAGTCAATGTCATTAATCAAGTAATTTCTTATTGGCCGAGTAACAGGTCCTTGGTTTAATGTATTGGCCCGAGAACGGCCTCGGACCAATACAGCAGATCTCGGCTCTGGAACTGGGCTAGTACGAAATTTCTTGATTAATAATGCCATATTATTGCAACGCAATGCTGTTTATACTTCAAAGAACACTGTGTAACATTGTTTTCTTGTTTCAATCAAATTGTGGGTGGAAAATAATGCAAATATAAGCAATACCGTTTATTTTATTTTACTTTTCGTTAAAGTATGGATAACATTGGGTCAAGGACAAAGTTAGTGAACCCCTTATAAAAAGGAAACCACTTGCTTTGTTCACGAGGGCCTACGCCCGTTGGGGCTTGGAGAAATAGATTGGGCTGTATGGTTCTTCCACGCAAAACTAAAACCGACGACACGTTAGAAGGTCTAGGCCTGCAAAGTTTTTTGTTTGTTTGTTTGTATTGGTGTTGTAAAGGTCATTTTTGTGCCGTTCTGTTTACCTATCCACATTTTTCTGGACAAGCTAGGTAAGCGGTTAACCAGTAAATTGCACATTCTTTCGTCAGAAACTGACAACTGCCCTTCTTGAATCTGCGGAAGGGAGAGATTGACCGTAGAAAAGATTTCATGATCAATCTCCACGAAAGAACGTTGCCAACCCTCGGCAGGTATCGAACCAGCGTCTTCCGGATCGCCAGTCAGACGCGCATCCTACTGAGTACCGAGGCCGGCCTAAGCTTGCAAACAGTTGCGAGTTCGACCATCCATGCATATAAACGGGACGGCATGGCTCGAGATGTCTTTTCATCTAACAGTCGGGTAGAAGCCTTACAAAATTTGAAGCAACGTCTCCATAATGAACTAAACTGTGTTGACTGGGACGTTAAACCTCAAAAACAAAACACATCATGAAAACACGCCTATGCAGTTTTGACTCCCTCAAACCCCACTTTTATAAAGTAAAACTGGGGTTTACAGGGGTAAACAATATTTTTCTTATTTCTGTTTTTGAGCAGAAATAAGAAAAATATCACAATTTCCCCATCTTAAAACTTCCATTTTGGGCCGAAAACTTGATAATGTATTTGTACAAGCATGTTTTCGTAATGAAATAAAACAAAAAAAAAACTTTGTTCATCACCCGAATGTCATCATGTTAACAAGTCTGTGTAATACACACCCATCAAAAACCCCGCTTTATATAGGGTTATCTGGGGTTTACAGGAGTTTGCGCTACGCACCCGTGATTTGATCTACTTTACAACTGACCTCCAAACTGTGATTTATTTATCAACAAATCACAGTTAGAGCTGATCTTTTTCTTAAATACAAATAAGCTTACTTGCTTACTTACTTACTAATGGATAGAAAATTGATACTTCTTATTGCAGCTTCGTAAACAGACTCTAGAGCTCGTTACATCACGATAACAAGTCCGTGAAACGAAGACCCCCCTAAACCCCACTTTATATAGACAAAAGTGGGGTTTACGGGGGTATACATTATGTGCCTTATTTTTGCTCATAAACATAGATTGTGGGTACTCGTTAGAACCGCCTCAATGAGGCGGTTCTAACGAGCACCCACAATCTATGTTGAAAGCAGAAAAAGTAATGGTGTTTTCATTTTTACCTAATATTTATCATTTTCTGACACCATGTTGGACGCCATTATTTCTTACGGACATGTTTTCCTAATGAGATCCACACTATTCATTACGAAAACACACCTATACAAATTCATTGTAAACTTTACCGCCGAAAAAACGAACATTTTAAGATGTAAAATTGTGATGTTTTTCTCATTTCTGTTCAAAATATAGATTGTGGTACTCGTTAGAACCGCCTCACCGAGGCGTTCTAATGAGTACCCACAATCTATATTTTAGAGCAGAAATAAGAAAAATGAGATTTACCCCTATAAACCCCAGTTTTACTATATAAAAGTGGGGTTCAAGGGGGACAAAATTATATAGGCTTGTTTTCATAATGTGAAACGAAAACAGAAAAAATGAATGAAATAAAACAGAAAAGAAGAAAGAATGAATGAAATAATGTGTATTCTTTTAAACTCCGCTTTTATTCAGTACATAAAGTAAGAAAATGCCGATTTTGTGGGAAATACGCTGATATGAACAAAAGGCCAACTTACTTTTCTTTTTCCAGTATCTCCGTATAAAAATGGCAGCAACAGCAAAAATGACAACCGCTATAACGGCCCCAATTGCTCCTGCAACTTTTTCTAAGTTATCAGATGAATCTGTCATTGACCTGAATACTTCGTATCTCAACGATTCTAAAACAATAAATAAATAAATAAATAAATAAATAAATAAATAAAATCATATTTAGATATTTCAAGAAACGTGTGTGCGTGAGAAAACAAATGTCTTCAAAATAGAAAAGGAGGCAATGTTCAGGAATCGATACAGTTAACCCGCAGCTCCCATAAGAGACATCAAGGGGAAAGAAACACAAACATGAAACAACAGACCCCAATGGAAACATCAACAGCAGAAAGCCAAAAGGACAGTTACTTTCCCACAAAATGGCCAATAGGTAATCCAAAATAAAATAATACCAAAGCCTTTTTTGAAACAGATATTGGCCGCCTCTTTCGACCGAGGCGCAGCAAAGCATGAATGCATGCAGGACAATACAATCCTGCGGATAAGCGAAGGTTCTGATCAAAACCTCAGACACATAATAAACACGGTATTCCTCTAAAATGAACAGTTTTGTTATGCTGCAGAGAAATTTACAGACGTTTGATTTGGCTGCGCAAGGTCATAAAATTTTCCGCAAAAATATATACCCCTCTCGCGCTTGCCTTCGCTGAATTATGAAGTTCCTTCATTTTTGATTTACTGCAGCCGATAAGAATCATAACCAACATAATTTAATGCATCACAATAATTTCCAGCAAACAAACAAACAAAAAAAAATGAAAGAAAATATCTGATTGTTTTTCATTCGTTCGGTATCTCTAAAACTCTGATTCTAACACCACGTACATGTAAACATTTTCCCACTGAACTCCGTGACCAACGTAGTGCGAGCAGATAGGTGCGTTTTGTGACGTCACATGTAAATCTGACGACGTCCGCTGCAAAATAATCCTTTGGAATTCATTGCAACAATGAAACGCTTTCAGAAGTCTCCGTGGCGTAGTGGTTACGCTACTCGGGTCGCAGGATCGATCCGGGGCTTCTCCAGACTTTCGGATGAGTCGTTAAACCGAGGTCCCGTCTCTGTATGACCTTAGTTGTAGGTGGGACGTAAAACTCAAACACTCACTCGCTCATGAAAAAGCTATCCAGTATAACAAATTCGTTATTTTGATTCTAGACGGGGACAATGTCGCCTTAAAGGCCTAACGGCTGGGGCAAATATCGCTGTAAGGCGGGGAATATGATCCCACGTTCCCCGTCAAGAGTCAAAATTACTTATAATGTAGAGAGCCTATACAACAATACATTGCTAATTGGTAAAGGTTAGTGCAGCTTCATTGGCTCAGACAACCATATGACCGTGAATATCTGTTCGAGACACGGCTAGTTCGAGCCACTGGTGATTAATAATAGCACCATGTCAGAAGGTGTAATAGGGATATCCATTATGAAAACACGCCTATACAAATACATTGTAAACTTTGCCACCGAAAAAATGCAAGTTTTAAGACGAAAAATGCTGATAAGTTTCCTATTTCTGCTCAAAATATGGACTGTGGGTACAGGTTAGAACCGCCTCATTGTGGCGGTACACGTTAGAACCGCCTCATTGAGATATCAAAATGTCATATGTTTGTGGAGTAGTATTGCCAGAAATAGCCGTTTTCAGTTTTGAAAATAACTTAAAGTCTTTGAGGGCGAAATCAGGTGAATAAGGCGAATGCGCAATCAATTTAAAGCCACAATCGTAACGACCCCAAACAACCAGTGTATTGGAGCTGAAATATGCATAACAATTAATACCATGGAAAATAGAAGTGAAACGATACAATTAACCCACACGAAGCCGCTTCTCATTACGAAACACGCCTATACAAATACATTGTAATTTTTTCGGCGAAAAAAAAAAAAAAAAAAAACAAAACAAAAAAAAAAAAAACACAAATTTTAGGATGAAAAAGTGTGATATTTTCCTTATTTCAGCTCAAAGTATAGATTGTGCGTACTCGATGAGGCGGTTCTAACGTGTACCCACAATCTATGTTTTAGAACAGAAATAATCAAACTATGGTTTACCCCTGTAAACCCCAGTTTTACTGTATAAAAGTGGGGTTCAAGGGGGTCAAAATTATATAGGCGTGTTTTCGTTATGTCACTATAAATAATGGGATGTCTATAATATTCATTAAACGAATTTTGTCGTTTTCTCGGTGTGACCAAATCCACCACAGTCTCTTCTATCACAATGATTACCATTAACAGATAAGGATATATTTTGCGTTGACATTCCTCGTTCATTTGTAGCACTGCAAAAGTACGTTCCACTATCATTCGGTTGTGCTGCTTTGAAATACAGTACGGCTTCCTGGTCGTTCACGTTATCTGAAACAATATGTGCGTCCTTAAGAGTGCAGTCAGATTTGCAGTAGAGTGACGAACACAAACACTTATGCACACGCACGTACTCGTAAGCACGCCCACAAATACAAACCACGCATGCAAACACACACGCACGTACTCGTAAGCACGCACACAAATACAAACCATACATGCAAACACACACGGACGTACGTACGCACGCACGAACACACACACGCTCGCACAATATTGACACGCTCATATTATCATTAACCTCATTTGCAAAGATATCATCAAGTGAACGCGTCCGTGAAACGAAGACCACCCCTATATCCCACTTGATATAGAGGATTTTGTTTGTTTTGGAGTTTAACGGCCCAGTCAACACTATTTAGGTCATTTTGAGCCGGTCAGTTTACCTATCAACACTTTCCTGGGCAGGCTTATACGTAAGCGGTTAACCAGTACAGTGCACATTCTTTCGCCAGAAACTGACAACTGCCCTTCTTGAATCAGCGGAAGGGAGAGAATGACCGTAGAAAAGATTTCATGATCAATCTCCACGAAAGAATGTTGCCGACCCCAGCGGGAGTCGAGCCCGCGTCCTCCTGATCACCAGTCAGACACGCATCCGACTGAGCCACTGAGGCCGACTTGATATAGAGGAAACTGGGATTTACGGGGCAAACATTTTTTTTCTTATTTTTGCTCCAGATATAGGTTGTGGGTGCTCGTTAGAACCGCCTCAACGAGCACCCACAACCTATGTTTGCAGTATTTCTAAGAAAAATATCACCGAGTTTCATAAGAAAAAATGGCCATTTTGTCGCACGGATGTATTATCGTCACGTAGTTAGAAGCCTCCGTGGTGCAGTGGTATCGCTACTCGCCTTGTAAACCAGGGATCGCAGGATCGATCCCGGGCTTCTCCAGACTTTCGGATGAGTCTTTAAACCGAGGTCCCGTCTCCGTATGACCTTAGCTATTGGTGGGACGTAAAACTAAAACTCACTCACTCACTCACTCGTCATGTAGTTTGAGTCTGAGACTGATGTTGTGAGTCACGCCACTCTAATGAAAATTATATCGTAATGCTAAAATGAATCCAAGTTGTAAAACATTTACAAAAAGTATGTCTTTGTTAAGTTGTTTTTAAAGTCCAATGCAGCATTTATATGCCATTGTGCTTGTTGTCTGGTAGTTATCTTCGGCTCTTGTAAAATCTGGACCAAGCTGTTCAAAGCATCATTGGCTCTGTTTACATGTCTTATACTTTGGACGGCCCCCGCCCATAGGGGCTTGAAGAAATAATTGGGCTGCATGATGCTTCCACGCAGAGCTGAATCCGGCCCGCACACTAGTACTGGTAAACCGCTTAGAGGATCTAAGCCTGTCCAGGAACCGCGGTGCGAGGCGGACCGTCCATGCTAATAAACCCTATTGGTTTCATTGGGCGACAGGGCTTGAGATGTCATATCATCTCAATGTCGGGTAAAAGTCCCACAAACTTGGAAGCAACGTCTCCAAAATGACCTTTACAGTGTTGACGGGGACGTTAAACCTCAAATCAAACAAACAAACAAAAACTTATACTTTGGTAATCTTTCAGTAAACACATTAGCAATTTCGCCATATATATATATATATTAACATACATGTCGTATAGGATAATAAAAATTTTAATGATACGTTATCTACCGGTGTCGTTAGTTTTGAACAATCAGACCCTTGCGACAACAATTGGACGCCACTCTCGAACTCAGAGGATGGTCATGTTTGTCTTTGTATTCGCTGATTGTGGGTACTCGTTAGAACCGCCTCGATGAGGCGGTTCTAACGAGTACCCAGGCGGTTCTAACGAGTACCCACAATCTATATCTTAGAGCAGAAATAAGAAAAAAATAAGGTTTACCCCTACAAACCCCAGTTTTGTTTGTTTGTTTGTTTGATTTGAGGTTTAACGTCCCCGTCAACACTGTAAAGGTCATTTTGGAGACATTGCTTCCAATTTTGTGGGACTTTTACCCGACAATGAGATGAAATGACATCTCAAGCCCTGCCACCCAATGAAACCAATAGGGTTTATAAACATGGACGGTCCGACTTGCACCGCTTTGCATGGCCAGGCTTAGATCCTCTAAGCAGTTTACCAGTACTCGTGTGCAGGTCGGTTTCAGCTCTGCGTGGAAGCATCATGCAGCCCATCTATTTCTTCAAGCCCCAATGGGCGGGGGCCGAACAAACCCCCGTTTTACTGTATAAAAGTGGGGTTCGAAGGGGTCAAACTAATATAGGCGTATTTTCGTGATGTGCATGTCAAAATCAACCTCTACCATTTCTGGAAACCTACATTGTGTCACAATCTTAGCGTTTCTGCTTGCCCAGGATACATATGAAGGCGGATTGCTATCTACCACGCAGACGAACTTCACCGGTTGTCCGACCGCAACTTCCATATGTGAACCACCGCTTATCGTTACGTATGGAGGATCTAAAATCATGGAACATTTATCAAAGCCATCGTTCTTTTGTTTCAAAAATAATGCTACAATCCAATACCCTATGCGTGGACAGTTTGTTTCCGATATTATTTTGCTTTCTATATAACATCATCAGAGAAAGTTCAAAAGGTAAAGAACGCATTTAATTTAGTAATAGTAACGTTTCTGTAAAACATTAAGAAAGTACGTCTATATATTAAGTTTACCGCCTAACAACAACAACAACAACAACCCCCACCCCCGCAAAAAAAAAAAATATATATATATATAAGATGAAACGTTGTGATATTTATTTCTGCTCAGAATATAGATTTGTGGGTTCAAGTTAGAACCGCCTCATCGGGGCGGTCCTAACGAGTACCCCCAATCTATATTTTAGAGCAGAAATACGAAAAATAAGGTTTCAGATTCTATGACGGTTCCAACGTAAAGGCTTATTGAGAATTAGAGAGATCTAATTCAAGGTAATGTTGGTTGGTGCCTGATGCTCTGTCTCTCGTCGGGCCCTTCGGAGTCTAACTGTTGGTTTTCTTTTGCTCCAGCATTTCAGTGGTTTCTTGCTGTCGAGTCCTCACCGTTGTCTCACCTCTGTGGTTCTTTGATTATGTGTGTTCACGGAGATGTTGCACTGATGAGTTAGGAGGCCTTCATGCGGACTGAACAAATTATTTGTCTAAATCGCGACGGAAGTAAGGGCGAGGATTGTGGCCACGTAAAATCGATTTAAGCCCCCCCCCAGTGGAAATCTTTCCACTGACCATTCCAAGGCGGTTCTTCTGTGGCGGTTTATTTATGTTGTTGTTTGTTACTTACTGTGTGTATCACTTGTGTCTTTTTATTTTGGATGGTCATATGGCCATTTTGTGGGAAAGAAACTGTCCTTATGGCCTTCCTTTGTTTAGGTTTCCATTATGGTCGGGTCGCTTAATGTTTGTGTTTCTTTCCCTTTGGTGTCTTTGATGTGTGGAGTAAGTTAATTGCATCGATTCCTGATCTTTGTTTTACTTCTACTTACCCCTATAAACTCCAGTTTTATTATATAACAGTGGGGCTTGGGGGGGGGTGGGCAGAATTAAAAAGGCGTGTTCTCGTGATGATTGGATTAACTTTTATCGTAGACAGTAAATAGAAGTGGAGGCAATGATCAGGAATTTCTACACTTAACCAACAGCTCCCTTCAGAGACACCAAAGGGAATGAAACACAAACATGAAACAACAGTCCCCAACGGAAACACCAACAGCGGAAAACCAAGAGGACAGTTACTTTCCCACAAAATGGTCAACAGGCTATCCAAAATAAAATAATATAAGTGACACAAACACCCAAAGACAAACCATAACAAAAATAACCGCGACAGAAGAACCGCCTTGGAACGGTCAGCGGAAACGAATTCCACTGGGAAGCGGGGGGGGGGGGGGGGGGGGGGCTTAAATCGATTTTACGTGGCCACAATCCTCGCCCTCAATTCCGTCGCGATTGAGACAAATAATTTGTTCAGTCCGCATGTTTTTCGCAATTAATTCGATGAGCCGGAGGGTGTATTCATGTTGGAACGGTTAGCGGAAACGAATTCCACTGCAGGGGGGGGGGGGGGGCTTATATCGACTTAACCTGGCCACAATCATCGCCCTTACCTCCGTCGCGATTGAGACAAATAATTTGTTCAGTCCGCATGAAGGCCTCCTAGCTCATCAGTGCAACATCTCCGTGAACACAAAAATCAAACAACCACAGAGATGAAACAACGGTGAGTACTCGACAGCAAGAAACAACAGAAATGCTGGAGCAAAATAAAACCAAAGTCCGACTCCAATGAGCTCGACTTAATCCACTTTCTTGCGACAAATTTCCTCTTTTGGATGGTGATGTTCCTCGTGCGCCATCCTATGGCGTTTATATTTCGCAATTAATTCGATTTGCCAGAATGTGTAGTCATTTAACTGACTTCAACACTCGTAATAAATTGTTAACGGCTAAACGTCTTAATCAGGGTTATCAGTACCATAAACTACACAGTCTTTTCAAAATTTTATAGACGTCATTCTGATTTAATTTCAAAATTCAATATTGGACTTAAATCTCTTCTGCAGCAAGGTCTATCGGAACCCGAATTTTATGAAGACTTAGTATATAAATTCAGAAAAATATATAACCCAATGACTTCAGCACCCAATTTCGTAAAATCATTCTTCGATATAAAAAGATTGGGTACAACATAAATGTTATACGACAGACTGCATGCATGGTAGTTAACCCAATCGAGGTTGACAACTTTGCT
The DNA here is from genome assembly GCA_963580285.1 of Lucinisca nassula. Lineage (NCBI taxonomy): Eukaryota > Metazoa > Mollusca > Bivalvia > Lucinida > Lucinidae > Lucinisca > Lucinisca nassula. The sequence continues at coordinate 99,590,609 of OY757019.1, forward strand.
TCCCTCTTTAATTGCACGCCGGTGGGCCAGGCCTCAGATTCCATGACAGTTCCAGCGTAAAGGCTTATTGAAAATTAGAGAGATCTAATTCAAGATTATGTTGGTTGGTACTTGATACTCTATCTCTGGTCGGGCCGATCGGAGTCTAGCTGTTGGTCGAGTCGTCGCCGTTGTTTCATCTTTGTGGTTGTTTGATTATCTGTGTTCACGGAGATGTTGCACTGATGAGTTAGGAGGCCTTCATGCGGACTAAACAAATTATTTGTGTAAATCGCGACGGAAAAAAGGGCGAGGATTGTGGCCGAGTAAAATCGATTTAAGCGCCCCCCCCCCCCCCCCACACACACACAAAGTGGAATTCGTTTCACTGACCTTTCCAAGGCGGTTCTTCGGTCGCGGTTTGTCTTTGAAGTTTGGATGCGTACATGCGGACTGAACAGATTATTTGTTTAAATCGCGACGGAAGTAAGGGCGAGGATTATGGCCACGTAAAATGGATTTAAACACCCCCCTCCCCGTCAGTGGAATTCGTTTCCGCAGACCGTTCCAAGGCGGTTCTTCTGTCGCGGTTTATTTTTGATATTTTTTGTCTTTGGGTGTTTGTGTCGCTTATGTTATTTTATTTTGGATAGCCTATTGGCCATTTTGTGGGAAAGTAACTATCCTTTTGGCTTTCCGCTATTGACGTTTCCATTAGGTCTGTTGTTTCATGTTTGTGCTTCTTTCCCTTTGGTGTCTCTGATGGGAGCTGTGGATTGATTTATCGATTCCTGATCATTGCCCCCACTTCTATTTTACAGCCACTGTAAACAAAAAATCCACTTTGTGCGATGGCTCTACTTTCACTGGAAAAAAGTACATGCCATTTTTAGTAAATCCACTTTTGCAAGAATTTTTACTAGTTACAGTAAACGTTTACGACACATTTACTTCCACCGTTTAATTACGATGACTAGTTTTCCCTATAAATAAGAAATAAATGTATACAAATTATGTTTTGAAAACATTTACTAAGTTATCATAGAAAATAGAATTATCAGGTAAACAAGCCCGTGAAATGAGCACCCCGTAAACACCACTTTATACACAGAGATAATTGGGTAAACAGGGATATATATCCTTCTCAACTCATGGGTTGTGGGTACTCGTTAGAATCGCCTTAATGGTTTTATCGATCACCGGCAGCCTATGATAGGAGTATCAGTAAGAAAATTATAACAAATTCTACACAGAAAAATAACCCTTCTGGAAATATGAAAAAAATCACTAGGTGACATGGAGAAGTTATCGTAGTAGGTTGTTAATTAAACCATGTGCCGAAAATTACAAGATACCTTGCGCCATCTAATGTCAATTAACAGTACTTTATATGGCACTAAATGGGCGTAATGGTCTCAAAAGAAATATAGAAATAAAAAAGGACCAACTACGCGACACTTTTACAATTATATCGAGATCAGTATCTTTGAAGGTCGCACATGTACTTTGATAGTTTTGTCATGCGCTCGATCATATTTTATGCATCACGAAAACACACCTATATAATTGTGACCGCCTTGAACCCCATTTTTATATAGTAAAATTGGGGTTTACAGGGGTAAACCTTTCTTTTTTCTTATTTCTGCTAAAAATATAGACTGATATACTCGTCAGAACCGCCTCAATGAGGCGTTCCTAACGAGTACCCGCAATATTTTTTCTTATTTCTGCCTTAAAATATAGACTGTGGGTACTCATTAGAACCGCCTCAATGGGGCGGTTTTAATGAGTTCCGCAATCTATATTTTGAGCAGAAATAAGAAAAATATCCCAAATTTTTCATTTTAAAATTTTCTTTTTTTTCCGCGATAAAGGTTACAATGTATTTGTATAGTTGTGTTTTCGTAACGGTATAAAAGGATAATACATCACGTTAACAAGCCCGTGAAATAAAAAAGCATAGAAACCCGAAAATATATTGACAAAAGCGAGGTTAAAAGCGGGATTGACAGAGGTATACATCTTTTTCGGTATTCTTGCTCAAAACACTGATTGGGTGTACGTATCTGAACCAGCTAATGAGATGGTCATAAGGGGCATACACATTCTATGCTCGTGGGAGAAACAAGAAATCTATAACAATTCTTCATTTGCAAATTGTCATTTATACATGTTGAAAGAAGGCGTTGCACTCCATGGATGTGTTATCTTAACAAATCTCCAGTTTAGTCCAGCTAAACCATCGCAACTCGCGAATAAACATACCTGAGCATTATTTGAAGATGTTGAAATCATGAAATACATGTAACTCACGGCATGACCGTGATTCAATGTTTTCTGTCTGTTTAGCTTTCCTCGTGTCATACCTGGTCAAGCGGCCCCAAAGAGACTGGTAGAACAGCAATACCCGGTGACCTGCCGCCCGTCGTCGTCCACAACATTTTCAGCCCAAATCTCCTATGAAGGAACTCCGGCTATTAGATGCAGTTTTCACTGGCATTTTCTACAGACGAGCGATTAAACTGTTCAACCAGTCTATTATTATGTCCTTAAGGACAGTTAGAACCATTTTGTTGAGCTGATCAAGACAAATCTGTATGGAGTTAGTAGGCTTGCGAACCATAATACTGCTTATATTACCACCCTCTATGTTACAAAAACTTCTCACCTTTGATATGTTATCTTTGGTGTGTTCATTATTTCCAAAGGTCTCGTTACCATATAGCTCCCCTTGATACGAGCCCTGCAGTGTTACTAACAATTAACTGACTGTCGAGTCACCTTGGGAGCTTTATTTACTCATACTTACATGTTATATTAATTACATAACTAGCATGTATTCCGGGAAAATGATTGTTTGTAATGTCGCATCGTATATCTTTACCAGAATGTTCTCTTGTAGCAACAACACTGACCACCTATAAAATGAAAGCAGTCTGCATTTAGCATCACCGAATTAGAAATACATCGTATTCATGTTGAGGTACAGCCCGACACCCAGATTTGCCTTCAAGTTCTACTAAAGTGGGTAGTCCATTCTGCCGCTATTTTCTAGGCTACAAACATCTTCCGCGAAAGATATACTGCTCAAAATAAAAGTTCAAAATGTCAAATTGTGCAGTTAAGAGCGGAATCTACTGAAGGTTTGGTGTCTTGGGTTGGAGGTGTGAACTCACTGTATCTATTTCTGGTCACTGAACCGGCTTCATTGCCTTCACTTCTATTTTTCACTTACCTGATTATTATCTCTGGTCGGGCCGTCCGGAATCCAACTGTTGGTTTTCTTTTGGTCCAGCACTTCAGGTATTTCGTTGTGTCTCGAGTCCTAACCAATGTTTCATCTCTGTATTCGTTCCTTTCTTATTTTCTCGGCGATGTTGCAATACTGAGTTAAAAATCCTTCATGTGGACTAAAAACACGTTTGGCTTAACCACGACAGAACTTGTGAGAACATAAAAGCGATTTAACACCTGCAGTAAAAGACTTTAACTGACCGTTTAAGTCGGCTGTACAGCAGTTGTTTATTATAGTTACAGTTCGTATTTGCATGTATGTACAGCTAATATTTATTTTATTGTGGATAGCCGTTTGTCAATTTGTGGTTAAGTAACCCCCCTTTTGGATATCCGCTTGTGACGTTTTCGTAATGTTTAAGTTGCTTAATGTTAGTATTTCTTTCCATCAGGTGGTCAAGTACGTGAAATGAAAACCCCTTAACCCCACTATATATAGAGAAAACTGGTGTTTACGGGGGTACACATTATTTTTCTTATTTCTGCTCCAAGACATAGGTTGTGGGTACTCGTTAGAACCGCCTCAATGAGGCGGTTCTAACGAGCACCTACGACCTCTGTTTGATGTAAAAATAACAAAAATAGCACAGCTTTTTCATTTGAAAAGTAGCCATTTTGGAGATGTGAAAAAGCATTTTGTCGCATTGGCGTGTTATCGTAATGCGATTTCGTGCCTTGGGTGAGAGGTATGTGGTAAGTGTATCGATTCTTGAACATTGCCTTCATTTCTATTGTGTTTGTACGTCTATCTAGCTGCTTTTTCATTCCGACGAGCCGAAAAAAAAGATAATTTATGGCCTGTGGCCTGTATCGCTGTACTGCTATGTTTATTTGGAAACGAACTGTGTTGTAAATATTCGGCAGAATAATCCAGCGATATAAAATTACATATTTATTCTTCCATAACATGTGCCCTTTCCATCACGCAAACATGACTATATAATTTTGACCCCCTTGAACCCCACTTTTACATAGTAAAACTGGGGTTTACAGGGGGTAAACCTTATTTTCCTTATTTCTGCTCTAAAATATAGATTGTGGGTACTCGTTAGAACCGCCTCGATGAGGTGCTTCTAACGAGTGCCCACTTTCAATATACTATCTAGATTTTGAGCAGAAATAAGAAATATATCACAATATTACATCTTAAAATTTTTATTTTTTCGGCGATAAAGGCTACAATGTATTTGTATAGGCGTGTTTTCCTAATGCATCTGCAGAATGTTCCATTTCCGTTTGTAGATATGAGACGAACAATAATAGTTACCCATATACGCGATCTTACCCGTTCGGGATAAAGTGAAGGCAATGATCAGGAAACGATACAACTACCGGAAACACGAACATCTAAACCCCAAAAAAACATCACAAGCGGAAAGCCAATATAACATTTATTTTCCCAACAAATGGCCAAAAGGTTATCAGATTAGAATACATCCATGCAAAGACAAAGACAATTTGTAACAAACGTAAACCGCCACAGAAGGACCGCATTGGAAACAGTATTTCACTGGAGTTAAAATTGATTTTACATGTCAATAATCCTCGCCCTAGGTTCTCTCGAGGGTTTTTAGAAGCCTCCGTGGTGTAGTGGCTACGCTACTCGCCTTGTAAACCAGGGATCGCAGGATCGATCCCGGGCTTCTCCAGACTTTCGGATGAGTCTATCGGAACCCGAATTTTATGGTGACTTAGTATATAAATTCAGAAAAATATATAACCGCAATGACTTCAGCACCCAATTTCGTAAAATCATTCTTCGATATAAAAAGATTGGGTACAACATGGATATTATACGACAGACTGCATGCATGGTAGTTAACCCAATCACGGTTGGCAACTTTGCTTCCCTCTTTAATTGCACGCCGGTGGGTCAGGCCTCAGATTCTATGACGGCTCCAACGTAAAGGCTTATTGAAAATTAAAGAGATAATGTTGGTTGGTGCCTGATGCTCTGTCTCTGGTCGGGCTCATCGGAGTCTAACTGTTGGTTTTCTTTTGCTCCAGCATTTCAGTGGTTTCTTGCTGTCGAGTCCTCACCGTTGTCTCACCTCTGTGGTTCTTTGATTTCTGTGTTCACGGAGATGTTGCACTGATGAGTTAGGAGGCCTTCATGCGGACTGAACAAATTATTTGTCTAAATCGCAACGGAAGTAAGGGCGAGGATTGTGGCCACGTAAAATCGATTTAAGCCCCCCAGTGGAAATCTTCCACTGACCGTTCCAAGGCGGCTCTTCCGTGGCGATTTATTTATGTTGTTGTTTGTTACTTACTGTGTGTATCACTTGTGTCGTTTAATTTTGGATGGTCATATGGCCATTTTGTGGGAAAGTAACTGTCCATATGGCCTTCCTTTGTTTAGGTTTCCATTATGGTCTGGTCGCTTAATGTTTGTATTTCTTTCCCTTTGGTGTCTTTTATGGATGGAGTAAGTTAATTGTATCAATTCCTGATCTTTGTTTTACTTCTACTTTAAACAGATGTCCCGTCTCCCTATGACCTTAGCTGTTGGTGGGATGTAAAACTCAAAACACTCACTCACTTTCTCGAGGTTCAGACAAATATTTTTAAGTCCGCACGAAGGCATTCGAGCTCATCAGTGCTTCATCTCCTAGAATATAGAAATCAAACGACTACTGCGATGAAACGACGGGGACTCGACAGCATGAAGTAACTGAAATGCTGGAACCAAAAATAATAAAAAAACAACATTTAGACGCCAGTGAGCCTAACCAGAGACATAGAATCAAGTACTAAAGAACATTACCTGATCAATTTTAACTAAGCGTTTACGCTGGTATCATCATAGAATCGGACCCGCCGGCGTGCAATTTAAGCGGAAGCAAAGTTTTCATCCTTTACTGGATTAACTACCAAGTATTTAGTATGTCGTTTAAAATCTATGTTTTATCTTTTATATCGAAGAATGATTTTTTTACTATTGCATTTATTACACTTTTCTGGAGTCCACCATGTCTGTTTAACTGAACATTGCTATTTGCCATGTGCTTAAGGATTAATGATTTTGGATTAACGCTTTTGTACTACGACCTAAACTACTTTACTAAATTTGATACTGGGATAATTGCAAGCATATATGTTTTCCTGATGTTATATACTAAGTCATCAAAAACAATTCGGTTTCGGATAGGTCTTGTTGTTGCAAAACAGAGTTAAGTCCAAAATTGAAGGTTGAATCTCAATTGGAACGACGTCTAAAAACTTCGAAAAATGTTTTTCGTAGTTAATGATGCCGATAACCCTATTTAAGAAGTTCAGCAGCAGACACTTGCAACTCGAATAAACTGGAAAATATAAATACCATAGGATGTCGAACGTGGAACATCATCAGCCCAGAAAGGCAAATGTTGAATCTCAAAGTCAAAATCATCGAGTTTATCATAAATTTTGCAGGGAACAAACCCATATGCAATGGATAAATGTAAATCCTAAAATCGGGGCTTCGGTATCAGAATAATTTGCTATATTTAACTGAATCTCTGTACGGTAAATTTAACCGATAAACCATCGAAGTAGGTATTGTCAATATTTAATACATCGTCCGAATATGTAGACGTCAAGCTAAAAGCTTCAATGATATCTGATTGGCTTTCAACGAAAAGGAACAAAATGAAGTCTTTTCATAACCAAAACAATAACAAGTCAGTCACAAGGGATGTGCTATTCGTATCAATCGGAATACCCAGAATTTGTCTAAATTTATATAAATACTTGAAAGTAGAAAAGTGAATGCACACTTCCTGACATGACCAAAAACTATGAGATCTGCAACTGTAAGAGCATTAGGTACCAAGCTTCAACGCCTACTGACGAGCTGAAGCTAAATATATTCACCCATGCATTACGTTTTTACTTAATTTCTTAATCTTCTTTACGTGCATCAGTAACCGAATGAGTATCGGTTGTATTACACCACTGATGAAAATGGAATTTGTCGCATAAGCAGCGGGCAATGGTTAAAGTGAGACTTCGCATAAGCGCAGTTTTGGTCTTGCCACAGCATGTGGTGCTCGCATTCATGAAGAGCGGACCCTGCGACATATTCGTGCAAGGGTCCATGCGTTACTATCTGTTATCTTGCTGCACGCGCATTTGAAGAACATCTATCGGGGTGTGCAAGCAGTTATTTTCTCATGTGTCGCTTAAAATTGTATTTCCTACTTACATGTATTTGGAAATCAAATGTACTGTGCTACTGCTATTGCATTGATACACAAATCCAGATGCAACAAAACAGAAGTGCAGAAAATGATCAGGAATCGATACAACTACATGGCACCTCCCACCAGATTCACCAAAGGGAAGAAACACGAGCATGTAGTACTTGAACCCTGATGAAAACACCACAAGCAGAAAGCCAAAAGGACAGTTACTCTCCAACAAAATGGCCAAACGGCTATCAAGAATGAAAGAAATATAAGCAATATATACATGCAAAGAAAAACTATAACAAAACTAAAACGGGACAGAAGAACCGCTTTGGGAGGTAGGTAAAGCCTTTTAGTTGACCTGTGCAATTATTGAAAAATCAGACCAGAGCGCGAATTTCAGTGTCTGAACAGTTTTAGCTATTCTTGCGAACCTTGGACAGACAATCCAATGATAGATAAACGGAGACCCTTGAAATCTAGATGTATACAGTCTATATTAATTTAACTTATCTTTTTGGTTTTGTGCCTTGTTTTTTTTTTTTTTTTTTTTTTTTCATGTTTGAAAGATTACGGGCCGCGAAATACACCCATAAGGTAAGTAAAATAGAAGTGAAGGCAATGATCAGGAATCGATACAATCAACCCACAGCTCCCATCAGAGACACCAAAAGGAATGAAGCGCAAACATGAAACAACTAGACCCTAATGGAAACATTATTATAGCGGAAAGGCAAAACGACAGTGACTTTCCCACATAATTGCCAATTGGCTATCCAAATCAAAATAATATAAGCGACACACACACACACACACACACACACACACAAAGACAAACCAGAACAAAAATAAACCGCGACAGAAGAACCGCCTTGGAACGATCAGTGAAACGAATACCAAATATGGGGTGCTTAAATCGATTTTACGTGGCCACAATCCTCGCCCTTAATTCCGTCGCGATTTAGACAAATGCACTCAACAAAAATAAGTTAAGGGACATTTCTTGGTGAGCTGTAACATTTTTGCCATTTTGCTACACCAGACTATATTATGCAATTTTGTTCCTAAATCTATGCTGTTAAAACAGGTTATCTTTACATTTGACTGCGTGCGCGTGGAAATTGAGGATATGTGAGTAAACTGACCAACCCTCAAAATCAAGCTTTTATGAGCATGTGAATTTGTCAGAGAAAGTTGGTGTTTTTTCGTTATTTTTAGAACCACGTTGGTTTCCTTAGACTGAAATTATGAAATTCTGTTCTGCTGTGCTTGTTGGATATAACAATGCCAACTAGACGTCATTTAACCAGACCCTGGGTATGCTCCGGAGTGGACATACCCAACGTGGTGCCGCTAGAGAGTTTAATCTGATCCATTTTGTGAGCGGACGGTTATGGGAAAGGTACCTAGACACTGGATCTGTTGTAGATCGTCAAAGAAGCCGGCGTCCGAGAAAGATATCAGACGTTAATGACAGATTTATGGTCGTTCTGGCCAAAAGGAACATGTTTCAGTCAGGTATAGCGATAAATGGACAGTTTCCGGCCACATCTGGAATACAGATTAGTGATCAGACAGTCAGAAATTGACTTCATGAAGCCAATTTGGATGGACATAGGCCCTTGATACGCCCGCCGTTGACCGTGAGACACAAACGAAAACGTTTGCAATTTGCTCGCCAGTTCCGGACTATTGGACGGCCCGATCTCCGGCCAATATTATTCACTGATGAATCAAAATTCTATGCCGATTTTCACGACGGACGGAGACTTGTTTGGCGACAGCCCAATGAACGGACAGTGACGTTTGTGTGGCGGAACACGACAGGTTAAGAGGTGGTCCTGTTCTAATAGGATGGGTATTTCTTAGGAAGGTGCTGCGGACCTCTATGTGACAAATAATGGAACTCTGAATGGTGTTCTGTACAGGGATGAGATCCTGAATGATATTGTGAGACCATTTGCTGGTGCGGCTGGCCCTGGTTTTGATCGTATGGTCGATAACGCCCGTCCATATATGGCGTTTGTCGTCAGAGACTATCTGGATCAAGTAGGAATTGAACGCATGGACTGGCCTGCCAAATCCCCGGACATGAACCGGATAGAACACGTTTGGGACATGCTCCAGTGACGTGTTGGTGCCTCAAATCCACCTCCATGGACAGTAGCAGAAAGAGCCTTAATTGAAGAATGGAATAACATCACGCTCGTAGAACTCCGAAAGCGGATAAGGAGCTTCAATTCTCGCTGCATAGCAGTTGCAGCGGCACGAGCAGGACACACGAGTTACTGACATTGACGTAAGGCGTAAGTTTCCTGAGAATTCAGAAGGAGTTTGAAAGCAGAAGTGGAGGCAATAATCCGGAATCGACACAAGTAACCCACAACTCCCATCAGAGACACCAAAGGGAAAGAAACACAAACATGAAACAACAGACCCTAATGGAAACATCAATAGCGGAGAGCCAAAAGGACATTTACTTTCCCACAAAATGGTCAATAGGCTATCAAAAACAAAATATGGGGGGAGGGGACTTAAATCGACTTTACCTGGCCACAATCCCGCCCCAACCTCCGTCGCGACCAAGACAAACAACTTGTTCAGCCCGCATGAAGGCCCCCAAAACCCACCAGCGCAACATCTCCGTGAACACAAAAATTGAAAGTTGGTACTTCACCCATCAAGTCTCTGAGGTGATTTTTCCCGTACCTTCTGTGTTTTGCTCGTCACTGCGAGCAACAATTCTTTATTTGACGGCTACATTATTGACCGAAAGATGAAGTGTATAATGGCATTGAAATAGCACAATATTACTGAATGTGAATAAAATAGCCTCTGTGTACTTTTCATTTGAATGTGTGGCCCTTAACTTTATTGTTGAGTATAATTTGTTCAGCCTCCTATAAGACGTCCATTACGCTTCTCCTCTTCATCATATTGTAAACTATATTTTCCGGTTCTGTCAGATAACTTAATTACTTCATTGTGAAAGTTTATGTTTGTTTGTTTGATTTGAGGTTTAACGACCAGTCAACAATGTATAGGTCATCATTGTGAAATTTTTAAAACATTTGAGGGACACTGATGTTGTGCCGGTTCTACAACAGCAACTACAAGATCCACGACCAAATCACACGGAAACACACGACAAAACTCGAACGTCCATCGCACCACCTATGACAAATGACCACCTCATTAATATTCATATTCACGTGCAACAGACAGCTCACCACGCCACGTAGTTTCACTTACTCCTCAGACTTCAACCCTACAAGACGTACGAAACCTGTTCAGGTTACCTTGTGGACCAAGAGCGACACGGGGTGTAAGTCTCCGTTTTAATTATACAACACTGGTAAGATAGAACTGACAGGACCCTGGATAAATCCAGTTCTGTTTGGTATTGCTTGTGTCCGAAGGACAGTCTTATAACTTCATTACAGGTGGTTATACGGGAATGCGAGGCGGCTGTAAAATGTCTCATTCTTCTTCATCGTAGTGAAGATTAATATGTCCTTAATGATGAATGATTCCACTGTGGAATTCATACGAAAACATGCCTTTACAAATACGTGTACGTTGTAAATTCAATCTCAAAATTATCCCGAAAACTTCATTCCACATAAATATGTTCTATAAAAGGGTTATCCTTTGGAAGCAAGGAATACACCACAGAAGTGGAAATATGGAGTGTACATGTTTTCTGGGCCAGACTAGCTAGTTTCGGCTAATTAGGCCTCATCATTGACCCTCAGATATTTTCAAAATTCCACAATGGCCTAATGCATTAAAACAAATGCATCGTAATGTATCTCATTAAATGCTAGTAATCGCCTGTTTGACACGTCAAAAGCATTAATAGCTACAGACAAAAGGAAATACTAACCAAACGAATAAAAGGCAACATCGTAGCATTGAGGATTTCTTCAATTTACAAAGTTTGTGTTAATGCAAATCTACGGCAACCTTGCAAACAATAAGACAAATTGAGGGTCCTCACTATGAACTCAGTACAGCGAAATTGTTTATCAAAAATGCATGCTGAGATTAATTATCATTCAAACATATTTAACTATTTAGTTTCTGCATTCAGAACGTCAGAGTCAATGGTTATCCGTATTGCGCATAGCAAAATAAAAGTGAAGGCAGATCTCCAGGAATCGATACAATTAATCAACAGCTCCGATCAGAGACATCAATGGGAAATAAACACAAACATGAAACAATTAGACCCTTATGGAGACATCAATAGCTGAAAGCCAAAAGGACAGTTACTTTCTCAAAAAATGGTCGATTGCCTATCCAAAACAAAATTCTGATCAGGTTGCATCTTATCTTCAGTTTGTGCAACTTTCCGAATACTCATTTTCGGCGACGCAAACAAAACATTCATATTGAATCTACAGAACGGTCCCACCTTAGATTTACCCCCAAGAACTTCAGTTAAATAAAGCAAATTCTTCTGATACCGAGGCCCCGTTTTTGGATTTACATCTATCTATTGTAGATGGGTTTGTTTCATGTAAAATTTATGATGACTTTGATTTTGAGATTGTAAATTTTCCTTTTTTGGATGGTGATGTTCCTCGTGCGCCATCCTATGGCGTTTATATTTTGATATAAATTCGATTTGCTAGAGTGTGTAGTCATGTAACTGACTTCAACACTCGTAAAAATTATTAACGGCTAAACTTCTTAATCAGGGTTATCGGTACCATAAACTACGCAAAGCCTTTTCAAAATTTTATAGACGCCATTCTGATTTAATTTCAAAATTCAATATTGGACTTAAACCTCTTCTGCAACAAGGTCTATCGGAACCCGAATTTTATGGTGACTTAGTATATAAATTCAGAAAAATATATAACCGCAATGACTTGAGCACCCAATTTCGTAAAATCATTCTTCGATATAAAAAGATTGGGTACAACATGGATATTTACGACAGACTGCATGCATGGTAGTTAACCCAATCACGGTTGGCAACTTTGCTCCCCTCTTTAATTGCACGCCGGTGGGTCAGGCCTCAGATTCTATGACGGTACCAACGTAAAGGCTTACTGAGAATTAGAGAGATCTAATTCAAGGTAATGTTGGTTGGTGCCTGATGCTCTGTCTCTGGTCGGGCCCATCGGAGTCTAACTGTTGGTTTTCTTTTGCTCAAGCATTTCAGTGGTTTCTTGCTGTCGAGTCCTCACCGTTGTCTCACATCTGTGGTTCTTTGATTATTTGTGTTCACGGAGGTGTTGCACTGATGAGTTAGGAGGCCTTCATGCGGACTGAACAAATCATTTGTCTAAATCGCGGCGGAAGTAAGGGCGAGGATTGTGGCCACGTAAAATCGATTTAAGCCCCCCAGTGGAAAACCTGTCCACTGACCGTCCTAAGGCGGTTCTTCTGTGGCGATTTATTTATGTTGTTGTTTGTTACTTACTGTGTGTATCACTTGTTTCTTTTAATTTTGGATGGCCATATGGACGTTTTGTGGGAAAGTAACTGTCCTTATGGCCTTCCTTTGTTTAGGTTTCCATTATGGTCTGGTCGCTTAATGTTTGTATTTCTTTCCCTTTTGTGTCTTTGATGGGTGGAGTAAGTTAATTGTATCGATTCCTGATCTTTGTTTTACTTCTACTTATAATGCCAAACGCACTGACAGATAGCTGAAGCAATTAGAAATATATATATGAGTATATTGTTGTAGAATTCTAAAGCACACAACTTTCATTAATAACATTTTAGTACCTGTGAGACTTGAAAGCCAAAATCTTTTTCTTCTGTTTCTATATCTGATATACTGGACCGCATATTGCCTATCCTAGTCCAAGTAATATTTGATGCAGGGTATGATATACCGGCTTTGCAGTATAAGGAAAGTTTCGTTGTCCCGTCTTTGTTAAGGTGACGCGAGACCTCTTCAATATTGACTGAATCTGGGGGAACTGAAATATGCAATAGGTTTAGTAAGATAATACGAGCTAAGGCATTCTATTATAGTTTTGTGGACAAACAAAAAATATACAGTATCATGTTTTAATGCTCTTGAAAATACAGAAATATTTCCTATAATACGAGGGGTGATCAGAAAATACGCGGAAAGTGCTATTTTTTATTTTTCGCCCGACATTCACAGTATCTCACAGAAACAAAGGTATAAGTAATCTAAATCCAAGTCGCAAATTTTAAGGACTGTAGAAGCTGCATAGAAGTAAATGTGGTTTCTGTGGTAACGTCAACAACGTCATCCCGGCCCAAATTTACGAATTTTGAACACTAAGCGGTTACGAAACACCGCGTCACGTTCGTAGAGTTTTTAAGATAACTTAACCAAACGAGAGGTACTAAACGCGCGAACTTTCGTCATGACGTTCGTGACGTCATGTTGGTTTCTGACGCTGGACATGTAAACAACGTCTGTTTTTAGTGCTTATCGTGTGATAATGAGTGATGAACAGAGATCGGCTATCAAATTGTGCGTGCGAAATGGACTTTCAAAATCAAAAACTATTGACATGCTACTGAATGCATATGGGGAAAAGCCCATGAAAAAAGAAGCAGTTTACATGTGGTATAAACGCTTCGAAGAGGGCAGAGAAAACATCAAGGATGATCAGCGCAGTGGTCGTCCAAGCGTCGTTACGTCATCTCACGTCGCCGCCGTCAAGCAGCTACTGGATAATGATCGGCGGATCACGATCAGGGATATTGTTGCAAAAACTGACTATAGTTACGGTACAGTGTCGGGTATTATTCATAACCAATTAAATATGCGTCGAATGTGTGCTAGGAGGATTCCCAAAATGCTCAATACTGATCAGAAAAGACTTCGTGTGGAATGTTGTGAACAGCTTCTGAAGAGATTCGAACGAGAAGGGGAAAAGTAAATGGACAGAATTGTCACCGTTGATGAAACGTGGATCAGCCTGTACACGCCAGAGACCAAAGCTCAGTCGACGATGTGGAAAACCCCAGGATCGGCATCCCCAATGAAATTCAAAATATGCCAGTCCACCAAGAAACAGATGTTCGTGGTATTCTTCGATGCGAAAGGGGTAAACTTAGCTCATGCAATTCCCCAGGGACAGACGGTGGATAATAATAATAATATAGATAAAATACACCAGCTACCGAAGAGCCGCAATTTAGAATATTTACATCTTGCTAACATTTTCAGGTTTTGAAACGAGACTTCATGCGAGCATTGTGCAAAAAGAGGGCCTCACTCCTACCATCTGTGCTATTTCACCATTACAACGCCCCGTCTCATCGAGCAGCAACAACCCAGACCGCTGTACGCCAACTAGGGTTTGAGCTTTTGAGTCATCCACCATACAGTCCGGATTTGTCCCCCCTGTGACTTCTTTCTCTTCCCGGTAATAAAGACCTACCTTAGAGGAACACACTTCGATGACACTCGTGAACTTTCAGCGGCAGTACCGAAGGCTATATCCAACATACAACCATCTTCATTTAGACGGTGTTTTATCTAGTCATGGCTAGAACATTGCATGAAGTGTTTCTCATTTAATGGGGAATATTTTAAAAAAGACTGAACGTTTTTAGCGAAACGCGTATTATGAACAGCTACGTTAACGTTGGCGTTATATAATGTTGGGCCTGTGTTGACTAGTGGACGTTACCATAGTAACAATAACGTTGTGCATGTGGAAGCTACTGATGTAAAAAATATTGCATAATGGGAATTGATTGAATGTATATTCACCCAAAATTTCAGCAAAATCAATAATAAGGTAAAGAATTTAGAGCACTTTCCGCGTATTTCCTAATAACCCCTACGAGTATATATGGATTACCTTTCCAGACATTAATTGTTCGGCTGATCGTCCAGAGGCAGCTTCGTTAATTAAAATTGGTCCAGAAAAACTTGTGCGATCAATATTTTTCAGTACTGTGGTGTGTTGCTTGCTTCCAAAGTATAACCCTTGTGTAGAATATAATTACAGTCACTACAGCTGGAATTAAGGGCAGGCGTAGCGGCCTTAAAATGTCTACCTGCCCTTCATCATGGTGTAGTTTACATTTTCTTGTCATTTGGGTTCATTGATTCCCTTTTGAAGTATTAAAAATGTTTGAGGGTTACTGATGAGGCCAAATAGGCAGAAACTAGTTAGTCTGACCCAGGCAATCTTGTACACGCCATAGTTTTCAGTTTCTTGCTTCAAACGGATTATGTTATAGGCATTCTATGCTCGTCTATATGTCCGTTTATGCAAATCACAAGTTGTTCTTTCAGAGTGAGTATAGCTTTATTGATAACTAGTCAAACTGCATGAGCTGAGAAGCATAGTTTGATCTCCCTAATAATACAGTGGCAAGATGTATAAAGAATCTATGTACATAATGTCTGGCTGGAGTGAAATGATTGCCCAATGTGTTGGTAAATCAGGAACAAAAAGAAATGTTACATTTAACTTCTAGGTTGACTGCTTCGCATGCTGATTTCCCGATTAAAGAATCGTGTGTAATGCAACACTGTAATGGATTTCGATTGTCCCATCGATGCAATACTCTTCTGAAAGTCGAAGTCACATAAAAGGTCTGACTGTCTGTATCGATCGTTTCATGTTTTTCGAAATGCTCTGCCGTTTTGTTGTAGATAAATATGATTTCAGGACTAGGACGTCCTCCAACAGTGGAACAAGTTATTTGTGTTTCTGTGCCTTCTTTAACATTGAGAAAACCAAATGTTGGACTGGAGGGTTTTCCTAAAAAAAAAAAAAAAAAAAAAAGTCACACCATAATTCAGCCGTGCACGTTCGACTGCATAAACAGTTTGTCAACGTACATCGAAATAGCGTACAAGGAAGACTCTGAACAGTCTACCCATTCTTCTCTCCACTACGTGCAATCCTCGCTTGACATATCACATTGTGGAAAGCATGCAGGTACCTGACACTGTATCCATTGTTTCCAAATCCGATTATGATACTAACTTTGTAGTTTTCTTTAGTCCTATAGTTATCACTTTTGAGTTCGCTTTATCGTGTGAACTACGTTTGATGTGTTCGTGTTGTTTCTGAGTTACGTTGTTTTGTGTGTGTGACAAGTCGATAATCAGTGTCACACTTCTGGGGTGTTTGACAAAGAGCTGTGCAGTTTGTTAAACAAAATGCTATGTGACATAGTACGATAAAGAAAAACCCAGCTATATTGCAGATGATATAACACAGTCATGTGAAACACTGTATTCGGGGTTTGCGATCAGGTGAATCTCAAACCGGTCTGCCAAGCTACATAGGCTAGCCAAAGTATTGGTATATTCTGAATAAAAATTAGACATACTGTACTATATCATTACGACCGCACGCCTACAAAAATGCATTGTAAACTTTTCCGCCGAAAAAAAAAATCACATTTTAAGATGAAAAATTTGCGATATTTTTCGTATTACTGCTCAAAATAAGGATTGTTGGTACTCGTCAGAACCGCCTCGTCGAGGCGGTTCTCACGGGTACCCACAGTCTATATTTTATAGCAGAAATAAAAAATAAGGTTTACCCCTGTAAAACTCTAGTTTTACTATATAATGTCGGGTTCAAGGGAGTCAAAATTATATAGGCGTGCTTTCGGGATGCAATCAGTAAACAATAGGGTGTTTATCGGTCTGGGCGAATGCCCAACGGATAACACATCACAATAACACAAAAATGTTACGGGCTAGATTTGTCATTAACACAAGAGTGTTGACAAAACGTACATTGTGTTTCTACGTAGAACCCTCAGTGTCTCAGGGCACAACATATGAATTGCTTGACACCTATTTTCAGTCGCTTGCTTTAGCCGCCCATGAAAGGTAATAGATACCCATTCATTGAAGGGGGTCATACACAGTAATGTTATTTCTGATTGTGCTCGCAGGGATGCTGAAACTCACAACCGTCAGTACGCTATCAAACTTACTGAATGTGTAAACAGTGGCGCTGGTTGACAGAGGTGATTTTGTAGCGGCATTACTTATGTTACATGTTATAGTCGACCAATCGTAGTCAGCGGTCGCTCTGAAAGTGTAAACCACCTCCGCGACAGACTGTTGTCTGTTTGCTATTCGTTGAAGAGCATTGTCCTTTAAAATCGAAATATGTACTGGTGGAGACCCGCCCTCGGTTTTGCATGATACCGCTACATCTGTGTCTGGAAGTGCCTTAATGCATCTATAACAGTTTGTAAAATTCTCTAACTTTGACATTCGTGGTGCCCCTGGTAAAGTCACAACTGCAAAATGAAAAGAAAAAAACACAACAACACCACATTAGCAGGTCGATGCAAAGATTCACTTTGTACATCACTCTTTACAAAGGAAAGTTGGGCTTACAATGTCGAATTTATGAGATGACACAAAAATTGTTGATACTCGATCGAACGGCCTAAATGATCTCTACGAGCTCATACACTCTATCTTTGACTGAATATGAGCCAGCGCATGACAAAACCTACAATTAAACGTGCACCCAACAAAGACTACGGCCAGCCTGCGCATCTGCGCAGTCTGATCAGAGTCTTCTTTGTGCGCTCTAACGATAGCTAAGGGCCCGAAGCCCGTCAATGCAGCAAAAGAGTTCTCTGGTTAGACTATATGTATGGGCGCACATGTCTTAATGTAGGTTTTGTCGTGCGCTGGCTCATATGTCAAACTGTCGATGACGTAATAGAAAAAATGAAAAATGTCACTGCCTAAATTGCAGTCAAAGCATGACAAATGAAAAAGTTATAGCGAACAAGGAAAATGAACTTGCAAGACCATTTGGATAAGTACACGGCTAAACGTACAACAAACCAAAAATACACTGATCAAAATATAAGTGAAAAAAAAATGATTCGGAAAAGAAGTATTTATCTCACACCACCCATCCAAATATAATTCCAATAAAAACAACTTCAGCATGATGCAAACGTCACAAACGGAAAGTCAAAAAAGAAATTTACGTTCACACAAAATGGCCAAACGTCTATCCAATTTAAAAAGAATATTTGCAGTAAATACATGTACATGCAAAGATGAATTATAATTAAGATAAACCACAATACAAGTCCCGCATTGGAAGGTCATTATCAACTTTTTTTAGGTGTGTGTGGGGGGGGGGGGGTAGCGGGGGGGGGGGGTAGTGGAGGGCGTATGTCGATTTTACGTTGCCACACTTCTCGCCGTAAGTTCTGTCGTGGTTAAGACAACAATTTTGTTCAAGCCGCGTGATAAATCTTTAACTAATAAGTGCAACATCTCAGAGAACATAAGCATCAGACGTATTATACCGAGATGAAACAACGATGTGGACTCGGCTGCATGAACCAATTGGGATGCTGGAGCAAACGAAAACCAACAGTTGGACTCCGGTGGGCCCGAAAAGAGGCAGAACATAAGATAATAACCGATTTTACTTAGAACTTTAAGTCTAGGCCGGAGCCGTGATAGAAAGTAGAAGTAAAACAATGATCAGGAATCGATACAATTTACTTACTCCATCCATCAAAGACACCAAAGGGAAAGAAACACAAACATTAAGCGACCAGACCATAATGGAAACCTAAACAAAGGACCGATCAACCGGCCTTGAATTTAAAAAGGAAGCAAAGTAATCAAACGTGATTGGGTTAACTACAATACATGCAGACATTCCTATAACATTTAGTTTTATGTTGTACCCAATTTTTTTCAAATCGAAAAATGATGTTACGAAATCGGATACTGTAATCTTTGCAAGCAATTATTTTTTTTGTGAGTTTATATACTTAGTCACCATAACATCAATGTTTCAATTGGACTTGTTGCTTTAAAGGTTCAAGTTCAATACTGAATTTTGAAACTAAATCGAAATGATGTCTGTAAAACTTAGAAAAGGTTTTTCAAAGTTAATGATACCTCTTATCCGGATTTTATTTTATATTTTACTTTTTTATTTGGTTTTTCTTTTACGACACTTTCAATATTATTTCACTCATATCGAGCCGATCGTTACTCAGAGGCGGGCACAAACCCAAATACCCCGAGAAAAACCACCTGGCCTTCCTTTGCAGAACTTGACGTCTCACATTTAACCCGAGCCAGGCTCAAACCTACAGCGGTGAGAGTCCTAATGATTTAGAGTTGGCGCTCCTATCCACTAGGCAATGGAGGCCCGTCTCCTCTAACCCGGATAAAATTGTTTAGCAGTTAATAATGTATTAAGAGTGATGAAGTCAGTTACATGATTAAACACTTTAGCAAAGCGAAATAAATTCGATAAAAGTCAAATATTTTGAACGAAAAAAATTAATCTTAAATATCAAATGTAAACTAAACAAGAGCAGTGTTAAGAAAACATTTTGCCACCTCACTGCTTACGCCTAATGGCTGTCCATGGTTGTAATGCTAAATTGTGATATTGTTAAATGCTAAAATTCCAAAGGGCCATAACATAATTCCAAAATCAGATTGTTTTTTATATAATCTGTTATTCTACCCACCATCCCCTATCAGCTTATCGAGTTTTAAGACAATAATCTACTCAGTTGTTGAGGCCTCTTGCTTGCAAGTTATATTGCCCAGATCATTTGAAGGGTTATAGCCAAAAATATTGTTCGAAAGTTATCATCATCTCAGATAAATTCACACAATTTCCAGGCTCTAGCTTTAATAATTGTTCAGATATGGCAAAGGTCCCAAAATTAAAAGAAGGCTATATCTCATGATTGTTTTTCAGAATTTATTAAAAAATTGAACATTGCTCTCCTTACAAGATTTCATCCACATTTGTTTAAAAGGCAATAACGCAGGAAAGGGGCATACTACTGATGAGAAAAAAATACGTGTCAGCCATTTTTGTTCTTGAGGCATCCATTAAGAAATTGTAAAACCATAGCATACATGGTTTCTTAAGTCATCCGGTTCATCAATAAGAATTCATTGTACAAATGTCCAAATTAGCAAGGACCATAACTCATGAAATACTTTTTTCGGAATTTATTCACAAGTTTATCAGATCATCAACTTATCACAATCAATCTATTTATCAACCCTCAATGATCTAGCGATGTATTATACTGAAAAGAATTTCTCTATTTTTACATAAGCCCATAACTCAGGAAAGGGAAATGATCCTAATTTGAACAAAAAGTATGTGTCAACTATTTTTCCATGGGAAATTTATTTATGGATTTTCAAAACCCTAGCATACAGGTTCTAGAGTTATGGTATGCATTAAAATGCATGCAATTTACAAATGTCCTAATTTACCTAGGTATTAATTTTAGGTATGAATTCAAAAGTAAATCTTGTCATCTACTCATCAATACCAATCCATTTATCAACTTCTAAGGCTCTGGCTTCAATAGTTTCTGCGATTTTTGCTGACTAGGTTTCATCATCGATTTTTGAAAGGGCAATAACTCAGGAAATGCGCACAATCCTGTTGAGAAAAATATATGTCAGCTTTTCTGTCACTGGAAATCCATAATATGAAACTTAAAAACCCTAGCAAGCATGGTTAAAATTTATGAACTGCATCAAAAAGCATGCAATATAAAATTGACCAAAGGTACAAAGGGCCATTTCTCGTGAAGTATTTTTCGGAATTTATTCAAAAAGTTAATCATGTCATCAACTCATTACTACTAATCATGGATGCATCCTCGTTCCAAACACCGGCATCTCATTGATTATGTCATAGTAAGAAGGAAAGGCACACAGGACGTCAGAGTGACAAAGACGGGGTGGGATGCGGACTGCTGGACAGATCACACGCTAAATCGTTGCTAAATACAAGAAAAGTGGTTATAGCATGGAGGTTATGCGACAGACCGCGTGTTTGGTTGTCTACCTTTTTTACAGTGAACAACTTTGCTTCTCCCGTTGTTTGCATGCCAGTGGGCCAGAGTCCGAACCCTTTGATGAGGGTCCCAAACTAAATCCTTTGAATTCGGGAAGGGTGCTGCCGGATATTTCCTGGGTTTGACCCTCCGTGATCTTACTGGTGGTTTTCTTCTGCTCTGACGCCGGATTGTTGTTGAGTCCTCAACCCTGATTCATGATAATGTTAATCTTTACACAACCATTTTACCATGTTTTTTAAAATGACTCACTGTTGAGCTAGAGGGCCTCCATGCGGATCAGTTTGTTATTTTGTTTCATATTCTATTTGAACTGAGGGCGTGGGTTGAAATTTCATAAACTCCGGAGTTGAAAGCCCAGTAGATTTACTACTGACCGTCCCAATGCGGTCTTTTTTTGCAGTTCTTTTTTGTTGTTTGGCTTTATGCCGTTGGTTCGTGTTTCGTCTGTGTTTGTGGGTGACTCCGTGTCGCTTTCTGTGGGTGACTTAAGACGGCTGCGCTTTTGCATTGTGACCTTTTCTGAGTGACCTTTTCTTACTAGTTTGTTGTCAGCAAACTCAACCTGCGTATCCAGCCTGCACGGCGACCACAAGCCAAGAAAGAGCCAAAGCGACTAGATGCCTCTAAGATAAACAAAACAGCAAGAGGCAAGCCTTCACCCATGACATCTACAGCAGACTAGATGCAATGGATTTCAGATGATCCAGAAGAGAACTGGACAGTCTTCAGAGACACTATTCACTCTTCAGCAATGGATTACATTGGTCCAGAATCTTGCAAACATCAAGGCTGGTTTGACGAGAATGGTGAAGAAATCCAGGGACACTTTGAAGAGAAGCGCCAAAGACACATGTCATACCTCAGTGATAACAGCTCAGTATCTAACAAGACGCCCATTCAGATTTACAACGTTTGTTTGATTTGAGGTTTAACGTTCGCGTCAACACTTTAAAGGTCATTTTGGAGACGTTGCTTCCATTTTTGTGGGACTTTTACCCGACAATGAGATGAAATGACATCTCAGGCCCTGCCGCACAATGAAACCAATAGGGCCGCCCAATGAAACTGATAGGGTTTATAAGCATTGACAGGCCGACACTCGTACCGCGTTGCCTGGGCAGTCTTAGATCCTCCAAGCTGTTTACTAGTACTTGTGTGCGGGTCGGTTTCAGCTCTGCGTGGAAGCATCATGCAGCCCATCTATTTCTTCAAGACCCGATGGGCGGGGGCAGAAGATATACAATGTATGCAAGACAGTCCAAACACGACTAAGAGACATGCAAAACTCCTGGCTGAGCAACAATGCTGATGAAATCCAATCCTTTGCAGACAAAACGGATATGAAGAAGTTCTTTGATACACTAGAGACAGTAGCTGAAACAGTTAAAGCAATAAACTTTATGGCATCGAGCAAGGGCCCAGGACCAGATGCAATACCTGCTGAGATCTACAAGGCAGGAGGTTCTTCAGTTGCAAAGAAGATGACAGAGTTATTTCACATTATGTGGAGAAAAAAGGTCATCCCTCAAGAATTGAATGATGCATCAATTATCCATCTATTCAAACGGAAAAGGGAACCCTCATATCTGTGACAATCATCGTAACATCTCTTGTTTTGTTGATTGCTTGGAAAGTCATTGCAAGAGTCCCATTTAACCGATTGAATGAACACCTTGAACAGTCCAGGCTTCTACCAGAAAGGCAGTGTGGGTTAAGGAATAGCAAGAAAACTGCAGGAGAAATGCAAAGAACAGAACATGGACCTATACATGACCTTTGCTGACCTTACCAAAGCATTTGACACAGTCAATCGCGAGGGCCTTTGGAAGATCATGGTGAAATGTGGATGCCCAACCAAGTTCATAGCAATGGTGAGACAGTTCTACAATGGTATGCTCGCACGGGTACAAAATGATTGTAAGTTTTCAGATCCATCCCCTGTGACAAACGGGGTCAAGCAAGGCTATGTGTTAGCCCTAACACTGGTCAGCATGATGTTCTCTGCCATGCTCACAGATGTTTTTCAGGATGGTGAAAATAACATACCTATTAGGTATCGCTTTTAATGAGATGCTTTTCAATCTCAGAAGGTTGCAAATTAAATCCTAGGTGAAGACAGATGTTTTAGATGAGTTCCTCTTTGCTGATGACATTGCAAAAGGTACTCCAACAGAAGAGAAGATGCAAAAAGGTACAAAATCAAATATCTGAATCCTGTGATATATATGACCTCACAATCAGCAACGAAAAATTGAGCACCTGACAAGCCTTACAAAGAGCCTACCATCACAGTGAAGTGTCAAAGATTAAAAGTGGTAGACAACAACTTTAATTGCTAAACTTTTAAATCAGGACTATCAGTATCAAAAATTTCTCAAAGCCGTTGTTAAACCAGACGTCATTTCTGTAGCATAGTTACATTGGCATGTTATCTTAATAGTCAGACTTAAAAGGCGATTAGCTTTTGTACTATAATTACATAGCATGTTACATACAAACCTGAAGTAATGTATCGATCCTTGATCGTTGCATTCCGTTCTATTTAAATTTGTGGTTAAATGGCATACAATGCCACAATGCTTGCTCATGCATCAGCAGGGCCCAGTCGTGTGCGTGTCCTGAATGTACTGAATTGAAATTGTTAAAACGTGTGCACTTATCAGCTTATAAATCCACCACACTCTATATAGAGATCAGCATCTGCAACATGTAGCTTTACGTCAAGGGACAATACTCTGACCAAACCGTGCACGTGTTCACACTTGGCGCACAGGTCAAAAGACAAATATTCCTTATTCACACTAAGCGCACAGGTTAAAAGACATATATTTTAAATAAAGATAACTAGAGATTTTCGGGGGTATAAATATCTCGGGGTATACATTACATATATTTATCTTATATCTGCTCCAAAATAAAGGTTGATGGTACTTGTCAGAACCGCCTCAATGAGCACCAACAACTTATGTTTGCAGTATTATCAGAAAATCAGTATTACGGATTTTCATCAGAAAAGTTGCCCATTATGAAAATATGCCTATACAAATGTATTGTTAATTTTACCGCCGAAAAAACCCCGGATATTTAAGTTGACAAAGGGTGATATGTTTCCTAATCCTGCTTGAAATATAGATTGTGGGTGCACGTAAGAACCGTCTCATCGATGCAGTTCTAACGAGTTCCTACAATCGATAGTTCAGACCAGAAACAAGAGGGCCCAATGGCCCTATATCGCTCACCTGTGTACCAGGAAATCATAAGTGTAGGAGACAACTTGACATTGCTACATACTAAATATCTGAGCTCTGGGCCTTATGGCTTTGGAGAAGAAGATTTTTTTTTCCAGTGTAAGTCCATAGGTCAATTTTGACCCAAAGGGCATGGTTGGCAGGATTTATGTAGGCGACCGTTTTATGTTGCTATGTACTAAATATCTAAGGTCCGCACTTCATGGTTTCAGAGAAGCAGATTTTTAAAGCTTTTTTTCCATTATAAGTTTATTGGAGTTAAGAAGCCACAGGATTTGGCCAGTTTGAACCCCAGGGGCAAGACTCAGGCAGGATTCATGTAGGCAACCACTCCATGTTGCAACATGCTAAATATCTAAACTCTGGGCCTTACTGTTTCACAGAAGAATATTTTTGAAGTTTTTTTTCCATTTTAAATTTTTTTCATGGTAGCTAATGGGCCATGGGTGTGGCCAATTCTGCCCAAGGGGCATGATTGACAGGATTTATGTAAGTGACCTGGGCCCTGTGGTTTCAGAGAAGAAGATTTTTGAAGCTTTTTTCCATTAGGAGTCTATGGGAGCTAAGGGGCCCCGGGGCGTGGCCCATTTGGACCCCAGGGGCATGATTGGCAGGATGTATGTAGGTGACCACTTACCGTTGCTATCTGCTAAATATCTAAGGTTTGGGCCCTGTGGTTTCAGGGAAAAAGATTTTTGAAGCCTTTTTTCCATTAGGAGTCTATGGGAGCTAAGGGGCCCTGGGGCGTGGCCCATTTGGACCCCAGGGGCGTGATTGGCAGGATTTGCATAGGTGACCACTTGCCGTTGCTACCTGCTAAATATCTAAGCTCCGGGCCCAGTGGTTTCAGAGGAGAAGATTTTTGAAGCTTTTTTCCATTAGGAGTCTTTGGGAGCTAAGGGGCCCCGGGGCGTGGCCCATTTGGACCCCAGGGTCAGGATTGGCTGGATTTATGTAGGATACCACTTGCCTTTGCTACATGCTAAATATCTAAGCTCTGGGCCCTGTGGTTTCAGAGGAGAAGATTTTTTTAGCTTTTTTTCCATTAGGAGTCAATGGGAGCTAAGGGGCCCCAGGGCATGGCCCATTTGGACCCCAGGGGCATAATTGGCAGGATTTATGGAGATGACCACTTGCCATTGCTACATGCTAAATATCGGAGCTCGAGCGGCATGATTGGCTAGGATGTATGTAGGTGACCACTTGCCGTTGCTACATGCTAACTATCTAAGCTCTGGGCCCTGTGGTTTCTGAGAAGAAGATTTTTGAAACTTTTTTTCCATTATGAGTCTATGGGAGAGAAGGGGCCCGGGGCGTGGCCCATTTGAAACCCAGGGGCATGATTGGCAGGAATTATGTAGGTGCCCACTGGCCGTTGCTACATGCTAAGTATCTAAGCTCTGGGCCATGTGGTTTCAGAGAAGAAGATTTTTGAAGCTTTTTTTCCATTATGAGTCTATGGGAGCTAAGGGGCCCCGGGGCGTGGCCCATTTGGACCCCAGGGGCATGATTGGCAGGAATTATATAGCTGACCACTTGCCGTTGCTACATGCTAAACATCTAAGCTCTGGGCCCTGTGGTTTCAGAGAAGAAGATTTTTGAAGCTTTTTTTCCCATTATGAGTCTGTGGTAGCAAAGGGGCCCCGGGGCGTGGCCCATTTGGACCACAGGAGCATGATTGGCAGGATTTATGTAGGTGACCAATTTCCTTTGCTACATGCTAAATATCTCAGCTCTAGGCCCTGTGGTTGCAGAGAAGAAGCTTTTTGGAGCTTTTTTCCTTAAGAGTCAATAGGAGCTAAGGGGCCCCGGGGCGTGGCCAGTTTGGACCCCAGGGGCATGATTGGCAGGGATTTTGTAGGTGACCACTTGCCGTTGCTACATGCTATATATCTAAGCTCTGGGCCCTGTGGTTTCAGAGAAGAAGATTTTTGAATCTATTTTTTTTTCCTTTATGAGTCTATGAGGGCGAAGGGGCCCCGGGGCGTGGCCCATTTGAAACCCAGGGGCATGATTGGCAGGAATTATGTAGGTGGCCACTGGCCGTTGCTACATGCTAAATATCTAAGCTCTGGGCCCTGTGGTTTCAGAGAAGAAAATTTTTGAATCTTTTTTTTCCATTATGAGTCTATAGGAGCTAAGGGGCCCCGGGGTGTGGCAAAATTGGACCCCAGGGGCATGATTGGCAGGAATTATGAAGGTGACCACTTGCCGTTGCTACATGCTAAATACCTAAGCTCTGGGTCCTGTGGTTTCAGAGAAGAAGATTTTTGAAGATTTTTTTCCATTATGAGTCTATAGGAGCGAAGTGGCCCCGGGGTGTGGCCCATTTGGAACCCAGGGGCATGATTTGCAGGAATTATGTAGATGACCACTTGCAGTTGCTACATGCTAAATATCTAAGCTCTGGGCCCTGTGGTTTCAGAGAAGAAGATTTTTGAAGCTTTTTTTCCATTATGAGTCTATAGGAGCTAAGGGGCCCGGGGGTGTGGCCAATTTGGACCCCAGGGGCATGATTGGCAGGATTTACATAGGTGACCACTTAACATTGTTACAAGCTAAATATCTTAGCTCTGGGCCATGTGGTTTCAGAAAAAAGAGTTTTTTAATTTTTCCCATTATAAGTCTATGGGAGTTATATGTTGCCATGGCAACCAGAATTCCAATCTGATCAGCCCAAAAACCTTATGCAGCCTTTCCCCTTCCCTGATGATGCTTCATATGAAATTGGATTAAGATTGGTCATGTGGTATTAGAGATATACTTATTTGAAATTCAGCAATGCACGATGGAACGATTAAAAGGTTCAATAGAAAATAGGTTTCTCTGTTGACAACATTTATTTCAACATAAATTTGGCTTTTCTTATTGCAGTAAAACATCGAATATCTAACACTTAATATATGTTTCCACTGCTTCCGCCCGTCGGGGTTAGGGAAAATAGATATATTTCGCTGCATGATGCTTCCGCGCAGAGCTGAAACCGACCGAACATGATTACTGTTAATCCGCTTAGACGGTCTTACCCTGACAAGTCTAAGTGGTGCCAGTCGGACATCCCTAGGTACAAACCCTAACGGTTTCTTTGGGTAGTAGGGCTTGAGAAGCCATTTCAAATGTATTGTTATTTTTATTAATGCCAGATATAGGCCAAACAAATTGAATGCATCCTCTTCAAAACGACCTAAACAGTGTTGACGGGAAAGTAAACCATCAACTCAAACAAACAAAATTACACATTTCAAGTATGTGCATGCGAGGCAGTAAAATAGATCAATTCGTTTCAAATTCCTTACCTAAATCAACCCTTACTGCATTTGAATACACGCCATGTCTACATCCAGCTTTGTAGTAGCCAGCATCTTCCAAAGAACCTTTGTAAATTTTTAGAACAAACATAACGGCAGATTTCGTCTCCTCATACTTCTGGCGATTGGTTGTGTAGAGTTTAATATATTTAGTGCCATCCCAGTGAAACCAATCTACGTCTACTACTTCTTCACTGATACTCAAGGACAACTGAATTGTTGAACCAACACTTCCATTTTGTGTGAGGACCTTCAAGTTTCCACATGCTGTTAAAATGAATAAATAACAAAACAAACGATTTGGGGTTCTCTACTACAGCACCAAAATAGGCATTTTGATGGTAAGGGGATTGTGTGTTAATGGTTCTTTCAACACTATCTATGACATGTCGACCCGATTTTCGGGAGGCTGATACTAAGTGGTGAATCAGAAATGTGCATATTCTTTTGTCACACACTGACAAGTACCCTTCTTGAATCAGCGGAGCGAGAAGAATGACCATAGACAATGTTTCATAGCATGTACTAGGCGGAAATTTGATATGTCATTATTAATAATACATTTTGATACACTTGGAAAGCATGCAGCGACACCACAAAGCGTTTTACGACCTAATTATATTTAGCACGCGTCAAGCGAAAATTCATTACGAAAACATACCTATACTAATAATACATTGTAACATTTATCGCCGAACAAATGAAAATTTTAAGATGAAAAATTGTGATATTTGTCTTATTTCTGCTCAAAATATTGATTGTTGGTACCCGTCGAGGCGGTTCTAACGGGTAAAACAATCTATATTTTAGAACAGAAATAAGAAAAATAAGGTTTACCCCTGTAAACCCTAGTTTCGCTATATAAAAGTGGGGTTCGTGGGGGTCAAAATTATATAGGCATGTTTTCGTAATGTGTGTCCAAAATGTGCACGTATCGACACCAGTCCGTCTACCCATACCAGCAGTCTGACTAGAACTGTCGCTGTTCGTACCAACAGTCTACATGTTTTGGGTAAAAATAAATACAATTATGCATTGCCCTTTGAACCCCGGGTTTCTAGTGATAAAGTGGGGGTTTACAAGCGTTGTTAATTCTACGGACTTGTTAACGTGATACCAAGGCTTTTGTCACACATAACTATGTTCTATAAACCAGGAATATACCACAGAACTGGCACATATGAAGTGTACATATTTTCTGGGCCAGACTAGCTAGTTCCGGCCAATTAGGCCTCATCAGTGACCCTCAAATATTTTCAAAATTCCACAAAAGAATCAAAGATCCCAAAGGATAAGAAAATATAAACTACACTATAATGTAGGGCAGGGAGACTTTTTGCGGCCGCCAGCTGTAGTGACGTTTAAGATGTTCTATAAAAGGTTAATCCTTTGAAAGCAAGGGATACACCACATAAATTGGAACATATGAAGTGTACATAAAAACGAAGTGGAGGCAATGATCAGGAATCGATACAATTAACCCACATCTCCCATCAGAGACACCAAAGGGAAAAACACACAAACATGAAACAACAGACCCTAATGGAAACACCAACAGCAGAAAGCCGAAAAGGACAGTTACTTTCCCACAAAATGGCCAATAGGCTATCAAAAACAAAATAGCATAAGCGACACAAACACCCAAAGACAAACCATAACAAAAATAAACCGCGACAGAAGAACCGCCTTGGAGCGGTCAGCGGAAACGAATTCTATTGAGGGGCTTAAATCGATTTTACGTGGCCACAATCCTCACCCTTACTTCCGTCGCGATTTAGACAAATAATTTGTTCAGCCCGCATGAAGGCCTCGTAACTCCTAAACCTGCGTGTGCATTGTATTCTATCTTAGTACTGATAATTGTTTTACACTTCTGGCATGCCTGAGATCAATATGTGCTGTTCGCGCTCTTAAATACTATAATGTTATTAATCAAATAATTTCGTATTGGTCCAGTTACAGGTCCTAGGTCTGCTGTATTGGCACGAGGCCAAAGGCCGAGGCCAATACAGCTGACCGAGGACCTGTAACTGGGCCAATACGAAATTACTTGATAATTGACAATTTTATTAATTGATGCAATTAAAAACATGGTTTATGATTTTTGAATATTGATTGACCTTGTGTAGTATAGGATAATCAATTAATAAATATGTTTAAAATAGTTCACTTTATTATGGGTGGTACTGAAAACATACGGTGTAGGTCTACTTTAGAAGCTCCGCCCCCGCCCATAGGGGCTTGAAGAAATATATGGGCTGCATGATGCTTCCACGCAGAGCTGAATCCGGCCCGCACACTAGTACTGGTTAACCGCTTAGAGGATCTAAGCCTGTCCAGGAACAGCGGTGCGACGCGGGACCGTCCATGCTAATAAACCCTTTTGGTTTCATTGGGCGACAGAGCTTGAGATGTCATTTCATCTCAATGTCGGGTAAAAGTCCCACAAAATTGGAAGCAACGTCTCCAAAATGACCTTTACAATGTTGACGGGGACGTTAAACCTCAAATCAAACAAACAAAACTTTAGAAGCGACTCCAAAATGGTTGTTAAGACTCACTTAAAGTAATTTTAACATTTGTTCCTTAAAATGCCATCTTAAAAGAAACAAAGTAGGATCATAATCGGGTGTGGTATCTTGCTGTATACGGGCCTACGTGGCCTAGTGGTTAAGAGCGCTGACTCTTGACCATTATGTCTCTCACCGCTGTGGTTCGAGCCTCGCTCGGGTCATATGTGAGACGCCAAGTTCTTCAACGGAAGGTCAGGTGGTTTTTCTCCGGGTACTCCGGTTTTCGCCCACCTCTGATTAACGATCGGCTCGATATGAGTGAAATATTCTTGAAAGGGCCGTAAAACCAAAACCAAAAAAAAAAAAAAAAAAAAAAAAAATCTTGCTGTACATGAGCCAGCACATCGTCCCGTGAGAAAAAGCTAATTACTATATCTCCATAAAGTACTTAATGATTACGCGAACGTTGAAACGATATAAACCGAGAACTATTTGTGCAGATATCACTCGACACATCGGGGCTTGGATAAATAAATCAGTCTGCATGATGCTTCAATGCAGAGCTGAAACCGACCGCACAGGAGTACTGGTAAACCGGTTAAAAGGTTTAATATGTTCTAGCAAGGGTTTACCTTTGGAAGCAAGGAATACACCATAGAACTGGAAAATATGGAGTGTACATGTTTTCTGGGTCAGACTAGCTAGTTTCGGCCTCATCAGTGACCCTCAAATACTTTAAAATTCAACAATGGAATCAATGATCCCAAAGGACAATAAAATATAAACTACACTATGATGCAGGGCATGGATACTTTTTTCGTCCGCCACAGAGTCCCAGACACCAAGCCAAGTGGTGTGAGTAGGACCGTTCGTGACAGTTAACGCCAAGGGTTTGTTTGGACGGTATGGCTTGAGACGTCATTTCGTCTCAATGTCGGGTAAAAGTCCCACCAAACTTGAAGCAGTGTTACAAATATGACCCGTCGAATTTTATTGTTATGCAATATTTCAGCTGATGACGTCTTACGGCTTTGACATCTAACAAATATAGAAGTTCTAACCTGAATGTTCAAGTATTATTGAATTTAATAAATGAGTTGAGGAAAAAGCATAAAACGCGAGGCTTTGCCGAAAATTATATCCCTTTCCTCAACGAGTTTAATAAATTAAATAATACATGAGCACGAATGCAAGATTCTAGTTATCATATGACATTTATAACGCATTTTATTCACGCTAGTTGTACACACTTGTCGATATTCTGCCATTTGTAAACGCGACGTCGCTAATGACAAGGTACATGTAAAGTTAAGGTGCGTTATTACTAATGCATATATAATCCACTAGTGGATTGTCAAATTAATTATATGGTGTTATTACATTATCAGACGCGACGTCATGTGATAAAATAGATGTACAGGCGTACATTTTGACAAAAGGTATTCTTGGTGACTAAAACTACTGGTATTGACGGAAATATTTTAACCCATTGCATGCGGGAAACGCCATAAAGAGATACCTTGGCAAACAGTGAAGGCCAAGATCGCGGCGTCTGATCAGGGCCTGTACTATTTGCTAACGGAATGTTCCGTCAAAAATAGAATAAAAACGAAATCAACTAGGCCTGACACCCCTTATATGACCAATGGACTTTTCCAACATATAGCAATGGAAGAGTTCACTAGCATACACTGGGTAAGCTATATAATAAAAGGGTTTTGGCACTGATAGTTGCGAATAATGTCCCTCGCTGGGATAACGAAGGTCGTTTGCATCTGCGTGTCCCCCGAGAGCTCGAGATAATATTCAATTCTGAAAACAGAGCAATAATATAATGTTGTTGCATTAGCGGCACGCGAAGGCTCAGGCGTGTCTGTGTGTAGTATTGACAAAAGTCGGGCCACAGGGGTCATACTTATAAAAAATATGCTCTCGGAAATGTTACAAAAAGAGCTCTTGTGGTTGGATGCGCCGACCGGGAATCACATGTTGTTTTTTGTTGCTCCAGCATTTGGTATTTTATGCTCTCGAGTCCTCATCTTTGTTTTATGTCTCTATTTGTTTGGTTTGTATGTTATCTGAGATGCTGAAGTGAATTAGAAACTCTTTATGCGGACTGAACCAATTAATTGTCCGACCACTACATAGCCAAGGGGTGAGGATCGTGGCCACGTGAAAACGATTTAATAACCCTCCCTCACCCACAACAAAAACATTTATCTGACCGTTCCAAGGTGTTTTTTTCTGTTGTGGTTTATTATTGAATGCTTGAATTGCTAGTGTCTTTTTTATTTTCGATAGCCGTTTGGTCACTTTGTGGGAAAGCAACTGTCACTTTTGCCTCTCCGCTTTTGACGTTTTCATTTTAGAGAAAGTAGAAGTAAAACAAAGATCAGGAATCCATACTATTAATTAACTCCACCCATCAAAGACACCAAAGGGAAAGAAACACAGACATGAAGCGACCAGACCATAATGGAAACCTAAACAAAGGAAGGCCATAAGGACAGTTACTTTCCCACAAAATGGCCATATGGCCATCCAAAGTCGTTTTATGTATGAGTTTCTTTCCCGCTGAATAGATGTCTTGGATGGGAGGTGTGGGGTAATTGTATCGATTCCTGATCATTGTCTTTTCTTCTATTTTGAAGAACACAAATATAAAAATTGTTAAAAACCCTTTACTCGTTCGTCTTTACGTACGGTTTGTGGACATTTCATAAGTGCAACCTACCGCTTGATATGACTTTCGCCACGTCTATGGCATCAATGTTGATCCCATTGCTGAAAGTCGTTGGACCATCACCATCACACCTCACAAAATATCTACCAGCTTGTGCCGTTGCAACTGAGTAAATATATTCAGAATCGTGCTTTATTTCTTTCGCTCTTTGCACTCCCACAACGTCTCTGTCGAATAATATATCAGGAGTAAGTTCTGTT
The DNA here is from genome assembly GCA_963580285.1 of Lucinisca nassula. Lineage (NCBI taxonomy): Eukaryota > Metazoa > Mollusca > Bivalvia > Lucinida > Lucinidae > Lucinisca > Lucinisca nassula. The sequence goes on from OY757019.1 coordinate 99,623,887, forward strand.
CCTCGTAATAGTAGTTTGGGGGTTTCACCTGCATCTGGGGTGAAATGTAATTCTAGTGTCTCTCCTTCAACCACTTCTGGTGTGCTTGATGATAATTTACCACAGCCTGAATGGAAAATAACAGAGTCCAGTGATTTGATTGTTGCAGCATGAATGTATGAAACAGCGTAAATGACTTCACTAGAGACAGTGTGTGCTTCGATACGCCTAGCGAAGTCTCAAACTAATCTGTACATCAATATAGACAGAACACATTCCATGACTGCATTACCAAAACACATATATATTGAAAATATTACTCCCCAAAATTGAAACTTTTCAGTTAAAAATTCTGATAGTTTTCTTATATCTGCTCTAAACATAGATTGTGGGGACTCGTTAGAACCGCCTCGAAGAGGCGGTTCTAACGAGTACACACAATTTACTGTTTTGAGCTAAAATTAGAAAAAATATGTGTACCCCTGTAAAGTAGAACGGGAGGCAATGATCAGGAATCGATACAATTAATCCACAGCTCCCATCGGAGACACAATAGGGAAAGAAACCCAAACATGAAACAACAGACCCTAATGGAAACATCAATAACGGAAAGCCAAAAGGACAGTTACTTTCCCACAAAATGGCCAATAGGCTATCCAAAATAAAATAGCATAAGCGACACAAACACACAAGGTCTATGGAAACTCTAAACTAATGAGTCAAATTGCATAAAAAAACACAAACTTTCAATCCCCCAACCCAAGAATGTTACAGATGAAATTTAGGCACAATCGGCCCAGTGGATTCAGAGAAAATGTCGTTTGAAATTGTTGAAGGACGACGACGCCGACGACGACGGACAACTGCCTATCCTATAAGCACCCCCCCCCCCCTCGCAGCCTTCGGCTCTGGTGAGCTAAAATCAGACGGATAAAGAGGTTAATAAACCGTTTGGACTTCACAACATGAAGTAAGTGTAATGCTGTAGCAAACGAAAACTAACAGTTAGACTAGTAAAGTAGAAGTAAAACAAAGATCAGGAATCGATACAATTAACTTACTCCACCCATCGAAGATAATAAAGGGAAAGAAACACAAACATGAAGTGACCTGACCAAGTCTGTTGAGGCAAAGGGTACGAGTCGGACCGTCCATGCATATGAGCGACACAAAATAGAGGTGGAGGCAATGATCAGGAATCGATACAATTAACCCACAGCTCCCATCAGAGACACCAAAGGGGAAGAAACACAAACATGAAACAACAGACCCAAACGGAAACACCAACAGCGGCAAGCCAAAAGGACAGTTACTTTCCCACAAAATGGCCAAAAGGCTATCTAAAATAAGATTATATAAGCGACACAATCACCCAAAGACAAATCATAACAAAAATAAACCGCGACAGAAGAACCGCCTTGGAACGGTCAGCGGAAACGAATTCCACTGGGGGCTTAAATCGGTTTTACGTGACCACAATCCTCGCCCTTACTTCCGTCGCGATTTAGACAAAATACTTTTTTTCAGTCCGCATGTAGGCCTCCTAACTCGCCAGTGCAACATCTCCGTGAACACAAAAATCAAACAACCACAGAGATGAAACAACGGTGAGGACTCGACAGCAAGAAACAACAGAAATGCTGGAGTAAAGGGACTCGACAGCAAGAAACAACAGAAATGCTGGAGTAAAGGGAAACCAACAGTTAGACTCCAATGGGCCCGACCAGAGACAGAGCATCAGGTACCAACCAACATAAGCCTTTACGTTGAAACCGTCATAGAATCTGAGGCCTGACCCACCGGCGTGCAATTAAAGGGTTAAGCAAAGTTATCAACCGTGATTGGGTTAACAACCATGCATGTAGTCTGTCGTATAACATTTATGATGTACCCAATCTTTTTATATCGAAGAATGATTTTCCGAAATTGGGTGCTGAAGTCAAAGCGGTTATAAATTTTTCTAAATTTATATACTAAGTCACCATAAAAAATTCCGGTTCCGATATACCTTCTTGCAGAAGAGAGTCAAGTCCAAAATTGAATTTTGAAATTAAATCAGAATGACGTCTATAAAATTTTAAAAAAGGCTTTGCGTAGTTTATGGTACCGATAACCCTGATTAAGAAGTTTAGACGTTAACAATTAATTACGAGTGTTGAAGTCAGTTACATGACTACATACTCTGGCATACCGAATTAATTAGGAAATATAAACGCCATAGGATGGCACACGTGCAACATCACCATCCAAAAAAGGAAAGTTTACAATCCCGAAATCAAAATCATCGCGTTTATCATAAGTTTTGCAAGAAACAAACCCATCCACAATAGATAGATGTAAATCCAAAAATGGGGCCTCGGAATTAGAATAATTTGCTTTATTTGACTGAAGTTTTGTGGGGTAAATTTGACTGATCAAACCATCGAAATATGTACTATCAATATTTAATAAATCATCCAAATATCTAGAAGTGGAGCTAAAAGCTTCAATGTTTTCAGACTGGTTATCAGCAGAAAGGGACATCATGAAGTCTCTCTCATAACAAAATAGAAAAAAACGATCAGCCACAAGTGGTGCACAAAGACCCAGAGACAAACGATAACAAAAATAAACCGCGACAGAAGAACCGCATTGGAACGGTCAGCGTTAACGAATTCCATTGGGGTGGGTGGGGAGTCTTAAATCGATTTTACGTGGCCACAATCCTCGCCCTTGCTTCCGTCGCGATTAAGACAAATAATTTGTTCAGTCCGCATGAAGGCCTCCTAACTCATCAGTGCAACATCTCCGTGAACAAAAAAATCCAACAACCACAGAGATGAAACAATGGTGAGGACTCCACTGAAAATGCTGGAGAAAAAGAAAACCAACAGTGCAACATCTCCGTGAACACAAAATCAAACAACCACAGAGATTATACAACGGTGAGGTCTCGAAAGCAAGAAACAACAGAAATGCTGGAGCAAAAGAAAACCAACAGTTAGACTCCGATTGGCCCGACCAGAGACAGAGCATCAGGTACCAACCAACATAAGCCTTTACGTTGGAACCGTCATAGAATCTTAGGCCTGACCCATCGGCGTGCAATTAAAGAGGGAAGTAAAGTTGTCAATCGTGATTGGGTTAACTACAATACATGCAGTCTGTCGTATAACATTTATGATGTACCCAAAATTTTTATGTCGAAGAATGATTTTACGAAATTGGATGCTGAAGTCATTGCGGTTATATATTTTTCTGAATGTATATATTAAGTGACCATAAAATTCGGGTTTCGATATTCCTTGTTGAAGAAGAGATTTAAGTCCAATATTGAATTTTGAAATAAAATCCGAATTACGTCTATAAAAAAGTAGAAGTAAAACAAAGATCAGGAATCGATACAATTAACTTACTCCACCCATCAAAGACACCAAAGGGAAAGAAACACAAAAATTAAGCGACTAAACCATAATGGAATTCTAAACAAAGGAAGGCCATAAGGACAGCCACTTTCCCACAAAATGGCCATATTGCCATCCAAAATAAAAAGACACAAGTGATACACACAGTAAGTAACAAACAACAATATAAATAAACAGCCACAGAAGAATTGCCTTGAATTTTGAAAAGGCTTTTCGTAGTTTATGGTACCGATAACCCGGATTAAGAAGTTTAGCCGTTAACAATTTATTACGAGTGTTGAAGTCAGATACATGACTACACACTCTAGCAAATCGAATTAATTGCGAAATATAAACGCCATAGGATGGCGCACGAGGAACATCACCATCCACAAAAGGAAAATTTACAATCTCAAAATCAAAATCATCCCGTTTATCATAAAGTTTGCAAGAAACAAACCTTTCTACAATAGATAGATGTAAATCCAAAAACGGGGCCTCGGTATCAGAAGAAGTTGCTTTATTCAACTGAAGTTTGAAGTTTGACTGATCAAACCATCGAAATAGATAGTATCAATATTAAATGATGATGAAGATGATGATTTCGTGTTTAACGACGCGTCAACCCGCTTTGTGGGTCATAGGCGTCAAGCGGATAATGGTTAAACGGCATGAAGAATTATAAGGACACTAAAAGTAAAAAAGTTAGTATGATATTTATAAAAACCTGAAACAGTTAAAATCATATGAAAAGGTCCAATTTCTTTTAAGAATAAAATATTATCAGCACGTACATCTTGAAACAATCGTTGCAAAGTATCAGCTTTGAAATATAAGTTACGTGAGGGTGAAGAGTCAACACAGTCAATTAAGATACGTTTTACATTGAAATGCTGATCACAGCCTACACAAGTAGGTCGATCATCTCCATTTAAAGTACAAGAGAAGGTAACTCTAGTATGGCCAATGCGCAATCGCGTTAATACTACATCCTCCGTCCTGGAAAACTGTGGAGGAGAGCATTTTGTTCCGACGCCAGGTTTAATGGCATGGAGTTTGTTATCTATTGCACGAGCCCATTCGCATTGCCATTTCGACAAGATGTATCTGTTGATAAATGGTTTAAAATTATTAAAAGGAATTTTAAAAACTGACGGATCAAGATTGAGCGATTCCTTTGTTTTCTTGTCAGCATTCTGATTGCCGACGATGCCAGTATGGCTCGGAAGCCAACAAAACAACGTTTGTTGAGTTTAAGAAATTTCGTGGTGTTTTTCGATCATTTTTTTGTATTTGAGGATTTTTGGATGATGAATGGTCTAAAGCCTTAAGCACAGAAAGTGAATCAGAAAATAAATTTTTGATTGGTTGAAGAACTGATAAAATCTAAAGCTAGGTCTATTACTTTGGCTTCAGCTGTAAAAATAGATGAACCATCTGGAAGGCGCAAGGTTTGGTGCGTATCTTTATAAACATACGCACAACCTACTTTTTCTCTTTGTTTGGAACCATCAGTATAGACTTGCTAGTAATCATTGTAACGTGACTGCAGTACCTGAAAGTTTTGTTTGAGTAGTTTTAGATTTGATTCGGACTTTTTGCCATAATGTAAGTCAAACAGAATAGAAGGTTTTTTAATACACCAAGATGAAAATTCGGCGGTTTCATGATTTTGAATATTTTTAAGGTCGATACCTGAATTTTCTAGCAGTGGTAAGATACGTAATCCAACAGGTGTGATTGCTGTGGGTTTAGTTTTATACTTACCTACAAAATCAGGTGGAAATGAAATTTTGGACGCCGGGATAAATGGATTAGCAACAAGTCTGATAGCATACTGAAGAGAAAGTTTCTCTCTGCGCGAAGTTAAAGATGGTTCACCTGCTTCTACATAAAGGCTTAATACGGGAGAAGTACGGAATGCTCCCATAGCCAGACGAAGGCCTTGGTGATGGATAGTATCCAAAGATTTTAAATAGGACGTTTTGGCAGAACCATAATCAACAGACCCATAAACTAATTTAAATCTTATTAAAGACCGGTAAAGGTGTAATAAAGTATACCGATCTGCTCCCCAAAATGTATGATCAATATTTAATAAATCATCCAAATATCTAGAAGTGGAGCTAAAAGCTTCAATGATTTCAGACTTGTTTTCAGCAGAAAGGGACACCATGAAAAGTAGAAGTAACACAAAGATCAGGATTTGATACAATTAACTTACTCCACCCATAAAAGACACCAAAGGGAAAGAAATACAAACATTAAGCGACCAGACCACAATGGAAACCTAAACAAAGGAAGGCCATAAGGACAGTTACTTTCCCACAAAATGGCCATATGGCCATCCAAAATTAAAAGACACAAGCGATACACACAGTTAGTAACAAACAACAACATAAATAAATCGCCACAGAAGAGCCGCGTTGGAACGGCCAGTGGAAGATTTCCGTTGGGGGGCTTAAATCGATTTTACGTGGCCACAATCCTCGCCCTTACTTCCGTTGCGATTCAGACAAACAATTTGTTCAGTCCGCATGAAGGCCTCCTAACTCATCAGTGCAACATCTCCGTGAACACAAAAATCAAAGAACCACAGAGGTGACACAACGGTGAGGACTCGACAGCAAGAAACCTCTGAAATGCTGGAGCAAAAGAAAACCAACAGTTAGACTCCGATGAGCCCGACCAGAGACAGAGCATCAGGCACCAACCAACATTATCTCTCTAATTTTCAATAAGCCTTTACGTTGGAGCCGTCATAGAATCTGAGGCCTGACCCACCGGCGTGCAATTAAAGAGGGAAGCAAAGTTGCCAACCGTGATTGGGTTAACTACCATGCATGCAGTCTGTCGTATAATATCCATGTTGTACCCAATCTTTTTATATCGAAGAATGATTTTACGAAATTGGGTGCTGAAGTCATTGCGGTTATATATTTTTCTGAATTTATATACTAAGTCACCATAAAATTCGGGTTCCGATAGACCTTGTTGCAGAAGAGATTTAAGTCCAATATTGAATTTTGAAATTAAATCAGAATGGCGTCTATAAAATTTTGAAAAGGCTTTGCGTAGTTTATGGTACCGATAACCCTGATTAAGGAGTTTAGCCGTTAATAATTTATTACGAGTGTTGAAGTCAGTTACATGACTACACACTCTAGCAAATCGAATTAATTGCGAAATATAAACGCCATAGGATGGCGCACGAGGAACATCACCATCCAAAAAAGGAAAATTTACAATCTCAAAATCAAAGTCATCGCGTTTATCATAAATTTTGCACGAAACAAATCCATCTACAATAGATAGATGTTAATCCAAAAACGGGGCCTCGGTATCAGAAGAATTTGCTTTATTTAACTGAAGTTCTAGGGGGTAAATCTGACTGATCAAACCATCAAAATAGGTATTATCAATATTTAATAATTCATCTAAATATCTAGAAGTAGAGCTAAAAGCTTCAATAATTTCAGATTGGAAAGCGACAAAATGAAGTCTCTTTCATAACAATACAAGAACAGATCAGCCACAAGAGGTGCGCAATTAGTACCCATCGAATACCCACAATTTGTCTAAATAACTTAGTACCGAATCTAATATAAATATTGTCAAGTAGAAAGGTAAGGGCATCAAGTCTCTCTCATAACAGAACAAAGAGATCAGCCACAAGTGGTGCGCAATTAGTACCCATCGGAATACCCACACCTTGTCTTAATAACTTAGTACGAAATCTTATGTAAATATTGTCAGGTAGAAAGGTGAGAGCTCCACACACTTTCTGACATGACCATAAAGTATAATTTGTATGTTCTTCGGAATTGAAAAAGCATTTCATACATTACATGTAAGATAGAGGGAGTCTTCCCTATGAAATGTCCGTTCAATTATGTCATTAAGTTTTTCTTTTATAGGATTATGAGAAAGTGTAGTGTAAAGGGTGGAAAAATCGTAAGTAGACATGCTTGAAGCACGAAAACGCCTGGATTTCAATTTATTTAAAACTTCGTTAGTTCTCCTTCTAGATATTTAGATGATTTATTAAATAGTGACAATACTTATTTTAATGGTTTGATTAGGCAGATTTATCCCCTAGAACTTCAGTTAAACAAGGCAAATTTCTCTGATACCGAGGCCCCCTTTTTGGATTTACATTTATCTATTGTAGATGGATTTGTTTCTTGCAAAATTTATGATAAACGTGATGATTTATTTAAAACTTCGTTAGTTCTACTTCTAGATATTTAGATGATTTATTAAATGTTGACAATACTTATTTTGATTGTTTGATCAGGCAGATTTATCCCCTAGAACTTAAGTTAAACAAGACAAATTCCTCTGATACCGAGGCCCCCTTTTTGGATTTACATTTATCTATTGTAGATGGATTTGTTTCTTGCAAAATTTATGATAAACGTGATGATTTTGATTTCTTAATCAGGGGTATTGGTGTCATAAACTACGTAAAGCCTTTTCTAAGTTTTATAGACGCAATTCTGATTTGGTTTCAAAATTCAATGTTGGACTTAAAACACTTCTGCTACAAGGCCTATAGGAACCCGAATTCTATGGTGACTTAGTATATAAATTTAGAAAAATACATGCCTGTAATGACTTTAGTACCCAATTTCGTAAAATCGTTCGTCGATATATAAAGATTGGGTACAACATCAATATTATAAAACAGACTGCATGTATGGTGGTTAACCCAATCACGGTTGGCAACTTTGCTTCCCTCTTTGATTGCACACCGGTGGGTCGGGCTTAAGATTATATGACGGTTCCAGCGTAAAAACATAAATGGAATTTTATTTTATTTTAGTATTCTTTATGTTGGTTTGCGCCTGATGCCCCGTCTTTGGTCGGGCCCCTCGGAGTCTAACTGTTGGTTTTCTTTTGCTCCAGCAATTCTGTTGTTGTATGCTGTCGAGTCCACAACCTTGTTTCATCTCTGTAGTTTGTTGATTTGTATGTTCTCGGAGATGTTACACTGATGGGTTAGGAAGCCTTCATGCGGACTAAACAAAATTAGTGTATACCGCGAAAGGGGTAAGGGCGAGGATTATGGCCATGTAAAAAATCGATTAAAGCCCCCCCCCCCCCCCCCAGTGGAATTCTTTCCACTGACCGTTCAAAGGCGGTCCTTCTGTGGCGGTTTATTTATGTTGTTGTTTGTTAATCCTTACTGTATGTATCACTTGTGTCTTTTTATTTTGGATGGCCATTTGGCCATTTTGCGGGAAAACAACTGTCCTTATGGCCATCCTTTGTTTAGGTTTCCATTATGGTCTGGTCGCTTCATGTTTGTGTTTTTTTCCCTTTGGTGTCTTTGATTGGTGGAGTAAGTTAATTGTATCGATTCCTGATCTTTATTTTACTTCTACTTTTATAAATTTTTTATAAATCAGAGCTTTTAAATCAGCAATTTACGTTCTGAAAACACTCCTAACCGACTACGTAAATGGCAGCAAATCCATATCATGGCAATCTAGACTGGTTCAGATAGTTTTTTAGTCAACATTGTACGTGCTGCAAAAATCCTTATCAAACCATACAAGTTACGCTAAATCCGCGTATTAGCAAACGACCCTGTTGTAAAATAGAATGGAAGCCAATGATCAGGAATCGATACAATTAACTCACACCACCCAACAGAGACACCAAAGGGAAAGAAGCACAAACAATAAATAACTAGACCCCAATTGAAACAATAACGGAAACAGGACAATTACTTTCCCATAAATCGCCAGTTGGCTATCCAAAACAAAAAGATATAAGCGATACACACACTTTAAGACAAACCATAACAAACATAAACCACGACACCAGAACCGCATTGTAACGGTCAGTGTAAAGAATTTCACTTGGGTGCGTGGGTCTGCGGGGGTGGGTGGGGGTAGGGGGCTTAAATCGATTTTAAGCGGCCGCAATACCCGCCACTGATTCCGTCGCGGTTGAGACAAATAATTTGTTCAGGCCGCGAATGAAGGCTTCCTAACTGATCCGTGCAACATCTCCGAGAACACAAAACTCAAACAACCATAGAGATGAAACAACGGTGAGGACTCGACAGCAACAAACCACTGAAATGCTGGAGCAAAAGAAAACCAACAGTTAGTTTCCGATAAGCCTGATCAGCATCATACGCGCTACAAATAGTTTTGTGAAATACATGCAAACGCGGGAAATCCCAGACTTGGTATTCTGAGATATTCTTGGAAAGTAGAAGTAAACAAAGATCAGGAATCGATACAATTAACTTACTCCACCCATCAAAGACACCAAAGGGAAAGAAACACAAACATTAAGCGACCAGACCATAATAAAAACCTAAACAAAGGAAGGCCATAAGGACAGTTACTTTCCCACAAAATTGCCATATGACCATCAAAAATAAAAAGACACAAGTGATAATACACACAGTAAGTAACAAACAATAACATAAATAAACCGCCACAGAAGAACCGCCTTGGAACGGTCAGTGGAAAGATTTCCACTGGGGGGGGGGGGGGGTTAAAACCGATTTTACGTGGCCACAATCCTCGCCCTTACTTCCGTCGCGATTTAGACAAATAATTTGTTCAATCCGCATGAAGGCCTCCTAACTCATCAGTGCAACATCTCCGTGAACACAAAAAATCAAAGAACCACAGAGGTGAGACAACAGTGAGGACTCGACAGCAAGTCTGATCAGTCGTTTAAGACATATTCCTATAGGACTTAACAAATGCTGGCAATTCCAAGTCTGAGCAATCCTAATAGTTCCTAGAGAATAGAAGTGTAGGCAATGATCAGGAATCGTTACAATTAACCAACACCTCCCATCAGAGACACCAAAGGGAATGAGTCTGCTCAGAGTCTATAAGTCTCGTACGTCATGCAAACACTCATATCCGAATTCCGCAAGTCTTGGTGTCTCTGATACGAGTTGCGGGTTAATTGTATCGATTCCTGATCAGTGCCTTCACTTCTTTGTAGCAATCTAGACTGCTTCTGGACGTCTGATCATGGTCTTTTAAGTTCTGCATAAACTCCGACCCACCTACATAAATGATGACAATCCGATTCTAAGCAATGAATACTGCCTCCAGAAGTCTGATCAGAGTCGTTTAAGTCAGCAGCTTACGCCCTGCAAACAGTCCTATCGAACTTTGCAGTCGCTGGCAAATCCGTGTTTTGACCATCTAGACTGTTCCTGGAAATCTGATCAGAGTCTTTAGTGCATTATACGCCCTGCCAACACTTCTACACATACCGATAACAAACCCGTGTAAATAGTGCATTCTTTCATATCTAAAAAATTGCTACTTTTCCGATGAAAATTTGTGATGTCTCTTTCTTATTTATACTCCAAACATAGGTCTTGGGTGCTGGTTAGAACCGCCTCAGTGAGGCGGTTCTAACGAGTACCCAAAACCTATGTCTACCGTCTCGGTGAGGCGGTTCTAACGAGTACCCACAACCTAAGTCTAGAAGCAGAAATAAGCAAAATAACGTATACCCCGTAAACCCCAGTTTTCTCCATATAAAGTGGGGTTTAGACGGGTGTTCATTTCACGGACTTGTTATCATGATGGTGACAGACAAATCCGAGCCTTGGCAATCGAGACTGCCTCAAAATATCTGATATGTTTTCTTAACGGGTAGAGTATTCCTTACAGTCGAATTCCAATAATTCGAACAGCTTCAGGACCATGGAAGTTTGTTTGAAATAAAGGGTATTCGAAATATTGATAGTTTACATGTATCATAGCGCTACTTCATGAGGCTTTTTAGGAGTCGACTTAAAATATTGTTTCTTCCACAATAAAGGTTGGGGCTTGAAGAAATAGATTGGCTGCATGATGCTTCCACGCAGAGCTGAATCCGACCCGCACACGAGTACTGGTAAACCGCTTAGAGGATCTAAGCCTGCGGTGCGAGTGTCGGACATTCCATGCTTATAAACCCTGTTGGTTTCATTGGGCGAAAGGGCTTGAGATGTCATTTCATCTCAATGTCGGGTAAAAGTCCTTCAAAATTGGAAGCAACGTCTCCAAAATGACATTTACAGTGTTGACGGGGACGTTTAACCTCAAATTAAACAAATCTACAATAAAGGAAGGCGGAATTGCCGTATGAGGCGATTCCTGCGTGTATACACGACAAATCATTTTCAAAATAAAATCAGAAAACCGCCAAAAACATTCTGAATATATGGCTACCTGGAGCTATGGTAAGAAATATCTAGTGGCTCATGAGCAAGTTTGAAGAAGACATGATAAACGAGTCATCCGAGTTCCAGTTATTGAATTGTTTCTTACATGAATTTGAGTAATGCCTAATGATGTAGTGTCATGCATGCCCATCGTATAGGATCGAAGCCTTTTCAAACGTTTATAGACGTCATTCTGATTTAATTTCAAAATTCAATGTTGGAGTTAAATCTGTTCTGCAAAGTCTATCGGAACCCGAATTTTATGGTGACAAATGCAATGACTTTAGCACCCAATTTCGTAAAAATCATTCTTCGATATAAAAAGATAGGGTACAACACAAATGTTATACGACAGACTGCATGTATGGTAAACTCCGTTCAGAAAATCTGAATCATCGATTTTTTCGTTTATCGCTTTTAATACTCGTTTTAGCTCATATATCACTATGGGAAAGTTGTAGACCTCATCCTCCGCCGATTTCTCCAGCAAGTCGTATGCCTCTGCGACAGCCAGGAAAGGCTGTGATTATTTGGAGAAAATTGCAAAATCCTAATTTTCTTTCACAGACTAAGACATTCTGACAGGTTCGACACACCCTTTTAAACCATATATAGAAGTGGTCACTGCTCTTGTAAATTACAAGGGCGTCTATATTTTATTTGCACGATCACTTCATGGAAAATCATTAGCTGTGACACCACATCTGATATCGGTATAATTCATTTTAACCACTGTTGACAGCACATCGCGCTAGTGGCTCCCCGTTCATAGTGAGCTTCTATCTAGCCATTCGAATGTTAGGTGTGTCGTAATTGCATATCTATTTATAAAGTACATCACATGGATTTGAATATTTATTATTTTACCTGACAATCATCATCAAATGGACTTAGTCTGTGGTCTCATTTCTTTGTTTTGCAATTTTATCCAAATAATCACAGCCTTTCCTGACTGTCGCAGAGGCATGCGACTTGCTGGAGAAATCGGCGGAGGGTGAGGTCTACAACTTTCCCATAGTGATATATGAGCTAAAATGAGTATTAAAAGCGAGAAACGAAAAAATCGATGATTCAGATTTTCTGAACGGAGTTTAGTTAACAAAATCACGGTTGACAACTTTGCTTTCCTCTTTAATTACATGCCGTTGGGTCAGGCCTCAGATTCTATGACGGTTTCGGCGTAAAGGCTTACTGAGAATTAGAGGTTCAAATTTTATGTTATGTTGGTTGGTGCCTGATGCTCTGTCTCTGGTCGGGCCAATCGGAGTCTAACTGTTGGTCTTCTTTTGCTTCCAGCATTTCAGTGGTTTCTTGCTGTCGAGTCCTCGCCGCTGTTTCATCTCTGTGGTTGTTTGATTTTTGTGTTCACGGAGATGTTTGACTGATGAGGAGGCCTTCGTGTGGACACAACAAATTATGTGTCTAAATCGCGACTGAAGTAAGGGCGAGTATTGTGGCCACGTCAAATTGATTTAAGCCCTCCCAGTGGAAATCGTTTCACTGACCGTTTCAAGGCGGTTCTTCTGTCGCGGTTAATTTTTGTTATGGTTTGCCTTTGAGTGTGTGTATCGCTTATATTATTTTGTTTTGGATAACAAATGGCCATTTTGTGGGAAAGTAACTGTCGTTTTGGCTTTCCGCAATTGATGTTTCCATTAGGGTCTAGTTGTTTCATGTTAGTGCGTCTTTCCTTTAGGTGTCTCTAATGGGAGCTGTGGGTTGATTGTATCGATTCCCGATCATTGCCTCGTCTTATATTTTACAATAACTAAAGGAGATTCAAAGAGCAAACTTAGTTGTTCACTTGCCGTTCGGTGATCTCACTGTGTGCTCTGTACAGTTAGAATCAATACTTGCGCTTATAAATCTTATGAAGCACTTTAAAGGAATTGTGTTCATGCATTCGTCTTAAACATTTATTTATGTTGTAAACGCATTCAGTTGCATTCAAAATTACAGGGGCTATGTTATTATGCAAGTGGCAGATTCCCCCAGTACGGTTTCATTCACTCTCAGGTCATTGTGCAGTTAACGTAATTCTCGGTGGTATCGAATGGGCTGAAATTGTGATAAACATTATTGCTGTACATTTTTCAAATTTGGTTAAAATCTGTTAAGCATCCATTTCCTCTATTTCAGATTAAGATTGATGAATCTTTTGTAGTGACACGCTTGCAGTACAAGAATTGGCCACGAGTTTTAAGTGTGATTCATGTGAATACAAAAGACGACATAAACACAACATTAAAAGGCTGGTAAAGAAACACAACCAAAAAGTCTTGTGAAGACCAAATGTTGAAGATACACCAGTGCCTGCAACTAATGATAAGCCTACCCTGTTTTACCAGTTTTGTGGCCGGCCCCGCCCATCGGGGCTTGAAGAAATAGATTGGGCTGTATGATGTTTCCCCGCAGAGTTGAAACCGACCGCACATGAGTACTGGTAAACCAGTTAGAGGATCTAAGCCTGCCCAGGCAAAGCAGTGTGAGACGGACCGTCCATGCTTATAAACCCTATTGGTTTCATTGGGCGACAGGGCTTGAGATGTCATTTCATCTCAATTTCGGGTACAAGTCCCACAAAATTGGAAGCAACGTCTCCAAAATGACCTATACAGTGTTGACGGGGACGTTAAACCTCAAATCAAACAAACAGAACCAGTTTTGTGGCAATGGTTTACAGTGTATCGGTTAAAATGTGAAGTGCATGGTAAATGATTTAACAGGTTTTGGAACTATAAGGGACACCTGGCTTGCCACCACAAAGTATTCAGAGAAAAATGTTCATGTGGAATAGAGTTTCAATATCGCTTAAATTCCATAGCTCAAAATAAGCGATGTGAAAAGACTTAAGCTGCTGGAACCAGACACTACCGTTGCTTTGTATGTAACATTTCAAAGACATTTAGACTTCAAAGGATCATATTCGTGGTTCCCATGGTGGAATGCAATGTTTGTGGCAATGTATTTATATGGCGATGTAGCTTGTCATTTAACCACAGTACATGTATATATTAATAGGCGTGTCTCCCTTCCGCTGAGTTAAAAGGGGCAGTTGGTCTTGGAGTAATAGACTGAGCTACATGGTATTTCCACGCCGAGCTGAACCCCACCGCACATGAGTATTGGTAATGTTCTGAAAAAGGGATAAAAGTTTGGAAGAAATGACTACAGACTATGGGGTGTACCAGGTCTTTCTGGTTTCAGCCAATTAGGCCTCATCTGTAACCCTCAAATATTACCTAGAATACGAAGTAAAATCAATGATTTCAAAGGACTAGAAATTATAACCTACACTATGATGAAGGACAGTGAGATTTTTTACAGCCGCAACACATTCCCTTGACACCAGCTGTGGTGAAATGTAATGTTCTGAAAAAAGGGGTAACCCTTTCGAAACAAGCACTACAGCCTATGAAGTGTACCAGTTTTCTCTGGGTCAGACTAGCTAGTTTCGGCCATTAAAGCCTCACCGCAGATATTTCCTGAATTCCGCAGTAAAATCAATGATTCTAAAAGACTAGAAAATGATGACGAGCAGAGAGATTTTTACCGCCACACATTCCCTGAACACCAGCGGTGGTGAATTAAATGTTCTGAAAAAGGGGTAGCCCTTCAGAAGCAAGGACAACAGGCTATGTAGTAAACCAGATGTATTTCTGAAATTATCGACGCTAGTCCGACGGTTTTCTTTAGCACAAAGGGCAGTGGTGATGCAGTGCTGTTGCCGCTAGTTGGGCAGTAAATCGGATGTAACTAGTGCAAATCAAGTGGTCATGAATAACAGAATCCAAATATTAAGACGCCAGCAGCTATCAGATGCCACAGACTAAATATGTTTAATAGATGGCATGGTTGTGTAAGTAGCCGGTTGGCCTTAGTTTCGAATAGATTCACCTCCGGTCATCGATTTAACAGGCGACGGAAGCAGAAAAAAATCGCTGATTAAGCCGTACACCAAACATGCACCACTATCACAGGTAATGAGAATCATACGAATAAAGTACATCCCCTTTCTGTGGCTTTCTTACCTGACAGAAGACTTCAAAATGTAACGTTTGTTTAAAGACCGCTAGTGATTTTTGGTGTAGTCTAATGATGCTTCCGATTTGCGACTTTCCGGTGTTTCAATATGGTACTTGTATGACTTTTGTCTCCATCCATAGTCCTACTACAAACATAGAGTGTAGATTCTCGTCGGAACCGTCACATTAAGACTGTCCTTTCGGGAAACTTACATGGGTTTACATTTTGTATTATATATGAACTAAGTGTGAAGCACCCGTGGTGTAGTAGTTATGCTACTCGCCTTGTAAACCAGGGGTAGTGTGATCGATCCCGGGTTTCCCCAGACTTTCGGATGAGTCTTTAAACCCAGGTCCTGTCACCGTATGATTTTAGCTGTATGTGAAACACTCACTCATTCATATGAACTATGTGAAACGCAGAGAATGTTATTTCATAATTTTGCGCTTTACAAATTCCTTTGTTTTGTTTGATCCACAATAAGTACAATTAGGTACATCTTGAAATCGCTTTTCTGTGAGGATCGTTCAATACGTGACCCAGTTACTGACCTCAGGCAAGTGACGATTTTCACATATTATGCATCAATGCCTTATACTAAGTTACACAAAAGATTATCGGTCAGTTTAGTATTTGCAGTTCGTACAAAGGAAACTAACATGGCAGAGGTCATTGTTGTCGAATTTTCTTCAAAAATTGAGTACAGAGCAGTGATTAGATACCTATTTTGAAAAAAGAAGGCGAACCAGTATATTTATGAGGAACTGTGTGAAGTTTACGAAAGACTGTTCCTTCATATTCAACTGTCAACAATCGTTGGCTGATTTTAAACGTGGTCGGGTAACGTTGGAAGACAAGCTCCGTAGTGGAAGGAAGACCAGTGGATGCTAATGATGTCGTCACTAGAGAAGACCTAAGGGAACTAGTAAAGCAGGACAGGCGAATGGTTTCAGAAATGGTTAGACGATTGTGGCTTTCTTAGGGTAGCGGTTTTACCATTTTACATGAACGGCTGTACACGAGGAAGCTTTCAGTGCGTTGGGTGCCACAATGCCCTAGTAAAGGGTCTTGAATGTATTGTTACTTGCAGTCATCGCTATGATCCTGAGACTAAACAGTAAAGTAAACAAGGATTGACCACGGTTCACTGCGTCGAAAGAATTTCAGCCTTCAGTTGACAAGGTCGTGGCAACTGTGTTTTGTGTTTTGGGATAGCGGTTGTGGGGATATATACCGTATGGCCAGACTAATAATGGGGAGTATCATGCTAATATTTTCGACCAATTACGTGCAGCTATAGTTTCTGGTCAGATGAAGTGTTTGTGGCAGCAGTTGGGGGGCGGCTTGGCTCTCAAGACCCTGAATTCTACAAAAATTAACTTTCCGTCTCGTAATATCGATGGAAGAAGTGATTTTCGCTGCGGGGATAATGTGGGCAAAGCAGAAGTCAAGCGTGACTCGAAGTAGGTAAGGCAAGATACTTATTGGACGACCCACCTATATATACATGCATATATAGTGTCGGCTTAACAATTTATTAATATTAGCCCAGTTCATACGCAATTACTTGATTAATGACAATTTTATTAATTGACACTATTAAAAACATTATTATTTATTTTTTACCTCAGTGTTAATAAGGATGACATCTGAACAATACAGAACAGTCAATTAATAATAACTTTTATAAAATGGTCAACGCAAAGCGAATATAGTTCCGCGAGTATGTTTGGCCAGAAAGCCAATCCTCAGGGATTGCTTATATTCCTGATCTTTGTTTTACTTCTACTTTGCATATCAGGGCTGTTTTGTTTGTGCCGTGTGGCGGCTGTAAAAGGTCTCCCCGTACATGCATTTAATGCTCTTATTTTTCCAATCCTCAGGGATTGCTTATAGTTAATTGTATCAATTCCTGATCTTTGTTTTACTTCTACTCAGATCGGCATGCGAAATTACGTGGTCGGATCAAAGATTTTGCTGTGCACTTCAACGAAACCCTTATTCTCAAAGAGACTTCGTTCAGACCAGATAGTACAAGCAATGCATCTGAATGCAGGCTAAATTCAGTATTCATGCCTTTAGATCTTTATTCGATTTATGCGACAAAATCACGGAAACACGCTTATATAAATGTGTATAGTAAAACTGGGGTTTGCAGGAGTATACATTATTTTTCTTATTTCTGTTCAAAAACATAGATTGTGGGTACTCGTTAAAAAATTTTCATTTTGCGGTGGTAAAATTTACAATATATTTGTATAGGCGTGTTTTTGTAATGATTATTTAAAAAACCTACCACATCGTGTGTGCCTTGTACAGATCACCAATGCCATAACAATCTGTAACAACTGAAAGAATTACTGAAATCAGTTCATCTACGTACGACAGTCGCCAAGATGGCGCTCATTTATTTCATACTGTAGTAATCCTCATGATAACAAGCCCGTTGTTATGCATAAGAATTTTTTTTCTGATTCCCATTTTCACCCCACTGTTGACCTAATAGTGCTATAAATATATTGTTAATCGTCTTATAGAAGATTCTAGAAAACTGAGTCACAGATTAATTTCATTTATGTAAACAACATGTTTACAAGGAAAAGTACTTCAGAAACTTCTAGAAAGTTCAGGTTTGCATTATTTTTAGAAAATTACATCATCTTATTCCACAGCCCTGTGGAACATTCTAGAGAAATCTTAGGGTCTATAAAAGAGCTTGATTTTTCTCATTGAGTCAGACTTTGGAGTTTGAAGTTTGGGCTTAGAAGAAAAGTTATTTCTAAATTTTGTGTTGGATTGTTAAAGGATATTACTTTTCATTTTGGACTGTGAATTCTGTGGGATCAAGGAAAATAGATTCATTCAGGATATTTCATTCAGAGCTAAGTACATTTAATTTTCTTACTTCTACAGGTTAAAGTTAACTTGCTAATAAATTTTGTTAAATTTTTTCAAAAGGCTTGTTTGCTTTTTCTTTCTGCTACGCCTGGCTCGTAACAGAAATTGGGGGCTCGTCCGGGATAAAAACATCTTGAGCATTTAGGACTGACATTTTATTTGTAGGCAAGTAATTGTCATTTCTTATCAAATATAGACTTGGCAGTTGCTTCAAAAGATTGGCTTTTCCCTATAGACATAAGAGGGGATTGTCATTTCATGTGAATTGTCATTTCAGGTGAAATAGTACTTGTCATTTCATGTGAAATTCCCGTTGGGCTTGTCATTTCGAAAAAAAAACTTTGTCAAATTAACCTCAATCTGTATTAAGATAAATACTTTATAAAACAAACAAAAAGCAAACATGTCGTTTGATTTGAGAAGCCCAGGAGTTGTTTAATCTGGCCATAAGGACAGATTTGCTAGAAATTGCTTCCCATTATGGGGTCACTGCTGTCAAAACAAGCATGAAGAAGCATGAAATTAAGAATATTTTGGTACAGTTTTCTGTTGATGAAGAACTTTTCGATCCATCTGCTTTGTCTCTCATTATGGTTTCACATACTGAATTGCAAATGAAACAAATTGAAATAGGAAGGCAAATTGAATTAGAAAAATTAAGATTAGAGATGGAAGAACGCATACAGAAAGAAAAAAATGAAAAGGAAGAAAAAGAAAGAGAAATGCAGAGACAAATGCAGATGGAAAGATTAGAAATGGAAGAAAGAGAGAAGGAAAAACAAAGAGAAATGGAGGAACGCATTCAGAAAGAAAAATTAGAAAAAGAAGAAGGCTCGAGTTGGAAAAGGAAAAAATGAGATATAGTATTGAAGAAAAAGAAAGAGAAAGGCAGTTTCAGTTAAGATTGAAGGAAATGGAACTCCAGGGTCAAGATAGGGTGAAACATACCCCTGTTTTTGACTCTGGTAGTTACTTTGATGCCACAAAGCACATACGATTGGTTCCGCCATTTCAGGAAAAAGAGGTAGATAAGTATTTTTTGCATTTTGAAAAACTTGCAGAAAATTTAAAATGGCCAAAAGAGCATTGGACCTTACTTTTGCAAAGCGTTGTTGTCGGAAAGGCTCGAGACATTTACACTCAGCTAACTGTCGAGCAAAGCTCAGACTATGATCTGGTTAAGGAGCTTATTCTTAAGGCATATGAGTTGGTCCCTGAGGCTTATAGGCAGAAATTAAGGAACTGTAACAAAGAAATTTCGCAGACCCATGTAGAATTTGCTCGAACCAAAGAACAGTTATTTGATAGGTGATGTTCTTCCGAAAAAGTAGGCTCTTATCATGACAAACTTAGACAGCTTGTCCTTGTTGAAGAGTTCAAACGGTGCATAAATTCAGACATTAAGTCTTTTCTCGATGACAGACAGGTTGAAACTTTGGAGGAAGCTTCTCGTTTGGCAGATGATTATGCTTTGACTCATAAAGTCTCATTTGTGAGCAGGCCATATCCTCGAAAACCTTATAATCCACAGGCAGGTCCAAGATTCTATCCCAGTAATCCTTCTGGTAGTTATAGCCATGCATCTAGTACTTTGCCCAAACTTTCTGGTGAAAATAAAAGCCAGAATCCTTCCAAACCTTCTGGTGAAAACAGAAGCCAGAATTTTTCCAAACCTTCTGGTGAAAACAAAGACCAGAATCCCTAATCTCAATCTCAAGTAGTTTGTTATTATTGTAAAAATACAGGTCATTTGATCTCTGAGTGTTTAAAATTAAAGCGAAGGAAAGAAAGAGAAAGACAAGAGGAGCTTAAGCCTACAGGCTTGACTTCTATAAGGCCAAAACCACAGTCTTGTGTAAGGGAGGAAACTCTTTCTGATACCAAATCATCTGAGACTGATTCAGTTATGGATACTTATGAACCATTCTTATCAGATGGTTTTGTGTCACTAAATGGTGACAGTTATGCCCTTCCTACCCCTATCAAAATCTTACGAGATACTGGAGCTTCTCAATCTCTTATTCTAGCAGATACTCTGCCTTTTTCTGAGAAGACTTCTTTAGGCCAAAGTGTCCTTATTCAGGGTGTGGAATGTGGGTTTGTTAATGTTCCGCTTCATAACGTTTATTTGTCATCAGACTTGGTATCCGGTTCAGTGGCTGTTGGTTTTAGACCTTCTTTACCTTTTAAAGGTGTTCATTTATTGCTAGGCAATGACTTAGCTGGAGATAAGGTTGTGGTAAACTCACTTTTGACTTCTAATCCTTGCACTGATCAACCACCTGATCGCATTGAGCAGGAAATTCCTGATCTTTATCCGTCCTGTGCAGTCACAAGGGCTATGGCACGTAAGGCCAAGCAAACTGATGGGAAACAGGATTTTGATTTCACTGATACCTTTTTGGGTCAGTCTTTTAATGACGAGATAACAAGGTCTCTGTCTTCAAGCCTGCCTGATAAGCAGGCAGATTTTCATGAGAATAACTCATCTTTAGATCTAGGCCATGACATAATGGCCGGGTCTCAACTAGCTATAGAACAGCACAAGGATCCTGAAATTTCGCCTTTGTTTGAAAGGGCCTTAGATGAGCAGGAAGTATCTCAGGTCCCAGTTTGTTATTATGTCAAAAATGACATTCTTATGAGAAAATGGCGTCCACCAGACGTCTCAGCAGAAGACGAGTGGACTGTCAACCACCAGATAGTGGTTCCACGGGCTTACCGTCCCGAAATATTAAACTTGGCACATGAAACTCCCATGTCAGGACATTTAGGTGTAAATAAAACCTATCACAAGATTCTAAATAATTTTATTGGCCTGGGTTAAAATCAGATGTTTCTCAGCATTGTAGGTCCTGCCATACTTGCCAAATGGTAGGAAAACCCATTCAGACTATACCTAAGGCTCACTTGCAGCCTATATCTGCTTTTGATGAACCTTTCAGTCGAATAATTATAGACTGTGTGGGTCCCTTGCCCAGAACTAAGTCTGGCTGTGAATATCTTTGGACTATTATGTGTGCTTCCACACGTTTTCCTGAAGCCATTCCCTTAAGAAATATCAAAGCTAAGGCAATCGTCAAGGCCTTAGTGAAGTTTTTCACATTTGTTGGGCTCCCTAAATCTATTCAGTCAGACCAAGGCTCAAATTTTATGTCTGGAATATTTCAACAAGTAATGCATGAACTTGGCATTGTACAGTATAAGTCATCGGCCTATCATCCTGAAAGTCAAGGCGCCCTTGAAAGATTCCATCAAACAATGAAAAACGTGATAAGATCATATTGCTGTGACACAGAGAAGGATTGGGATGAAGGCATCTATCTCCTTTTATTTGCTGTAAGAGAATCTGTGCAAGAATCTCTTGGCTTCAGTCCATTTGAATTAGTATTTGGCCATACTATTCGTGGTCCTTTGAAACTTCTCAAAGAGAAATTTCTCTCCACTGATGACACCTCCCTGAATTTACTTCAGTATGTGTCCGATTTCAAAACTAGACTTTCAAAAGCTTGTGAGGCTGCTCGGACCAATCTTCAGTCAGCCCAAAGGAAAATGAAACAGCTATATGACATAGGGACAAAAGAAAGGAATTTTAAACCAGGTGATAAGGTACTAGCTCTTTTGCCTATTCCAGGAAAATCGTTGCAGGCCAGGTATTATGGTCCATACACTGTAGACAAAAAGATCAGTGACGTAAATGACATAATAAACACTCCTGGGAGGCGCAAGCTAAAGCAGCTATGTCATATTAACATGCTTAAGGAATACAAAGATAGGGACAAAACATCTTTAACATCAGTCAATCTAGTTAGCTCTGTTCCACTTAATTCATGTGACAATGACTGTGAGGATATAAATTCAGTGAAGTCGGATCCCACATCATCAAAACTTCAGAATTCTGACATTCTACGGAATCTTGACCAGAAACTGTCACATCTAGAGCCAAATCAGCGGAATGAACTGAAACAGCTGATTTTTGAATATGAACACTTATTTCCAGACATTCCAACACGGACAGACAAAATATTTCACGATGTGGACATAAATGGTTCTAAACCTGTAAAACAACACCCATACAGGATGAATCCTGTGAAACAAAAAGATCTTAAAGAAGAAGTTCAGTATCTATTAGACAATGACTTTATTGAACCAAGTCAATGGGAGTGGAGTTCTCCTTGTATTCTTGTACCAAAGCCTGATGGGACATATCGTATGTGTACAGATTTTAGGAAAGTTAATGCCTTAAGTAAAACAGATAGCTTTCCTATTCCAAGAATGGATGACTGCATTGATAACATCGGGAATGCCAAATACATAACGAAATTCGACCTTCTGAAAGGATTTTGGCAAATTCCACTTACAGATAGAGCAAAGGAGGTTTTGGCATTCACAACACCGGACGGATTATTTAACTATAAAGTCATGCCATTTGGAACGAAAAACTCTCCAGCAACATTTCAGCGCTTAATAAACATGGTAATTGCGGGGCTGGAAGGCTGCAGTGCTTATATCGATGATGCTATCATCTACAACGGCCAGTGGAATCAACATCTTGGGACTATTCGAGCATTCTTTAATAGACTGAGTAATGCCAAATTGACAATCAATCTTGCTAAAAGTGAATTCTGCCATGCATCAATCTTGCTAAAAGTGAATTCTGCCATGCAATTTTGACATTTCTAGTGCAATTTTGACATTTCTAGGTCATGTTGTAGGTCAAGGTCATGTGAAACCCATTGATATTAAAGTTGAGGCTATCTCAAATTTTCCCGTACCCACGTGCAAAAGACAGCTGATGCGATTTCTTGGTATGGCTGGTTATTACAGAATGTTCTGTAATAATTTCTCTGTCATTGCTGAGCCTTTGACAGATTTGCTCAGCAAAAGAACAAAATTCCATTGGAATGCAATATGCCAAATGCTTTTGATAAACTTAAAGCCATACTCAAGAGTGAACCAGTTCTCTTAGCACCAAACTTTGAAAAGGAGTTTAAGCTAGCTGTAGATGCTAGTGACGTAGGTGCAGGTAGTGTTTTGTTGCAGGAAGATGAAAAGGGTGTGGATCATCCAGTTTGCTACTTTTCCAAAAAGTTTAATAAGCATCAGAGAAATTACTCTACCATAGAGAAAGAGTGTTTGTCTCTGATTCTTGCTCTGCAACATTTCGAAGTTTATCTTACCGCTACTACTGCACCGATTGTTGTTTTTAGTGATCACAACCCACTGACTTTCATACATAAAATGAAAAACAAAAATCAGCGGTCGCTCAGGTGGAGTCTTATGCTACAAGAGTATAATTTAGACATAAGACATATCAGAGGGAGAGATAACATTATCCCTGATGCCCTTTCAAGAGCTTGAGCAGTGTCAGGAGTTGTGTTTTTCTTTCCTACTAAAGTGGATTGTAGATTTTATATGCTATGCTCAATATTTTATTATTCTTAAAGCAAAAGAAAGCTTTATTACATAAATCTTTCTTTTCCTCGAAGAAGGGGGGTGTTATGCATAAGAATTTATTTTTTTGATTCCCACTTTCACCCCACTGTTGACCTAATAGTGCTATAAATATATTGTTAATCTTCTTATAGAAGATTCTAGAAAACTGAGTCACAGATTAATTTCATTTATGTAAACAACATGTTTACAAGGAAAAGTACTTCAGAAACTTCTAGAAAGTTCAGGTTTGCATTATTTTTAGAAAATTACATCATCTTATTCCACAGCCCTGTGGAACATTCTAGAGAAATCTTAGGGTCTATAAAAGAGCTTGATTTTTCTCATTAAGTCAGACTTTGGAGTTTGCAGTTTGGGCTTAGAAGAAAAGTTATTTCTAATTTTTGTGTTGGATTGTTAAAGGATATCACTTTTCATTTTGGACTCTGAATTCTGTGGGATCAAGGAAAATAGATTCATTCAGTATATTTCATTCAGAGCTAAGTACATTTAATTTTCTTACTTCTACAGGTTAAAGTTAACTTGCTAATAAATTTTGTTAATTTTTTTCAAAAGGCTTGTTTGCTTTTTCTTTCTGCTACGCCTGGCTCGTAACAAGGTGGAATGAACACCCCTCTTAACCACAGTTCAAGTTAAATAAAGAAAACTGGGGTTTACAGGGTTATACAACCTGTATAATATTTTTCTTATATCTGCTCAAAAGCACAGATTTTGGGTACTCGTTTGTACCGCCTTGTCGAGGCGGTTAAAACGAGTACGTACAATCTTTGTCTAGAGTAGAAATGAGGAAACTATCAAAATTTTTATCGGAACATTTTCATTTTTGGGTGGTAAAATTGACAATATATTTGTATAGGCGTGTTTCATATTGGCAATTATAACGAAAGATGCCCCCGTAGAAACATCATGAAAAAACGCATATATAATTTTGACCCCCTTTAACCCCACTTTTATATAGTAAAACTGGCGTTTTCAGGGGTAAACATTATTTTATTCATTTCTTCTCAAAAATATAGATTGCGGGAACTCGATAGAACCGTCGAGGCGGTTCTATCGAGTTCCCGCAATCTATCCTTTTTGGGTGGTTAAATATTCCAATACACTGGTATAGGCGTGTTTTCGTAATGGTCTTTCCATTAAGCGCACTGTCAGACGCAAGCGTATGCTTTTTTGCGATTGTTGATCAAACATGCCAATATTTGACATGAGGAGCATTATATTCAAAACGCAATAAGCTTCCCCTCTTTATCACACAAGCATATTTTTTACATGTTTCAAAGATAGATTATCACCGTTTCAACCCCCTGTAGACTGCAAAATCTAACTCTAGATCGTTGTCAAGTACACTTCTTAAAAAGCTTATCAGAGCATGCGTGTGTTTCACAGCGAATACGGTATTAATTTTTTGCCTTTTCATTGGCATCTGAAGTCATGACTTTTACGTTTAACCTAATTTCTCAGAGGTCTTTATATTACGCAATGTCGTATTTGTGAACTTGGTCATTTTCCTTGTCATTTCAACTCGATTGAAATGCTTTCTTCCGCATATAGTTCTAGTGTTCCCTTACAGTGACATTAACAAACAGTGAACACCCAGATCAAACGCCGCAGAAATGTTTCGGGTTTTTTTTTTCGGCGGTAAAGTTTACAATGCATTTGTATAGGAGTGTTTTTGTAATGTATGCCTGCTGATCTGGCGCAGTGATCAGCCATCAATGACTCGAACTACTCCAGTCTCAAACACATTTTCATGGTCCCAAAGGTATTGGAGATTGTATCGATTAATTGAACTGGGTTTTAGTGACGTTTTAACCAGGCTTTTCTTTTAACCAGACTTTCCGCTAGTTATGTTTCTATAAAGGCCTGTTATTTCATGTTCGTGTTTCTTTCCCTTTGGCGTCTCTGATGGGAGGTGTGGGTTAATTAATAGGATTGCTGATCATTGCCTTCACTTCTTTTTAACGGCACTTCAAGCTAGAAGTCTGTTTGGTGTAGTGGTAATACTATTCGCCTAGAAAACCAGGGATCGCAGGACCGATCCCGGGCTTCTCCAGACTTTCGGATGAGTCTTTAAACCGAGGTACCGTCTCCGTATGACCTTAGCTATTGGTGAGACGTAAAACTTAAAACACTCACTCACGACACTTCAACCATTATTGATCATTTTGTGTCGTCTCCCGACATGGAGAAAAGATACAGACGAGATAGTAGATAAAATTCAAAAGACACGCTTAGCGAGTTCGAGTGGCCGTCCCTTGAGGCCCGTCGTGATACATTCAGGTATAGTACCTCTGGATAAAGATAAATACAGCTTCAAATCAAACAAGGGCATCAAATGTAAATAACACACAATATCGTAGGTACCTGGCCTATAGTGATGCCCTAAAGCATTATTTTTCCCCATAGCTTTTCCTCAGTGGAATAATCTTCCCTCGTCAGCGGAAGATGCAAAGTCCACAGAGGAGTTCAAAGCCCGTACAGTGTAGATTAGGACTCAGAGGTATGCGTTTTAGTATACCTCTGTTAATCAGATTGTAAATAGTTTTAAGGACTCATTCAGTGTCCTCTTTTTAAAGCTAAATTCTAAATTTAGCAACCCACCAAACTAAGGTAATGGCCAAATGTAGCCGACTCAGTATATGAAGATAGAGAGATAGAGGGATATGGGAAAAAGCAAAAAATGAAAGAAACTGAAGAAAACACCCCCACTGCTGCAAGGACAGAAGTCCATTACGGAACACGCTACAAATGCATTGTAAACTTTACGGCGGAAAACACGAAAATTTTACCGTGAAATATTGTGGTATTTTTTTCTTATTTCTGCTCAAAATATAAATTGTGGATAATCGTTAGAACCGCTTCATTAAGGCGGATCTATCTATATTTCAGAGAATAAGAAAAATAAGGTTTACCCCTGTAAACGCCAGTTTTAATATATAAAAGTGGGGTTGACGTGGTAAAAATTATTCAGGCGTGTTTTCGTGATGCCTGAAGCCCAGATTTCAAGAGATATATGACACCTTCAGCTTTGAAGCTTCACTGAATAATTTAGACGAGTCTCTGTGCCATACGTTGTTTATTGCGGATCTTAAACGAGTGTTCACCGGCCCCGACAGCTCATTTGGTAGAGTGTCCGCTCCGGGGAACGGGAGGTCACGGGTTCGATCCCGGGCCGCGACATACCAAAGTCGTTGAAAATGGTACTAGCTGCTCCTCGCTTGGCACTCAGATTTACGGGGTAGAGCTAGGACTGGTCGACCCAGTGTCAGGATAATGTGACTGGGTGTGGTATCATGTAATGTGTCTGGGACATGATACTTCAGTGAGGCGGCACTATAAAAGTGAGCATTGAGCTCCCCTGTCGCAACCAGACACCGTCGGGATATGACTGAAAAATTGTTGAAAGCGTCGTTGAACCCGAATTTACACACACAATACACGAGTGTTCATGTATTATTGAATTTATAAAACGAGGTGAGGAAAAAACGAAAAATGTGAGGCTTTGCCGAGCACAAATGCAATATTCTATTTATCGTATGACATTTAAAACGCATTTTATTCACGATCGTTTAAGAAAAATGTCAATATTCCGCCATTAGTAAACGCGACGTTGTTAAGGACGTCATACATGTAACGTAACAGGGCGTATCTATCTAATTTGCATATTTAATCCACTAGCGGACATTATTACATTCTCCGAAGCGACGTCATATAATAGAAGTATTTATATTATTACCGCTCTGCATTCTGGGTATTTTATCAGTAGGACGACATTTTGGAACGCTTTTCTAATTTCTCCAGAAACGAGGATTTGATATATATCATGCACATTGTCTCCTTGAGACAATGTTCACGGTTTGTGAAGTCCTTTTTTTCTGGGATAATTAAAAAATGTCATCAATTCGCCGTCTGCTGAATTATCCCAGAGAGTGTTAAATGATAAGCTAATAATGCCAGCTTTCCCAACTCTTAAATGTCAGCCGGTGAGTACTCGTTGGTACCGCCTTGTGGGACGGTTCTAGTAGCTGCAGTATTAGATTACCATTAATAACAGCTGCTGTACTCCCTTATTAACATACGTGTGGTTTTATGTATCCATGACATCAGTAGGAAACCGCATCTTTGACATTTTGTCATTACGAAAACACGCCTATGCAATGCATTGTAAGTTTTTACGCCGAAAAACAAGGGAAACTGCAAGATGAAAAATTGTGATATTTTTCTTATTTCTGCACAAAAATAGATTGTGGGTGCTCATTAGAACCACCTGTGTTAGGCGATTCTAACGAGTACCCACAATATATTTCAGCGAAGAAATAAGAAGCAAATATTTACACCCTGTAAAACCATGTTTTAGTATATAAAGGTGGGTTCAAGGGGGTCAAAATTATGTAGGCGTGTTTTCGTCATGGCTGTAGAGGGATCTAGGCCTTTAAGTAACTTCTCGATGAAACTCCAATCTTATCCATGAAAGGAGCCAATCTCTCAGTTTTGTACTTCCAACGCGGTTTATTTTAGTTATATGTCACGACAAGGCGTTTCTTACATAAAACCCTAAACTAACAAGCGTATAAACGCCATAATGGCTCAGAAACAGTTTAAGTGCGTATACACGACTTTTTGTAAGACACGTTTCTAAATTTTATATGATACGGTGGAAATGCTCTGTGAAGATAATGGCCTGCTCATATTTTTCTTAATAAAAGTAAATTTCTTTGCTTTATGGACAGTTTCATACATGCACATAACATGCTATTTTATCCCTTTAGAAATTGCGTCTGTCATATCTGACAGATTAAGTTAAAAGGTTGAATTTTCAAACCCTTTGATTGAAGTCACAACTCTGACATTCGCTGCTGGTTGGCCTGTGAAATATTCCATACAGGCGACGGGTCGATCATGCAAACCGTTTTTGTTAGCCTATGTTTGTTATGAATCCATGGACCTGCAGAGTTGGTTGGTTGGTTGGTTGATTTGAGGTTTAACGTCCCCGTCAACACTGTAAAGGTCATTTTGGAGACGTTGCTTCCAATTTTGTGGGACTTTTACCCGACATTGAG
Organism: Lucinisca nassula; assembly: GCA_963580285.1. NCBI lineage: Eukaryota > Metazoa > Mollusca > Bivalvia > Lucinida > Lucinidae > Lucinisca > Lucinisca nassula. Next base: position 99,652,887 of record OY757019.1, read on the forward strand.
ATGAAATGACATCTCAAGACCTGTCGCCTAATGAAACCAATAGGGTTTTTAGCATGGACGGTCCGCCTCGCACCGCGGTTCCTGGACAGGCTTAGATCCTCTAAGCGGTTTACCAGTACTAGTGTGCGGGCCGGATACAGCTCTGCGTGGAAACATCATGCAGCCCATATATTTCTTCAAGCCCCTATGGGCGGGGGCTTGGACCTGAAGAGTAATATCCATTGATCGTTTAACCGCGATATTACGCGTTTTAGGGCTCCATAAGAGCCACACAAACTTGCTAGCAAACGAAATAGAATTAAGACTATTCTTATGAGAGTATTTTTTTTTTTTTTTTTTTTTTTTTTTTTTTTTTGTTTTGGTTTTACGGCCCTTTCAAGATTATTTCTTTCATATCGAGCCGATCGTTAATCAGAGGTTGGCGAAAACCGGATTACCCGGGGAAAAACCACCTGACCTTCCATTGCAGAACTTGATATGAGAGTGGTAGTGTTTTGTTTTGTTGTGTTAGTTGTTTAACATCGTTTTGTTGTAAATAGATACGTATGTTTGTATACTTGGGCCATGTTCTTTCTTGCTAAAACCACCCTCGTCTATCTTGACGCACGCTGCCTTTGGATGTGTATGAAACAGAATTTGATTGTGTGCGAGTTCAACTTCCGCTCCCCGGAAATCATTCTATTTGCATTTATTCACCATATTTGCATTGTTTGCTGGCTCACAGCTTGCACATTGTCAATATTGGAAAACAGATAACCAGACCCCCTTTCAAGGTCAGGGGAGGGAGTCTGGGTACCTGTTTTTCCAACACTGATAACTTTCAGAAAAGGAACCAGCAGAAAATGCAAATAAGGTGAATTTATTGCTCGTATATGTATGAGGAGATTTCAGTAATATACATCCAACAGTATAACCATGTCGATAGCACTGGATCCATTTATGCGCAAATGATATAGATAAAGCATATATGAGGATTTTATCATAAACAGTGCAACAAACTGATTTGTTGGGCTTTCGCCACTCGGCTTCCTCAGAGGTCAGCATTTACCACATTGAAATACACACAAGGGACATGAAAAATACAAAATCAATTATTTCAAAACACAGACATTGTTTCATGGAAGGTAAACATTTGCTATGGTCACCCCATGACGGGGCCCATAAGTGAAAGGCTAAATACATAGTATTCATTTCCGAACAAACACACCGCTGCAAATGACTAAACAGGTGGAGCGTATTTTTTTATCAAAGAAGATAATTCAAATACTATACACAAATTATTTCAAACAAATTATTTTAGCCAAATTATTTCCAATGAAAAGAAGCGTTCGTTTCTGAAGTTGGGTAAGAATCTTTTTAAAGATTTTTCCTGTAACTGAATTTATCATATGACGTCGGGTCTGAAAGTGTAATAACGCTATGTAATATTTTCGATAATCCACTAGTGGATTAAATATGCAAATTAGCTAGATACGTCCCGTAACGTTACATGTACGACGTCATTAACGACGTCGCGTTTACTAACGGCGGAATATTGACATTTTTGTAAACAATCTTGAATAAAATGAGTTTAAAATGTAATATGATAAATAGAATCTTGCATTCGTGTTCATGTATTATTGAATTTATTAAACTCGTTGAGGAAAAGGGATAAAATGCTCGGCACAGCCTCGCATTTTATCCCTTTCCCTCAACTCGTTTGATAATTCAATAATACATGAACACCCATGTAAGATCCTCTATTAAAGACTTTTCCTGTAACTGAATGTGTAAAACACGCGGATGTGAGAGGTCGTGTCCGTATACCTGCGAAGTAAACTAGTAAGAAAAGGTCACTCAGGAAAGGCCACAATCCAAGAAAGCAGCCGTCTCAAGTCACCTATAGAAAGTGACACGGAGGCAGACACAAACAGACGAAACACGAACCAACGACACAAAGCCAAATAACAGTTACATGTAAGACACTGCAAAAGAGCGACCGCCTTTGGACGGTCAGTAGTAAAACTACTGGGAGTAGTAAAACTACTGGGAGGGGGGATAACTCCGGAGTTCATGAAATTTCAATCCCCGCCCTCAGTTCCAGTACAGTATCAAACAAAACAACAATAACAAATTGATCCGCATGGAGGCTTTCCAGCTCAACAGTGAGTCATGATAAAATACATGGTAAAATGATTATGTACAGATTAAAATTATCATGAATCAGGGTTGAAAACTCAACAACAATCCGATGTCAGAGCCGAAGAAAACACCAGTTAGATCACGGAGGGTCGAATCCAGGAAATATCCCGCCCACCCTTCCCGAATACAAAGGATTTAGGGTGGGACTGTCATCAAAGAGTCCAGAGTCCGGCCCACCGCCGTTTGGTTTTTGTTTGATTTGAGGTTTAACGTCCCCGTCAACACTGTAAATGTCATTTTGGAGACGTTGCTTCCAATTTTGTGGGACTTTTACCCGACATTGAGATGAAATGACAACTCAAGCCCTGCCGCCTAATGAAACCTATAGGGTTTATAAGCATGGACGGTTCCAACGCGCACCGCTTTCCCTGGGCAGACTTAGATCCTCTAAGCGGTTTACCAGTACTCGTGTGCAGGTTGGCTTTAGCTCTGCGTGGAAACATCATGCAGCCCATCTATTTCTTCAAGCCCCGATGGGCGGGGGCCGCGGACCACCGCCGTGCAACCAAAGAGCGAAGCAAAGTTCTCTACTGTAAAAGGGTCGACAACCTAACACGCGGTCTGTTGCTATAACCACTGTTCTTGTATTTAACAACAATGTTCCTGACCAGAAAAAGTATCACTACCTAGTATTCTTATGAATTTATAAACTAAATCCCCATAAAACTCAGGTTCCGACAGTCCCTGTTGCAGAAGTGTCTTCAAAGAAATGCCACATTTAGAAATAATGTCGACGATAAAATTTTGAAAACGTTTTGCGCAGTTTATGATACCGATAAAGGCTATCAGAAGGTTTTAGAAGTTTAGCTGTTAAATTATGTTGCGATCATTAAAGTCATCAACATGACAGCAAACTCTAGCAAAACGAATAAGCTGTGAAACATAAGCCCCATAAGACATAGCCTAAGGGACGCCACTATCCAAGAAAGGAAAATGTACACTTCCAACATTAAAATCATCTCTTTAATCATAAATTTTGGAAGAGACAGTGCCATTAGAGACTGTCAAAAGTAAACCCAAAAAATGGCACTTCAGCGTCATCAGAATAAGCCTTATTTAACTTTAATTCTTTTAGATAAATTCTGTCAACCATTTCATCAAAATAAACATTTAAATATGTAAAAGATCGCCCAAATATCGAGAGGTAGAGTTTTGTTTGTTTAATTTTAGGTTTAACGTCCCCGTCAACACTGTAAAGGTCATTTTGGAGATGTTGCTTCCAATTTTGTGGGACTTTTACCCGACATTGAGATGAAATGGCATATCAAGCCCTGCCGCCCAATGAAACCAATAGTGTTTATAAGCATGGACGGACCGAATCACACCTTGCCTGGACAGGCCCTGATCAGTCGCCGCGTTTGGGTTCGTCTGATCTGTACATGCACTGTTTGCTAAGGTACCCCTTTAGGTGTTTCCCTGTATACAATGGGTGAAAAAGGTATATCACTGTAGACCCAGCATTTCTCTATATAAAGTGGGGTTTAGAGGGATGCTCATTGTACGGACTTGTAAACGTGGTATCAAGCCCATTTAAAATCGATAAACACTATAGTGCGGAACCCGGGAAGGGATTTTTTTTTTAAATATGTTGTGCGAACAAGATATTATGTTGTCTGCATAAGATAATATCTTGTGTGCACAAGATAATATGTTGTCCGAACAAGATAATATCTTGTCCACGCAAGCTAATATGTTGTCCGAACTAGATAATATATTGCCCGCACAAGATATTATCTTGTGCGCACAACATATTAAAAAATAAAATTTTATGTCCCTTCACGGTTTCACGGGTACTATAGGAAAGAATTCTTTTTTTTTTGTACGAGTAGTCTTATTCTGATAGAGGAGGCAAACGTTTTTGAAACAATTTTTCAAAATTACTCTTATTCAATATTTCGGCCAGAGGCCTTTATCAAGAAAAAAAAACGGGTACTTTAAAGCCAACTGCATTGTCTTTTCCACCATTTTAACTTGTATACAACAAGATATTAGTATACAAGTTAAAATGGTGGACAAGAGACAATGTAGTTGGCTTAAAAGTACACGTTGTTTTCTTGATAAAAGCCTCTGGCCGAAATATTGCATAAGAGTAATTTTGAAAAATTGTGTTATTGATAATTCCCTACGGAATTCCATTCAAAATTCTGTTTTTGAAACAACTGTTTCTGTGTATGGTGTAAAGCAGTCCGTGTCACAAAATACACATAGAGCATGCGTGTAACTGGGTTCCCAATGATTACATCAGTGCATTTGTTTAAAATTATTCCACCGTAATATACATGCTTGTTTTCTTTTTTTTTTTATTTGAAGTTTTAACGTCCCATTCAACACTGCAGATGTCATTTTGGAGACGTTGCTTCCAATTTTGTGGGACTTTTACCCGACATTGAGATAAAATGACATCTCAAGCCCTGCCGTCCTATGAAACCAATAGGGTTTATAAGCATGGACGGGCCGTCTCGCACCGCTTTGCCTGGGCAGGCATAAATCCGCTAAGTGGTTTACCAGTACTTGTTTGCGGACGGTTTCAGCTCTGCGTGGAAGCATCATGCAGCCCATCTATTTATACAAGCCCCTATGGGCGGGGGCCGGTACTATACATGCAGTACTAAGTAAAAATCACTCACTGTAGACATCCTTTGTCTGTAGCTTAATACAGAAAACATTCGTATGTGTATGACACTATCTAAACGATACATAACCCTTTTTGTACCAAATGGAATCTTCCTCCTTATATATAGCAGGAGTCCATTTCCAAATTTAGGGATGTCAGGTTGTGTTTTCTTCAAAATATATTTGGGAAATGGCTTAACTTTTCGCAAACAGTGGAGGCCCTGATCAAACGCCGCGTTCTGTGGCGTCTGATCTGGGCCTGCAATGTTTGCCCTGGTACCACGTTTGTAGTTTCCGGTACTAAATGGGTTAAGGGATAATTTGGCAATTAAGTATTTACGGAAATAATACTTAGTTGATGGTAATTCAAGCAGTGATGACTAACGACCAGGAAGACAGCACATTAAAGGTTTTCTTCTGTTCTGTTCAGTTATCAATGTAATGGCCACTCTTTCTAAGACCTCGTTTGAAATCGGGAATATCAAGGAATGTTTTTTTCTTTTTACTTTTTTTTTCTTGTATAAGATTTCGGGCTTTATTTTTGCGTTGTTAGTCCTTACCCGAAACAGAAGTTTTTTTTAACCGTCATGAAATACCAGAAGGGGAAATGACTCAATAAATAGAGGATCTTACATGAGTGTTCATGTATTATTGAATTTATTAAACGAGTTGGGGAAAATAGATAAAATGCGGGGCTTTGCCGAGCGTTTTATCTCTTTTCTTCAACGAGTTTAATAAATTTAGTAATACAGGAGCACGAATGCAAGATTCTATTTATCATATATGACATTTAAAACGCATTTTATTCACGATTGTTTAACAAAAATGTCAATATTTCGCCATAAGTAAAGGCGACGTCGTTAATGACGTCGTACATGTTACGTTATGGGGCGTATTTAAGTAATTTGCATATTTAATCCACTAGTGGATTTTCGAATTTATTACATTACGTTATTACACTCTCAGACGCGATGTCATATGATAAATGTTTTCCATGCAGGATACATGTTAAACTAGAAAAAGTGTCCATAGGACACGGATGCCCCCGCCAAATGCCATTCATAAAAAATATTCCAAATGTACTTCAAATCAATCATAAATTATATTAAAATCATAAATGTAGGCGGTAGAGCAACGACAAAGTTTTTCTAAAAATAGCCACAGTGACCTTGACCTTGAGGTCATGACCTTGAAAGTCAAAGCAACTTGAGATATTATCATAAGAAACATTTGTGTGAAGTTCTATTAACATCCATCAATAAATATAGGCACTAGAGCGATGACAAAGTTTTTCTAAAAATAGCCACAGTGACCTTGACCTTGAAAGTTGAAATAGCTCAAGATATCGTCATAAGGAACATTTGTGTGAAGTTATACTGAAATCGGTGAAGAAATGTAAGCGCTAGAGTCATGGCAAAGTTTTTCTAAAAATAGCCAAAGTGACCTTGACCTTGAAAGTCAAACTTCCTCAAGGTATTGTCATAAGGAACATTTGTGTGAAGTTATATTGAAATCAGTGAAGAAATGTAGTCACTAGAGCGATGACAAAGTTTTTCTAAAAATAGCCATTGTGACCTTGACCTTGAAAGTCGAAATGGCTTGAGATATTGTCATAAGGAACTTTTGTGTGAAGTTATATTGAAATCGGTGAAGAAATATAGGCGCTAGAGTGATGACAAAATTTTTCTAAAAATAGCCACAGTGACCTTGACGTTGAAAGTCGAAATCACACGAGATATTGTCATAAGGAACATTTGTGTGATGTTATATTGTAATCAGTTAAGAAATGTAGGCGCAAGAGCGATGACAAAGTTTTTCTAAAAATAGCCACAGTGACCTTGACCTTGAGGTCATGACCTTGAAAGTCGAACTCGCTCGAGATATTGTCATAAGAAACATTTGTGTGAAGTTAAATTGAAATCAGTGAAGAAATGTAGGCGCTGGAGCGATGACAAAGTTTTTCTAAAAATAGCCACAGTGACCTTGACCTTGAGGTCACTACCTTGAAAGTCTAACTCGCTCGAGAATTTTTTGTAAGGAACATTTGTGTGAAGTTATAATGAAATTGGTGAAGAAATGTAGGCGCTACAGCGATGACAAAGTTTTTCTAAAAAAAGCCACAGTGACCTTGACCTTGAGGTCATGACCTTGAAAGTCGAACTTGCTCGAGATTTTTTATAAGGAACATTTGTGTGAAATTATGCTTTATCCCCCCTCACAACTATGTTATGCGAGGGGATAAAAATATTACAAATGTACTTCAAATCAATCATAAAATATATGCATCAAGGGCAGATAATCCAAAAACCAAAAATGCAAGAGTTGTCTTCCTTGTTCATGACACATCGTCTCAGTGTGATGAATGCACCTGTGAAGTTTCATGAATATATTCCATATGGTTTGGGAGTTATGGCCCGGACACGGTTAACTATTTGGTACTAAGACAAGGGCAGATAATTCAAAAACCAAAAATGCAAGAGTTGTCTTCTTTGTTCATGGCACATCGTCTCAGTGTGATGAATGCACCCGTGAAGTTTCATGAATATATTCCATACGGTTTAGGAGTTATGGCCCGGACACGGTTTACTATATGGTACTAAGTCAAGGGCAGATAATTCAAAAACCAAAAATGCAAGAGTTGTCTTCCTTGTTCATGACACATCGTCTAAGTGTGATGAATGCACCTGTGAAGTTTCATGAATATATTCCATACTGTTACATGTGGGTTTACGGCGTCCCGCAAACCCTCATGCTGACAAGACAACCGAGCGTGATCTCTGACAGGTGTACGGGCAGCTGTGGGGTAAGGCACAAGAAAGATATTAAATGAATGACATGAATTATTTACAGTATCTACATTTAACACTTACTAACACAAAACATCACAATTTGTTGCTTCTGTAGCCAACTCACGACGTCCGCTCCGAAGGCAAAACAATGTTCTGTGCTCGGAACGGGTGACGTGAATACCTACAGAAGCAAACAACAAAAACATCAACAAAAACAAAAAAAGAAACAACACAAGACGCGACTGGCCAGTTTATAACTTTGGGTGAATCCCCCTCTCGCGTGAAACTTCCTCTCGCGAACTAGTGCAAACTGCACACTAGTCTATCGACATAGTTGCCGATCACAGATTTGCCGATCACAGGTTTAGCGATCGACCGAATATCCTGCAGGTTAGTTGACCTCTTTCATGGTCTCACATTTGTTGACAATGAACAATGATTCTGATTCGGGTATTCGCTGATTACGGCGGTCTGTCCGCCCTTGCTGGACCCTAATGCCTAGCGTCGTACCAGTACCTGCTGATATGAAGCAGGGAGCAGCAGGTCACACATTGTTGTGCCTGCAAATTACGATATCTGGACTAAGACACGAGTCACAAAACATACATGCTATATCATGATCCCCCTCCCGGAGAAGTAAGAATATGCTCATGCATATACCGTTATTGCGCATGCGCCGACCAGACATACAGGCTGATTAGTGCATGCGACAAATAACCGTACAGCAGAACTCAACTTGACTGTGCATCAAATTATCAGCACCAAGCGCTTGACACAATAATACTCAAAGTTCATGTTTCCTTACTGAGCACTACAGAAATCAATTAATGCTCACTACTACTGAGCATAATACTCATCAAATTTGTGCTCACTACATTATCACAAGTAAGAGGCAATTGAACAGACCACGCCTTTGCGCTACCTGGTCAGCTGCCAATTACAGGAAACATAACAATCTCTATTTCATATCCTTCTCCGCGACACGGCTCACAAATATAGCTATTCACAAATTCAATACATTAATAACAGATAGAAACTACAACAGAAGATTTTCATCTATGATCCACAACATTTGTTAGTGTCTCATAAGGGCCAACACTGTTTGCCGTAAATTCTCTCTGTATTTGGTAGGCACCCCGTCACAACCGTCCTCGCGACGCCGATGACGCAGCTGACGTCATCCCCGCCGCTTAGGCCGTCATGACGTGTGGCGACCAAATTCTCCCACTTATCATCATCACGTTCTTTATATGTACATACATGCACAAACTGAGTTTTCAGACAAAAACGGCATCATTACAAAATGAACTCGTAATTCTTCTTGAACAAAATTATTTCTAATCAACGTGAACATGCTTGTAAAATAAAATTCATTACGGTTCATCATCACGGATAACCCAACAGGCTCTTGTAAGAGTTTGCCCTGATGATGAAGATATGGTTAAACCCGTCTTAAGTTTACGTCCCCTCTACACCTAATATCACATTGGGACGGAACCACGGTTTTCTAACCACAGCTAGTCAAAAGTCATGGATCAAACAAGTGACCCGGCGTTTATTAATTACATTCTACAAAAGTGGTCTAAAAGCCTAAATGAATCTAGAATGAGCGGGTGTCCAAACTTTACGTCTCACCAACATCTAGGGTCAGCATGAGACAGGACCTCACTTAGAAAGACTCATTCTACTACTGGAGAAGCCTGGGATCAATCCTGCGACGTCTAGCTGGCAAAGCTAGTAGCCTAATCACTACAGGCCACAACAGTGAATTCAGAATAGGCTTCAGAAAGTTGGGGTATACTAGAAGTAAACCCCTCCAAAACCTACAAGCATGTTCATACACAAATAATACTAAACATAGATTTAACATACCTTTCAATATACTTTCTATTTCCCGACACAATGTTGTAGGTACATGTTACAACTTGACCTGCTGCTAAAGTGTTCGTTTTTCTCAGGGTTTATATATCTATGAATACTACCAGAAAATCATGCCTACTCATATTACCTTGCTCAATTCGTGGCGAGGTGGAGATACCGGCCACAAATAAAGCTAGATAGCAAAATCGAGTAGATAATGGATTTGCGTTCAAATAGTATATTTCCCATAGGAAAAATTGATGAAACGACCCTATAAATCAATGACATGACTCCTGTCAAAACGAACACCCACACAACACGTGACGGGAATAAAAATCATATATGGCACAATTTGGCGGTTGGCGATTTTTAGGCAAATTCTATAGGACTCAGCCTTATAGCGGCCCCCTGTATTGTAAAACAGCTCTCTATAAACCACTCATGCATACATCGTATGATATGTGCATGACTTGTTCATGGAGCAGCACAGTTTGCGTACCATATTTCACCTAAAATATTTCACTCGCACCGCCCTACCATATACCTACTAAAATAATTTAGATGTGCATAAGCACCAGAGAGGTTTCCTATTCCATCTCGTAACAAAGGTTTCCCCTTTTGGAGAAAAAACAATCAGAAATGTTTTTTCTTTGTGTACAGAGATGGAATAGGATGAACCTATCTAAACAAGACAGCTATTTTTCACAACAACCGTGCGAAGAATTACCTACTAAGGTAGTCTGCCCCCAAATTTTCTTGGCCCCGAATTGCAATAATCCGAAATCTATACGGCTGTAGTTTCATTGCCCAACGCATAATTCGAGGATTGAGAACTTTTGCTGTTTGCATATAAGACAAGGGCTTGTGGTCTGTCTCAAGCAAGAATTCTACTCCGTAAAGATACTTGCGAAATTTCTCAACACCCCAGATAATAGCCAAACATTCCTTCTCTATCACAGAATAGTTTTTCTCACGAGGCAAAAGTTTCTTGCTGGCATAAGCAATGGGAAGTCGTCCTTCCCCTTCAAATTCTTGGAGCAAAACGGCTCCTATACCAACATCAGAAGCGTCCGTCCGGAGTATGAACGGATTCCCATCATGAAAGATAGGAAGACAAAGAATAGGACTAGACGTGAGTCTATTCTTCAGGGTCTGGAAAGCCTTTTCATGATGGTCCTGCCAGTCTGTGATCTTGTTAGGTCTACTTTTCTTAGTTAAATCTGTCAAAGGGGAAGCAATAGATGAGAAATTTGGAATGAAACGGCGGTAGAAACCAGCCAACCCAAGAAATGACTTTATTTGTCTCTTAGTAGAAGGTCGAGGAGCATCCTTTATAGCTTGTATCTTGTCTTCTTGCGGTCTTACTGACTGAGCAGCTACACTGTGACCAAGACATTCGATACTGCTATACCCAATCATACACTTGGAAGGTTTTGCCGTCAACTTGGCTGTCCTAAGTCTATCCAAAACTTCACGTAATGACGTCAAGTGGTCTTTCCAAGTTTCGGTAAAGATCCACATATCATCGACGAAGCTATCAACGTTAGAAAGTTCGGACAGAATCATTCTTATCAACCTGCAAATTGTTGCTCCTGAGTTTACCAAACCGAAGGGCATAGTTTTGAATTGAAACAAGCCTTTGGGGGTTTCGAACGCAGTTAGGGGTTTTGCCTTAGACATTCTATTTATAACCTCCTCTATATTTGGCATTGGTTCTGCATCGAACTCCGTCACTTTATTAAGTTTACGGAAGTCAATGCAGAACCGCACCGAACCATCTTTTTTAGGGACAAGTACTACAGGGGATGAGTATGGAGATATTGATGGCTCAATAACTCCTAAATCTAACATATCTTGAATTTCCTTTTCCATTACATCCCGTACTTTATATGGTATTGCATAACCTTTTGACCTCACTGGTTCCGACGTCAGCAACTTTATGTCGTGTTCTATTTGGTCAGTTCGTCCTGGTACACTGGACAGTACGTCCGGGTATTCTTTTATCAACGTCTCTATTTCTTTACGCTGATCCTTCGTTAACATTTCTGAAATATTGACGTCCTTAAACGTCTCTGGTTGCTTTGCAGTAGGAAAAGCGCAATCTTCCAATGAGAATTCGTCAACGTCATCATTTTCAGTTGACGGAATGGACTCTACAGAAAGCAAGCAATGTGACGTCACATTCTGACGTTCCACATATTGCTTCAGTATGTTAGCGTGATATGTGTTAACATTTCCATTGACGTCAATCTTATAATCCATTCTGTTCACTACCTCAACCACTTCATAAGGACCTTTCCATTGAAGCAATAATTTATTACTATCTGTCGGTAGTAACAACAGCACTTTATCGCCGACGTCAAATTTACGCGACCTCGCGCCTTTATCATAATAAGCTTTCTGCTTAATCTGAACCTTCTTTAAATTATCACGCGCTAATTTGCATGTCTGCTCTAACCGTTCCCTAAGCTCAATAACGTATTGGTACGTCGAAAGAACTTGCTCATCGCGTACCTCTTCAGCCCATAATTCTCTTAATATTGCCATTGGACCTCTGACGTTACGTCCATATAACAACTCAAAAGGGGAGTATCCTAAAGACTCTTGTGGGACTTCCCTCACCGCAAATAATAAAGTTGGAAGATATTTATCCCAATCTTTTGGACGTTCAGCACACATGCGACGTAACATCTGCTTTAACGTAGCGTGGAAACGCTCTGTCAGTCCGTTGCAAATTGGGTGTCTCGGACTACACGTTAACTGTTGAAGAGAAAGAAGTCTGCTGACTTCCTTCAGTACCTCAGCAGTAAACTGTGATCCACAATCAGTCAACATTTCATCAGGAATGCCAACCCTACTAAACATTTCAATAAGCGCTTCCGCGACACGTTCCGTCTCAATACTCGGTAAAGCTATCGCCTCTGGATACCTTGTCGCATAATCTATCATGGTTAAAATATACCGAGATTTCCTATCAGATCGAGGCTCAATTGGACCAACTATGTCCACTGCCACCCTCTTAAATGGCGTATCAATCAATGGCATTTTTCCTAGAGGTACTTTAGTGACCCGACCTTTCTGAATATGTCTCTGACAAATATCACAAGATTTACAAAATCTAGCGACATCACCGCAAATACCGGGCCAGTAAAACTCAGTTACAACTCTATCCAATGTCTTCCTAATACCCATATGTCCAGACATAAGCGTTTCATGAGCCAGTTTCAACACCTTTCCTCGGAAACTCTGAGGGACCACAAGTTGGAAAGAGACTTTGTTACCCTTGGTGAACTCCCTATATGCCAAACCCTTTTTCTCAATAAAACCTAGTTTCACCTCGGTTTAAACCACGACTCACAGTCTTGTTCCCAGATACAACCCTTTTCCTGATGTTTTCCAAAGTTGGATCATCAACCTGAGTTTGATTGAAAGCCTCCTTGTCATCGTTAATGATCTGATCGGGAACCTTAAGTTTTCTGTAAGGCTTCTCATCCTGCCTAGTTTGAGACCTAGTTACAGCCGCAGCTGAGAAATGAGACATATCAGGAAGTTTTGATCCATCAATGTTACCGATAACCAAATCGTACAACGTATCATCCATACACAAAGCTTCAGTTTTCCCAGTGAAAAAAGGACAATCAATGTCAATCATTGCCAAAGGATACCTTTGTGTGGATTCATCAATCAACGTAACATTTGATTCCTTCCCTATTAACTGACTATCCGAAACCAAACTTCTCCGAACGACACAGCCTGTACACCCAGTACTTCTTAATACAACCACCTTTTTATTATTAACCAATCCTTGTGCCGTCGGTAACCTTGCCTTTAAGAAGTAACAGACACCTTCCCTAGTTTCCTTACTACACTCCTCCCTATCCGAAATCAAAGGATCACCAACCTTATTTTCAAAAATACTTCCAATCTCATCACCTTTCCTAGTTACTTCCGTCTGACAAAAACTAACTTGGTGTGCTGCGCCACGTGGTGTGCTATTATTCTTACCGCGTCCGCGAAAAGACCCTCTAAAATTACCACGACCACGTGTATAACCACGACCTACATTCTGCGTATTCTCATTCTTAACCTGAGAACCTTGAGTCTCTACGCGCGTGTTAAAATTTTCCTTAACACCGCTATCCCCAACTCCAGTTGCTCCTACCTCTGCGCTATACAATTGTTTCCTGTCGGGGTTCTTAAAACATTTAATTGTTAAATGCCCCTTACCGCATATGCTACACTTGATATCCGGTCTTCCACTCGGTTTGTTCGAGTCAACTTTGTCCTGTTTACCCTGCGCTGTGCCTCTATTATCGCGTTGCCCCTTATTAATGCAACTATATACGCCCCCGCGCGCTTCTGCAAACAAATCTGCCTCCCTAGCCATTTCATCTAAATTACCAAACTGTTTTGGCTTCAGATGTACATACAGTTCTCTATTACATGACTCCAGGAACTGATCCCTTGCCATGAAATCACAGACAGCCGGAAAAGATTTTTCTATCTTTGCCATATTAAGCCATTTTTCTAAATAACTTCTCAGTCTACTACTGAACTGTATGAACGTTTCTGATTTCTCGGGCCTACTATAACGAAACTGCTTCCTAAATCCGCGCTCTGTCATGTCAAAATTCTTTAATAAAGCGTCCTTTAACTTTTCATAATCCGCCGCATCCTCATTAGACAACCGGTCATATACATCAAGTGCGCGCCCTTTGAGCAATGCACTTAAATACGCGGCCCAAACACTCTTATCCCATTTATTAGCCGTAGCATATTTCTCAAACCTAGATAAATAACTATCCATTTTATCTTTACCCTCTTCAAAATAAGGTAACTTAGGATCCCGGGCATGAGCCACCTTCTCAGCTTTTTGCTTTTCCAATTCTAGCTCGAGCTTCGCGCTCTGCATTTCTAACTGATTCCTTAATTCTTGGTGCTGTAGCTCAAACCCATGTTTTATTTGTTCTAAATGGGCCTCACTAATCTCTTTTGCCTCCCTTTCAGTCTTAATGCGTGCCATTTCAAGTTCCTTATTAACATTCAACATAGCTAGTTCATGTGCCCTTTCCTTTTCTTTTTCAGCCCTTTCCTTTTCCTCTAACTTAGCTAGTTCATGTACCCTTTCCTTTTCCTTTTCCTCAGACCTTAACCTTTCTAAATCCCTTTGCTCTTGCCTTTCTGCCCGCTCAATATCTTGCTGCTCTTTAACAAAACCTTGTAACTCCTTCCCCACATAACCTAAGTCCTTTCCCATTTGCATTAAACGCTCCATTATTGATAACGTAAATCTCACGTTACTATCAAAACCACTATAAACTGATCAGTTATGATCAGTGATGATTGAATGGGCTTAACTAAAACGTTAAGATATGTGTTATACGCGTTAATCTAACTAAAACGTTAGTTATTAAAGCACACGCGATTTGAAATGTCAAATGCTTTCAGCAAAGTATGACGTTGCGCACTGGTAGTCTAATATGACGTCATAAACTGACGACGTTTACAGTAAAATGCTACAATCCGAAGTTTCATCACATTACAAAACTCCGATCACAACAAGTCATCATTAATGTTTCTATTACGTCATACCTAACCTCAAGCCACAGCGTAAATATTAACGCTACCGTTATGTTAACATCAGTAAATTGTTAACGTCACTACGTCAGAACCATGTGTGGGTAAGATCAATTAGTAACTCCAGTTTAACTTAGAATGTCAGGTAACACAATTAAGTGGGGTCTACTTAAATTTTTCGTTACCAAGAAAAAGTGGGGTTTGCCTTGCCTTCCTGCTCAGAAATTATCGACTGGTCAGTATCCATTCAGTTGAATACATGGGTTTCGCACTTCATCAACGCAGGAAGGAAGATTAAAGTTAATTTCTAAATGTGGCTGTCAATGCATTTTTTTTTTAAAGTTGATGATTCAGAGTATCAATGTGCTGTTCCACAGCCGGGAACACCAGCCAGAGATCAAATCCTCACTTCACTGACACCAAATGTTACATGTGGGTTTACGGCGTCCCGCAAACCCTCATGCTGACAAGACAACCGAGCGTGATCTCTGACAGGTGTACGGGCAGCTGTGGGGTAAGGCACAAGAAAGATATTAAATGAATGACATGAATTATTTACAGTATCTACATTTAACACTTACTAACACAAAACATCACAATTTGTTGCTTCTGTAGCCAACTCACGACGTCCGCTCCGAAGGCAAAACAATGTTCTGTGCTCGGAACGGGTGACGTGAATACCTACAGAAGCAAACAACAAAAACATCAACAAAAACAAAAAAAGAAACAACACAAGACGCGACTGGCCAGTTTATAACTTTGGGTGAATCCCCCTCTCGCGTGAAACTTCCTCTCGCGAACTAGTGCAAACTGCACACTAGTCTATCGACATAGTTGCCGATCACAGATTTGCCGATCACAGGTTTAGCGATCGACCGAATATCCTGCAGGTTAGTTGACCTCTTTCATGGTCTCACATTTGTTGACAATGAACAATGATTCTGATTCTGGTATTCGCTGATTACGGCGGTCTGTCCGCCCTTGCTGGACCCTAACGCCTAGCGTCGTACCAGTACCTGCTGCTATGAAGCAGGGAGCAGCAGGTCACACATTGTTGTGCCTGCAAATTACGATAACTGGACTAAGACACGAGTCACAAAACATACATGCTATATCATGATCCCCCTCCCGGAGAAGTAAGAATATGTTCATGCATATACCGTTATTGCGCATGCGCCGACCAGACATACAGGCTGATTAGTGCATGCGACAAATAACCGTACAGCAGAACTCAACTTGACTGTGCATCAAATTATCAGCACCCAGCGCTTGACACAATAATACTCAAAGTTCATGTTTCCTTACTGAGCACTACAGAAATCAATTAATGCTCACTACTACTGAGCATAATACTCATCAAATTTGTGCTCACTACATTATCACAA
The DNA here is from genome assembly GCA_963580285.1 of Lucinisca nassula. Classification (NCBI taxonomy): domain Eukaryota; kingdom Metazoa; phylum Mollusca; class Bivalvia; order Lucinida; family Lucinidae; genus Lucinisca; species Lucinisca nassula. Next base: position 99,669,292 of record OY757019.1, read on the forward strand.
GTAAGAGGCAATTGAACAGACCACGCCTTTGCGCTACCTTGTCAGCTGCTAATTACAGGAAACATAACAATCTCTATTTCATATCCTTCTCCGCGACACGGCTCACAAATATAGCTATTCACAAATTCAATACATTAATAACAGATAGAAACTACAACAGAAGATTTTCATCTATAATCCACAACATTTGTTAGTGTCTCATAAGGGCCAACACTGTTTGCCGTAAATTCTCTCTGTATTTGGTAGGCACCCCGTCACAACCGTCCTCGCGACGCCGATGACGCAGCTGACGTCATCCCCGCCGCTTAGGCCGTTATGACGTGTGGCGACCAAATACTCCCACTTATCATCATCACGTTCTTTATATGTACATACATGCACAAACTGAGTTATCAGACAAAAACGGCATCATTACAAAATGAACTCGTAATTCTTCTTGAACAAAATTATTTCTAATCAACGTGAACATGCTTGTAAAATAAAATTCATTACAGTTCATCATCACGGATAACCCAACAGGCTCTTGTGAGAGTTTGCCCTGATGATGAAGATATGGTTAAATCCGTCTTAAGTTTACGTCCCCTCTACATCTAATATCATATTGGGACGGAACCACGGTTTTCTAACCACAGCTAGTCAAAAGTCATGGATCAAACAAGTGACCCGGCGTTTATTAATTACATTCTACAAAAGGGGTCTAAAAGCCTAAATAAATCTAGAATGAGCGGGTGTCCAAACTTTACGTCTCACCAACATCTAGGGTCAGCATGAGACAGGACCTCACTTAGAAAGACTCGTTCTACTACTGGAGAAGCCTGGGATCAATCCTGCGACGTCTAGCTGGCAAAGCTAGTAGCCTAATCACTACAGGCCACAACAGTGAATTCAGAATAGGCTTCAGAAAGTTGGGGTATACTAGAAGTAAACCCCTCCAAAACCTACAAGCATGTTCATACACAAATAATACTAAACATAGATTTAACATACCTTTCAATATACTTTCTATTTCCCGACACAATGTTGTAGGTACATGTTACAACTTGACCTGCTGCTAAAGTGTTCGTTTTTCTCAGGGTTTATATATCTATGAATACTACCAGAAAATCATGCCTACTCATATTACCTTGCTCAATTCGTGGCGAGGTGGAGATACCGGCCACAAATAAAGCTAGATAGCAAAATCGAGTAGATAATGGATTTGCGTTCAAATAGTATATTTCCCATAGGAAAAATTGATGAAACGACCCTATAAATCAATGACATGACTCCTGTCAAAACGAACACCCACACAACACGTGACGGGAATAAAAATCATATATGGCACAATTTGGCGGTTGGTGATTTTTAGGCAAATTCTATAGGACTCAGCCTTATAGCGGCCCCCTGTATTGTATAAACCACTCATGCATACATCGTATGATATGTGCATGACTTGTTCATGGAGCAGCACAGTTTGCGAACCATATTTCACCTAAAATATTTCACTCGCACCGCCCTACCATATATCTACTAAAATAATTTAGATGTGCATAAGCACCAGAGAGGTTTCCTATTCCATCTCGTAACACATACGGTTTAGGAGTTATGGCCCGGACACGACATACCATTTGACTATATATGGATGTAAGTCAAGGGCAGATAATTCAAAAACTAGACAAGCAGGAGTTGTCTTCCTTGTTCATGAGACATCGTCTCAGTGTGATGAATGCACCTGTGAAGTTTCATGAATATATTCCATACGGTTTAGGAGTTATGGCCCAGACACGGTTTACTATATGGTACTAAGTAAAGGGCAGATAATTCAATCACCCAAAAAGCAAGAGTTGCCTTCCTTGTTCATGACACATCCTCTCAGTGTGATGAATGCAACTGTGAAGTTTCATGAATATATTCCATACGGTTTAGGAGTTATGGCCCGGACACCGGACGAACGAACGCACGGACGAACGAACGGACGAACGGACAGGGGTAACACTTAATGCCCTTCCGGTATTCTCCGAATACGCGGGGGCATAAAAACCCCTCTTTTTATTTTTGAGCAGTAATCTAAAAAAAAAATAATAAAAAAAGGAACGATCCGCAATCCTGTGTTGCCTTGGTAACAGTAATTCCATTGTTCCTTTTGATAATATGCAATCAAACCCTTATCCAACTTAAGGCTAATGAATACACCTTTAGGAGTGGCAACTCCTACAAAAGTATTTTTGTCTCCCATGTCAATAGGGGGCAACTCTTAAAGGAAAGTATTTGCTCCTCAGAATAGGAGCAAATTCTTTCCTTTAAGAGTTGACCCCTTTTTCCATGGGGTAGCGCTTATATAAAAGCGAGCAGGAAGTTCCAAAAATCGTCTTCCTTTGAAAAATGGCGAAAAAATCTGCCAGGTGTTCCCATACCCCCTAACAGGACATCCCCTACTTTTGCAAACAGTGTGAATCCAGATTAGAGAGCTTCGTGAATCCATCTGATCAGTATCTACAATGTTTGTCATTCAGATACCGGCCCCGATGGCTCAGTTGGTAGAGTGTCCGCTCCGGGGAACAAGATGTCACGGGTTCGATCCCGGGCCGCGACATACCAAAGTCGTTAAAAATGGTACTAGCTGCTCCTCTATGGAAAACCATGGCTGTCTTAAGGTCAGTATGTGAAAGTTGGTAGACGCAGTGGTCAATATATTTGATCAAATGCATATTTTACTGGATCAGATTTATAAATCATTCAGTGGTGGAGTCATAGTATTGGGTGCAAATAACAAACGACTGTGTGCATTGGTTATGATATTTGGTCGGCGTAGCATATTATCCAATGAACTGCATATAGCAGTTGATGGTGGTGCCATAATACTGGATTCAGCGGATAATTATTGCGTGTACAAATTATAATATTTGGTTTAAATAACACAGTATTAGACTCATTCACCATTGCACTCAGTGCAATAAATATAACAGTTGGTAAATTTTTAAGCTGGTATACGTAAAGGTCAAACTATATTATTCGTTTAATATTTTACTGGGTTAAATGTATAAAATATTGGGTAGTGGCGTCATAGTATTTGATGCAGACAACATACTGGTGTATAGACTGGTTACAATATTTGGCCAGTTTTGCATTTTATTTGATCCAACACATAAAACACTTGGTGTTGGTATCATAGTAGTGGATGCATTTGTCATAATACTGAGTAAAGTGTATACAGGGATTGGTTCGACGGGCACTTTATTTGGTCAAAACATTTTAATTGGACATGTGTGATGTGAATATTACTGGGTGGAAGCAACATATTAATTTGTGCATTGATTATAATAATTGGTCAGCAACAATTTTTTTTTATCAAATGCATACACCAATGGCTGCTGATGCCATGATACTAGTCCCATCAGGCAATCTATTTTGTGTGATAATAATAGTATTTGATTTAAATACAAAGTATTTGATTCATTTGTCATACCCTTCAGTGTAGTAACTATAATACTGGATTAGAAGAGCAGTTTATTTGGTGGTAAAATATATCAATGTATATGCTCACCATATTATTGGAGTGTTTCAGCATAATAGTCAATGTAAAAGTCATAATATTTGGTCGTTTTGTCATAGCATTAGCAGCAGCTCCTCATAAAAGCCGGACCGGACTAAAACCCGGAACCGCAACGCTTTCTGGGCAACTCGTACCCACACACATAATTGATGATTTGTTCAATGAACGGACAGACGGACGGACAGACAGACACACGGGCGGGTGGAGATGAATGAATGAATGAATAAATGATAGATAGATAGATAGATAGATAGATAGATAGATAGATAGACGGACGGACGGACGGACGGACGGATGGACAAATGAACGGATGGACGACAGAGAGAGAGAGAGAGAGAGAGAGAGAGAGAGAGAGAGAGAGAGAGAGAGAATGGTTAAATGGATATTATTTTGGATACTACTTTTGATTTAATTAGCACTTCGGCTAAACATAACACCTTATTTCTGCTCAAAAACATAGATTGTGAGTACTCGTTAGAACCGCCTCACTGAGGCGGTTCTAACGAGCACCCACAATCAATGTTACTGAGGCGGTTCAAACGAGTACCCACAAACTATGTTTTGAGCAGAAATACGAAAAGTAGCCGAATTTTTTGTCTGAAAATTTTCATTTTTGGCGGTAAACTTTTCATTATATTTGAATAGGCCTGTTTTCATAATGAATCATACAGATCCCCACCCATAAATCATATATATTCTTGTTCCTTATGATAAGACACATTAAGTGACACCAGCCTGGTGGTCCCCGGTGGCCCAGGCCCACGCCTCACCCCTTTACTCCATTAAAAAGCCATATATCTCAGAAACCGTTCAGATCCCAACCCTAAACCTTATATATTCTTGTTCCTTATGATAAGATGCATTCAGTGACACCAGCCTGGGGGTCCCCCGGGCCATGCCTGGGCCCTGCCTCACCCCCTCCACTTCTTAAAAGGCCTTATATCTCAGAACTTTTACAGCGTTCCACTCGTAAACCATATATATTCTTGTTCCTTATGACAAGACACATTGAGCAACACCAGCCTGGTGGTTCCCCGGGATGCGCCGGGCCATGCCTCTCCCCTTTATTTCATTGAAAGCCATATATCTTAAAAACCGTTCAGATCCCCACCCCTAAACCATATATATTTGTGTTCCTTATGATAAGACTCATTCAGTCACACTAACCTGGGGTCTCTTTGTTCTGGGGCAATGTCCCGCCCCTCCACTTCATAAGAGACCATATATCTCAGAAGCCATTCAATTAATCCCAACCCCATAATCATATACATTCTTGTTCCTTGTTATTAAACACATTCAGTCACACCAACTTGGGCGGGGTCGGGTGGGGGATATGCAGGGGCCATTCATCTCCCCTCCACTTCATAAAAGGGTCTCATATCTAAGAATCCATACAGATCCCACCCCATAACCATATATGTTTTTGGCCCTTATAATAAGACTCATTCAGTGACAACACTCTTGGGCTTTCTTGGATGCGCCGGGACCATGCCCCAACCTCCCACTGCTTAAAATGCCTTATATCTCAGGAACCATACAGATCCCCACCTCTAAACCATATATAGTCTTTTTCAAAATATGATAAAGACGCATTTAGAGATACCAACCAAGGCTCCAATGGGTCCATGCCCAAACCCCTCTAATGCACAAAAGGCCTAATATTTCAGATACAGTCCACATGGATGCTCATTTGGGTATGGGGTGGGGTGGGGCGGGGGGGGGGGTCGTTTGGTAGACATTATAATTGGTAGAAAAAAAATCATAAGATGTTAATATATATGGCTGCCATTTTGCAGTGCCCATCTGAGTTCTGTTTTTTTTTTTTTTTTAACTCCAGTGGGTCGCCAACTTCAACAAAGGGATTTTAACACAATAGAGAAAGAACCGTCCTGCTATAGTGCATTTGAAAACTACCAGTTGTCGTTAGAGCAATATTCTAACTACATAGAATGTTACTCCATTCCCCTTTGACATAACTCTGATGCACCAGGTAAACAAAGCCGTGAAATCTGTACCTTGGTAAGTCAACTTCATATAGGATAAAGTGGGGTCGCAGGGGTATACATTATTTTTTCTTATTTGCAAAACATACTTTGTGAGCATAAATAGATTGTGAGTACTCGTTAAAACCGTCTGAATTCGGCGACTCTAATGAGTACATAATATATGTGCATCACTCGTTTTTACCGCCAAACTGAGGCGGTTCTAACTAGCACCTGCAATCTAGGCTTTGGTACGGTTCAAACGAGTACCGTCAATCTATGTGTTTTGGATCACCATGAGGTGGTTCAAACTAGTACCAACCTTCTAAGCAACTAGAAAAATGTCTGCTCCAAAAATACATTGAGGGTACTCGTTAGAATAGATTGTGTGTACTCGTTAGAACCGCATCATTGAAATGGTTCAATCGAATACCACAGATAGACAATGAGGTCTGACAAGTTACTTCAATCTGTGTTTTGAGGCGGTTCTAACGAGAACCCGGAATATATGTTCTGGAGCAGAAATAAACACACTTTTAAACGATACCGCCTCTGAAGCCACTGGGTCGATTGGGACCAAATTTCATCTGCAGTATCCTTGATTGAAAGTGTATTGGGGGAGATGGGTGGTTATAGGAAAATCGGCTCTTTAGTTTGGTTACCACGGCAACTTAGAGTGCCACAGGTTTATAATGGGTAAATTCGAAACATGGCATTTGGTGCCAAGCCATTGCAGATATTTTGACAAAACTTTTATAGAAATGTTCCTTGGATAGTCATCTACCTGATGTATGATTTTTGTGCCTACCTCTCATTTTGATTAGTTGCCATGGCGATGGACAGGCTTAAAACTGAAAAAATATTCAAAAATCAACTCCTCGGAAGCCATATGGTATTTAAGGCTGATACTGTGCAGAAAGGTTCTTTGTATAAGCTTCTACAAAATTTGTGTTTTTATTGTCATTGCTCAAGAACCTTGGAAAAATTGAAAAATGGCATTCGCTGCAGATATTTTGATTAAACTTTTACAGAAAGGTTTCTTGAATAGTGCTCTCTAGACAAGTGACTTATGTGTCAACCACTCAATTTGATAGCTTGTCATGGCAACTTAAAGTCTTAAAATATTCCATTTTGGTGACCCAGTGATAACTCCTGGGATAGATTCATGAAACTTCACAGAAGAGATGGATGCACAGACAACTGTAATATCATTTACGGCTGACCGGGTTCATAAAAGAAATCTTCAGAGCCTGTATAAGTAATTATAAGGGAAGTTTTAACGTGCCGGAGGGGGGGGGGGTGGTCACGTTACGTTAATTCCGTGACGTGTATATACTGGATAACAATGCGTAGGGATAAAGAGCTTTTCTTTCTCTTTCCTTCTAACGACACTATCTGTTTTCATTTGATAAAATGGGAACATTGAACATTGTGTATTTTGGCTCCCTATTCTAGCAGTCCGCAATATGGCCATTAACTGGTATTTTACATAGTGCCTGTCGGATATGATTGTTGTGTAGAATAGTTCTGTTCGGAAATTATTTGTCTCCCCTAAATATTGTTCATCATAACTTTTGCATGAATAACGTAAATGACATTTGTGATGTGCGTGATATGTTTTCATTTACGTTAAAATCTTGTTTTTAAATTTTACTAAGGAACTTCTACGACATATTTGCTCGACCCACATCTAGTTTCACTGCATTTGCTTACAGCAAATGCTTCAGGTTTTGTTTATGTCCCCAACTTCGGAGAAGTTGACGGAGCATATTGGTTTGACCCTGCCCGTCCGTCCATCCGTCCTTCCGCCCGTCCGAAACATTATAATGGCTTGAGCTAATATCTTGAAATTTCATATTCGGGATGAGCATGAAAACAATGGACCCGATTTTTTTTTCTTTTTCATCAGACTTGACTTTGCCATTATAACAATAGGAAAACACTGTCAACAAAATATCAGGTGAACCACTTGAATTAGGGTCCTGATATTTGGCAGACAGTTTGGGATCAATGCGTAGATGACCTGATTAAATTTTGACGAAATTCCGTAAAAAATGTATTGAGTTATACCTCATTTTTCGACTGCCATTATAACAATGGGACAACCTTACAACAAAATATCTGGATGACCGCTTGAGCTAGTTTCATGATATTTGGCATACTGTTTGGGACTAATGTGTACATGACTTGATTAACTTTTGATGAAATTCCATATCATTTTTGACTGAATTATACCTTTTTCGGACATGCATTGCAACTATAGGAAACCTTGTCAACAAAATACATGTAGAACCGATTTAGATAGGCATATGATATTTAGCATACAGTCTGGGACTAATGTGTAGATGACCTGATTGTTTTTGACGAAATTCTGTAAATTTTTGACTGAATTATGTCCGCATTTTGGACTAACGCATCGCTGCTAAAGAGAGCCTTTTCAACAAAAAATCTGGCGAACTGCTTGAGATAGTCGCATGATATTTGGCATACAGTCTGGGACTAATATGTAAGGACCTGATTAACTTTTAACGGAATTCAGTAATTTTTGACTGAATTATGCCCCTTTATAGACATGCATTGCGGCTCTAGGAAATTTTGTCAACAAAATATCTGGAGGACCCCTTGAGCTAGGCTCATGATATTTGGCAGAGCTAGGCTCATGATATTTGGCATACTGTTTTGGACCAATGTGTAGATGACCTAATTAACTTTAAAAAAAAAATTGTTAATGTTTTCCTGAATTATGCCCCTTTTTGGACGTAACTAGACTGATGATATTTGGCAGGTGGCCTTGAGAAACCTTGTTGAACTTTGGCATTTTATCCATACTTTACAGACAAGCATATAGTTGGGGGCCTAGTGTTTTACAAACACATTTTCTAGTTTTATTTATGATAGAAATAGTTACCATCGGCAGAGCGTCCCCCTTTTAGATATGATCAGGCAAATCCTGCTAGGTACGTCTGACTTAACTTAGCATAATGAATTATGTAGAAATCTGGCGTCTAACAGATAAAAGCAAGGTTTTCCCTCTCTATAAAACTGGCTAGAATATTATTGATTTGTTTGGTATTTCAGAGCAAACGATATTAAATCTATTTACTTTTTTCTCTCTTTTTTCTTTAAACGGATTACATATCAGTCAACGCGATGGCTGTTAATTTAGTTTGTTTGACAACGCATGATGAGCGATACGCTGCCTTCACATCGATCCTCGATGCTCTACCTTCGATTGTCGATGCTCGTGAAACATCTCTAATAGAAACAGAACGGCTTTTTTCTTAGACCCTTTCTTTCTGATTGTAGAGAAGGCATAAAAAGCTGCTCTATATCAATTTATTACTTTGAGATAATATCCTCAAAATGGTTTGACAATCTTTTTAACGACATGAGACAGCTTGTCAAAATGTATTGTGAATGTATGACATTTTTTCCGATGAAGATGATATCTCCCAGTTGTATGATTTACCATATACATGTACCAAAACGCTGAAATGACTTTTCGCGAAACTTAAGACAGTAACATCTTTTCTTTTAGACTGGCCTCAAATGTCTCTAATCCTGAAACCCACGGAAAAGCAATCAGTGCAATCATAAAATACTGAAGACGTTGACCAGAAAATATCACAATGACAATACACAACCTACCAATGGAACAAAGAACAAATCTCGAATATAATAGATATCAAACAAAAAGCAAAGCAATCAGCTCTCTCTTCCCCATCAAGGCGATCACGATGCTAGAAAAACAGAATAAAGCACCAATCCCCAAAACAGGACTATATATACACACACACCATTTTGATAAACTGTCGCATCATTATAGGGATTCTATCATTACAGGGATTGTAAAACTATCTTAAGGTAATAAATTGCGTTTCTTTCATTTCTCTGCAGTCAAGATTAAAGCTTATCAGAACAAACCTTTTCGGCTTCTGTTAAGTAAAGTATTGTTAATGCATTCCAACTACACGGGTGTCTAATCGACTTGAATATGTCGACAAGAAGTGTCGATAAAGTCCAGAAAGTGACTTCAGAGCTGTATTGATTTTATATGCAATAAAAAAGAATGCACTGCATATGCTTTTCTGCGACACATGTATTAAATACCATATTATATATCAGCAGATACCTATAATGCATAAAAATGTAAGCGTTGTTAAAATATCACATTCTTCATTAGCGTAATGGAAGCTAAAACATCGCAGTGGGTATGCTACTACTTATGCAAAAATTGCTGGGGTACAAAACTTTTGCAAAGCACCTGTACAGTCTGGTAGTGGGTGTGTATGTAGTAGAACAGTAGTGTACAGTCTGATAAAGGGCATGTATGTAGTAAAACAGTAGTGAATAGTCTGATAGTGGGCATGTATGCAGTAGAACAGTAGTGTACAGCCTGATAGTGGGCGTGTATGTAGTAGACCAGTAGTGTACAGTCTGATAGTTGGCGTGTATGTAGTAGAACAGTAGTGTACAGTCTGATAGTGGGCGTGTATGTAGAATAACAGTAGTGTACAGTCTGGTAGTGGGCGTGTATGTAGTAGGACAGTAGTGGACAGTCTGATAGTGGGCAAGTATGTAGTAGGACAGTAGTGTAGTCTGATAGTGGGCATATATGTAGTAGGACAGTAGTGTACAGTCCGGTAGTGGGCGTGTATGTAGGAAAACAGTAGTGTACAGTCTAAAAGTGGGCGTGTATGTAGTAAAACAGTAGTGTACAGTCTAAAAGTGGGCGTGTATGTAGTAGAACAGTAGTATACAGCCTGATAGGGGCGTGTATGTAGTAGAACAGTAGTGTACAGTTTGATAGTGGGCGTGTATGTAGTAGAACAGTAGTGTACAGTCTGGCAGAGGGCGTGTATGTAGTAGGACAGTAGTGTTCAGTCTGATAGTGGACACGTATGTAGTAGGACCGTAGTGTACAGTCTGATAGTGGGCATGTTTGTACTAGGACAGTAGTGTACAGTCTGATAGTGGGCATGTTTTTAGGAATAAAGTAGTGTACAGTCCGGTAGTGGGCGTGTATGTAATAAAACAGTAGTGTACAGTCCGATAGTAGGCGTGTATTTAGTAGAACAGAAGTGTACAGTATGGTACTGGACATGTATCTAGTAGAACAGTAGTGTACAGTCTGATAGTGGGCGTGTATGTAGTAGAACAGTAGTGTACAGTTTGATAGTGGGCGTGTATGTTGTAGAACAGTAGTGCACAGTCTGGCAGTGGGCGTGTATGTAGTAGGACAGTAGTGTACAGTCTGATAGTGGGCACGTATATAGTAGGACCGTAGTGTACAGTCTGATAGTGGGCATGTATGTTAAAGAACAATAGTGTACAGTCTGATATTGGGCATGTTTCTAGTAGGAAAGTAGTGTACAGTCTTGTAGTGTGCATGTATGAAGTAAAACAGTAGTGTACAGTCTGATAGTGGGCGTGTATGTAGAAGAACAGTAGTGAACATTGTGATAGTCAGCTTTTATGTAGTATAGCAGTAGTGTACAGTCTGATAGGCGGCGTGTATGTAGTAGAACAGTAGTGTACAGTTGGATAGTGGATGTGTTAAGTAGAAGAACAGTTGTGTACAGTCTAGCAGTGGGCATGTATGTAGTAGGACAGTAGTGTACAGTCTGATAGTGGGCGTGTATGCACTAGAACAGTAGTGCACAGTATGGTAGTGGGCGTGTATGTAGTAGAACAGTAGTGTAGTCTGTTAATGGGCGTGTATGCAGTAGAACAGTAGAGTACAGTCTGATAGTGGGCGTGTATGTAGTAGAACAGTAGTGTACAGTTTGATAGTGGGCGTGTATGTTGTAGAACAGTAGTGCACAGTCTGGCAGTGGGCGTGTATGTAGTAGGACAGTAGTGTACAGTCTGATAGTGGGCACGTATGTAGTAGGACCGTAGTGTACAGTCTGATAGTGGGCATGTATGTACTAGGACAATAGTGTACAGTCTGATAGTGGGCATGTTTCTAGTAGGAAAATAGTGTACAGTCTTGTAGTGTGCGTGTATGAAGTAAAACAGTAGTGTACAGTCTGATAGTGGGCGTGTATGTAGAAGAACAGTAGTGAACATTGTGATAGTCAGCTTTTATGTAGTATAGCAGTAGTGTACAGTCTGATAGGCGGCGTGTATGTAGTAGAACAGTAGTGTACAGTTGGATAGTGGACGTGTTAGTAGAAGAACAGTTGTGTACAGTCTGGCAGTGGGCATGTATGTAGTAGGACAGTAGTGTACAGTCTGATAGTGGGCGTGTATGCACTAGAACGGTAGTGCACAGTGTGGTAGTGGGCGTGTATGTAGTAGAACAGTAGTGTAGTCTGTTAATGGGCGTGTATGCAGTAGAACAGTAGAGTACAGTCTGATAGTGGGCGTGTATGTAGTAAAACAGTAGTGTACAGTCCGGTAGTAGGCGTGTAAGAAGTAGAACGGTAGTGTACAGTCTGGTAGTGGACATGTATGTAGTAAAACAGTAGTGTACAGTCTGATAGTGAGCGTGTATGCACTAGAACATTAGTGCACAGTCTGGTAGTGGGCGTGTATGTAGTAGAACAGTAGTGTAGTCTGTTAGTGGGCGTGTATGCAGTTGCACAGTAGAGTACAGTCTGATAGTGGGCGTGTTTGTAGTAAAACAGTAGTGTAAGTCTGATAGTGGGTGTGTATGTAGTAGAACAGTAGTGTACAGTCTGGTAGTGGGCGTGTATGTAGTAGGACAGTAGTGTTCAGTCTTATAGTGGGCGTGTATGTAGTAGAACAGCAGTGTACAGTCTGATAGTGGACATATATGTAGTAGAACAGTAGTGTACAGTCTGATAGTAGGCGTGTATGTAGTAGATCAGTAGTGTATAGTCTGGTAGTGGGCATGTATGTAGTAGAACAGTTAGAAAGTTTCGTATAGCGGGCAGGTATGTAGTAGAACAGTAGTATACAGTCTGATATTGAGCGTGTATATGATAGAACAGCAGTGTACAGTCTGATAGTATGCGTGTATGTAGTACAACAGTAGTGTACAGTCTGATAGTGGACGTTTATGTAGCAGAACAGTAATGTACAGTCTGCTAATGGGCGTGTATATCGCAGAACAGTAGTGTACACTCTGACAATGGGCGTTTTTATAGTAGAATAGTAGTGTACAGTCTGATAGCGGGCGTGTATGTAGTAGGACATTAGTAAACATTCTGATAGTGGGCGTGTATGTAGTAGAACAGTAGCATACAGGGTGATAGTGGGCACATATGTAGTAGAACAATAGTACAGTCTGATAGTGAGGGTGTATGTAGTAGAACAGTAGTGTACAGTCTGATAGTGAGCGTGTACGTAGTAGGACAGTAGTGTACAGTCTGATAATGGTCGTGTATGAAGTAGAACAAAAGTGTACAGTCTGGTAGTGGGCCTGTAGGTAGTAGAACAGAAGTGTACAGTATGGTATTGGACATGTATGTAGTAGAACAGTAGTGTACAGTCTGATAGTGGACGGGTATGTAGTAGAACAGTAGTTTACAGTTTAATAGTGGGCGTGTATGTATTAGAACAGTAGTGTAAAGTCTGACAGAGGGCGTGTATGTAGTAGGACAGTAGTGTACAGTCTGATAGTGGGCATGTTTCTAGGAGGAATGTAGTGTACAGTCCGGTAGTGGGCGTGTATATAGTAAAACAGTAGAGTACAATCCGATAGTTGGCGTGTATGTAGTAAACAAGTATTGTACATTGTGATAGTGAGCTTGTATGTAGTGGAACAGTAGTGTAGTCTGATAGTGGGCGTGTATGTAGTAGAACAGTAGTGTACAGTTTGATAGTGGGCGTGTATGAATTAGAACAGTAGTGCACAGTCTGGCAGTGGGCGTGTATGTAATAGGACAGTAGTGTACAGTCTGATAGTGGGCACGTATATAGTAGGACCGTAGTGTACAGTCTGATAGTGGGCATGTATATACTAGGACAGTAGTGTACAGTCTGATAGTGGGCATGTTTCTAGTAGGAAAGTAATGTACAGTCCGGTAGTGTGCGTGTATGTAGTAAAACTGTAGTGTACAGTCTGATAGTTGGCGTGTATGTAGTAAAACAGTAGTGTACAGTCCGGTAGTAGGCGTGTAAGAAGTAGAACGGTAGTGTACAGTCTGGTAGTGGACATGTATGTAGTAAAACAGTAGTGTACAGTCTGATAGTGAGCGTGTATGCACTAGAACATTAGTGCACAGTCTGGTAGTGGGCGTGTATGTAGTAGAACAGTAGTGTAGTCTGTTAGTGGGCGTGTATGCAGTTGAACAGTAGAGTACAGTCTGATAGTGGGCGTGTTTGTAGTAAAACAGTAGTGTAAGTCTGATAGTGGGTGTGTATGTAGTAGAACAGTAGTGTACAGTCTGGTAGTGGGCGTGTATGTAGTAGGACAGTAGTGTTCAGTCTTATAGTGGGCGTGTATGTAGTAGAACAGCAGTGTACAGTCTGATAGTGGACATATATGTAGTAGAACAGTAGTGTACAGTCTGATAGTAGGCGTGTATGTAGTAGATCAGTAGTGTATAGTCTGGTAGTGGGCATGTATGTAGTAGAACAGTTAGAAAGTGTCGTATAGCGGGCAGGTATGTAGTAGAACAGTAGTATACAGTCTGATATTGAGCGTGTATATGATAGAACAGCAGTGTACAGTCTGATAGTATGCGTGTATGTAGTACAACAGTAGTGTACAGTCTGATAGTGGACGTTTATGTAGCAGAACAGTAATGTACAGTCTGCTAATGGGCGTGTATATCGCAGAACAGTAGTGTACACTCTGACAATGGGCGTTTTTATAGTAGAATAGTAGTGTACAGTCTGATAGCGGGCGTGTATGTAGTAGGACATTAGTAAACATTCTGATAGTGGGCGTGTATGTAGTAGAACAGTAGCATACAGGGTGATAGTGGGCACATATGTAGTAGAACAATAGTACAGTCTGATAGTGAGGGTGTATGTAGTAGAACAGTAGTATACAGTCTGATAGTGAGTGTGTACGTAGTAGGACAGTAGTGTACAGTCTGATAATGGTCGTGTATGAAGTAGAACAAAAGTGTACAGTCTGGTAGTGGGCCTGTAGGTAGTAGAACAGAAGTGTACAGTATGGTATTGGACATGTATGTAGTAGAACAGTAGTGTACAGTCTGATAGTGGACGGGTATGTAGTAGACCAGTAGTTTACAGTTTAATAGTGGGCGTGTATGTATTAGAACAGTAGTGTACAGTCTGACAGAGGGCGTGTATGTAGTAGGACAGTAGTGTACAGTCTGATAGTGGGAATGTTTCTAGGAGGAATGTAGTGTACAGTCCGGTAGTGGGCGTGTATGTAGTAAAACAGTAGAGTACAATCCGATAGTTGGCGTGTATGTAGTAAACAAGTAGTGTACATTGTGATAGTGAGCTTGTATGTAGTGGAACAGTAGTGTAGTCTGATAGTGGGCGTGTATGTAGTAGAACAGTAGTGTACAGTTTGATAGTGGGCGTGTATGAATTAGAACAGTAGTGCACAGTCTGGCAGTGGGTGTGTATGTAATAGGACAGTAGTGTACAGTCTGATAGTGGGCACGTATATAGTAGGACCGTAGTGTACAGACTGATAGTGGGCATGTATATACTAGGACAGTAGTGTACAGTCTGATAGTGGTCATGTTTCTAGTAGGAAAGTAATGTACAGTCCGGTAGTGTGCGTGTATGTAGTAAAACTGTAGTGTACAGTCTGATAGTGGGCGTGCATGTAGTAGAACAGTAGTGTACATTGTGATAGTGAGCTTGTATATAATAGAGCAGTAGGGTACAGTCTGATAGTGGGCGTGTATGTAGTAGAACAGTAGTGTACAATTTGATAGTGGTGTGTATGTAGTAAAACAGTTGTGTACAGTCTGGCAATGGGAGTGTATGTAGTAGGACAGTAGTGTACAGTCTGACAGTGGACATGTATGTATTAGGACCGTAGTGTACAGACTGATATAGGGCACGTATGTAGTAGGACAGTAGTGTAAAGTCCTGAAGTGTGCGTGTATGAAGTAAAACAGTAGTGTACAGTCTGATAGTGGGCGTGTATGCACTAGAAGAGTAGTGCACGGTCTGGTCGTGGGCGTGTATGTAGTAGAACAGTAGTGTAGTCTGATAGTGGGCGTATATGCAGTAGAACAGTAGAGTACAGTCTGACAGTGGTCGTGTATGTTGTAAAACAGTAGTGTACAGTCTGATAGTGGGTGTGTATGTAGTAGAACAGTAGTGTACAATCTTGTAGTGGGTGTGTATATAGTTGGACAGTATTTTACAGTCTGACAGTGGGCATGTATGTAATAGGGCAGTAGTGTACCGTCTGGTAGTGGGCGTGTATGTACTAGGACAGTAGTGTACAGTCTTATAGTGGGCGTATTTGTAGCAGAACAGTAGTGTACAGTCCGGTAGTGGGCGTGTATGTAGTAGAACAGTAGTGTACAGTCTGATAGTGGACATATATGTAGTAGAACAGCAGTGTACAGTCTGATAGTGGGCGTGTATGCAGTAGATCAGTAGTGTACAGTCTGGTAGTGGGCATGTATGTAGTAGAACAGTAAGAAAGTCTCGTATAGCGGGCAGGTATGTAGTAGAACAGTTGCATACTGTCTGATATTTAGCGTGTATATAATAGCACAGTAGTGTACAGTCTGATAGTAGGCGTGTATGTAGTACAACAGATTGGTACAGTCTGATAGTGGGCGTGTATGTAGCAGAACAGTAATGTACAGTCTGCTAGTGGGTGTGTATTAAGCAGAACAGTAGTGTACACTCTGATCATGGGCGTGTATGTAGTAGAACAGTAGTATACAGGGTGATAGTGGGCACATATGTAGTAAAACAATAGTACAGTCTGATAGTGAGCGTGTATGTAGTAGAACAGTAGTGTACAGTCTGATAGTGAGCGTGTATGTAGTAGGACAGTAGTGTACAGTCTGATAGTGGTCGAGATGAAGTAGAATAGAAGTGTACAGTCTGGTAGTGGGCCTGTAGGTAGTAGAACAGAAGAGTACAGTATGGTGCTGGACATGTATTTAGTAGAACAGTAGTGGACAGTCTGATAGTGGACGGGTATGTAGTAGAACAGAAGTGTTTAGTCTGGTAGTGGGCGTGTTTGTATAAGAACAGTCGAAAACAGTCGTATAGTGGACGTGTATGTAGTGGAACAGTAGTATACAGTCTGATAGTGAGCGTGTGTGTAGTAGAACAGTAGTGTATAGTCCGATAGTGGGCGTGTATGTAGTATAACAGTAGTGTACAGTCTGATAGTGAGAGTGTATGTAGTAGAACAGTAGAAAAAAGGGTGAGAGTGGGCACATATGTAGTAGAACAGTAGTGTACAGTCTGATAGTGGGCGTATATGTAGTAGAACAGTAGTGTACAGTCTGATTGTGGGCGTGTATGTAGTAGAACAGAAGTGTACATTCTGATAGTGGGCGTGTATGTAGTAGGACAGTAGTTTACAATCTGGTAGAGGGCGTGTATGAAGTAGAACAGAAGTAAACAGTCTGATAGTGTGTGTGTATGTAGTAGAACGGTAGTGTACATTCTGGTAGTGGGCATGTATGTAGTAGAACGGTAGTATACAGGGTGATAGTGGGCTGCATTTAGTAGAAAAGTATTGTACAGTCTGATAGTGGGTGTGTATGTAGTAGAACAGTAGTGTACATTCTTGTAGTGGGCGTGTATGTAGTACAACAGTAGTGTACAGTCTGATAGTGGTTTTGTATGTAGTAGGACAGTAGTGTACAGTCTGATAGTGGGCGTGTATGTAGTAGAACAGTAGTGTACAGTCTGATAGTGGGCGTGTATGTAGTAGAACAGTAGTGTACTGTCTGATATTCGGCGTTTATGTAGTAGAACAGTAGTGTACAGTCTGATAGTGGGCGTGTATGTAGTAGAACAGTAGTAACCAGTCTGATAGTGGGCGTGGGTGTTGTAGAACAGTAGTAAACAGTCTGACAGTGGGCGTGTATGTAGTACAACAGTAGTTTACAGGGTGATAGTGGACACATATGTTGTCAATAGTGTTCAGTCTGGTAGTGGTCGTGTATGTAGTAGAACATTAGTGTACAGTCTGGTGCTGGACATGTATTTAGTAGAACAATAGTGTTCATTCTAAGAGTGGACGTGTATGTAGTAGGAAAGTAGTGTTCAGTCTGGTAGTTGGCGTGTATGTGGTAGAACAGTCGTAAACAGTCGTATAGTGGGCGTATATGTAGAAGAACAGTAGTATACAGTCTGATAGTGAGCGTGTATGTAGTAGAACAGTAGTGTACAGTCTGGTAGTGGGCGCGTATGTACTAGAACAGTAGTGTACAGTCTGATAGTTGGCGTGTATGTAGTAGAACAGTAGTGCACAGTCTGATAATGAGCGTGTTTATAGTAGAACAGTAGTAAATAGGTTGATAGTGGGCCCATGTGTAGTAGAACAGTAGTGTACAGTCTGATAGTCGGCGTGTATGTAGTAGAACAGTAGTGTACAGTTTGATAGTGGGCGTTTATGTAGTAGAACAGTAGTGTACATTCTGATAGTGGGCATGTATGTAGCAGAACAGTAGTGTACAGTCTGATAGTGGGCGTGTGTAGTAGGACAGTAGTGTACAGTGTGGTTGAAGGCGTGTATGAAGTAAAACAGTAGTGTAAGTCTGGTAGGGGGTGTATGTAGTAGAACAGTAGTATATAGCATAGTAGTGGGCGTGTATGTAGTAGAACAATAGTGAGCAGTTTGATAGTGGGCATGTATGTAGTAGAACAGTAGTATATAGGGTGATAGTGGGCGTGTATGTAGTAGAACAGTAGTGTACAGTCTGATAGTGGGCGTGTATGTAGTAGAACAGTAGTGTACAGTCTGATAGTGGGCGTGTAGGTAGTAGTACAGTAGTGCA
Source organism: Lucinisca nassula (assembly GCA_963580285.1). Lineage (NCBI taxonomy): Eukaryota > Metazoa > Mollusca > Bivalvia > Lucinida > Lucinidae > Lucinisca > Lucinisca nassula. The sequence continues at coordinate 99,687,690 of OY757019.1, forward strand.
TAGTCTGGTAGTTGGCGTGTATGTAGTAGAACAGTAGTGTACAGCTTGATAGTGGACATGCATGTAGTAGAAAAGTAGTATACAGGGTGATAGTGGGCGTGTATGTAGTAGAATAGTAGTGTACAGTCTGATAGTGAGCGTGTATGTAGTAGAGCAGTTGTATACAGGGTGATAGTGGGCGTGTGTGTAGTAGAACAGTAGTGTACAGTCTGATAGTGGGCGTGTATGTAGTAGAACAGTAGTCTACAGTCTAATAGTGGGTGTGTATGTAGTAGGACAGTAGTGTACAGTCTGATAGAGGGCGTGTATGTAGTAGAGTAGTGTACAGTCTGATAGTGGGTGTGTATGTGGTAGAAAAGTAGTGTACAGTCTGGTAGCGGGCGTGTATGTAGTAGAACAGTTGCGTACAGTCGGATAGTGGGCGTGTATGAAGTAGAACAGTAGTATACAGTGTGATAGTTGGCGTGTATGAAGTATGACAGTAGTGTCAAAAAGTGAAGTTTTTGTTGTTGGACGACCGACTCGCACAGCTGAACCTTCTAAGTGGTATTACCAGTATCAAGTTTTCAGTCAGATTCAGCTCTGCCAGAAAGTAATCTGCATCCACAACTATTTCTAAAGCCTCGGTGATCGGGGGCCTAAAATTGACAAGAGAGACACAAAAAAAAAGTCGAATGGGAAGGTGAAGACTCCCGTTGCCCCTATGTCGACTAACACTGATGTAACCCATATAATCACCATTAGGCCCACACTCATTGGGGCTTTAGAAAAAGATGTGGTTGCAAATTTCTTCCTGACCGGCAGAACAAGCCGACCGAAAACGTGATACTGGTAATACCTCTAAGCAGGTCTAAGCCAGCCCAGCTAAAGTTGTGCGTGTCAGGCCGTCCATTAACAAAACTACATTTTTGTTTCAGCGGACGGTAGCTCTTTGAATGTCATTTCATCCCACAGTCGCGTAAAAGTGCCACGAAAGAGAGAAGCAACGTCTCCAAACTGACCTAAACATGTGTTGACGGGGACGTAAAACCTCCATCAAAACAAAACAAAAAACTCCCTCTCAAGCTCTTGGAAGGGTGTGTGGATGTGGCCAAACAGCCGACATCGCTCAATCCAATGTATGGTCCACAAACGCGACAAACGCCGGGTTCTTCTAAGTCCTCGATTCTGCCCTCAATTACGTACCAGTAGCGCTAAAATTGCTGCATGGCACTCTTCTCCTTTCTGCAGCCTTTTTCCGAGAGCAGCAGCCAGTAACCGTTTGGGAGGATAGCCATAAAGAAGAGATGTGCTGACGGCAAGCTCTGGTAGCACTCTGTCGAAAAAGGAGGTATAACTCAGTACATTTTTACGGAATTTCGTCAAAAGTTAATCAGGTCATCTACGCATTGATCCCAAAATGTCTGCCAAATATCAGGACCCTAACTCAAGCGGTTCACCTGATATTTTGTTTACAGTGTTTTCCTATTGTTAGAATGGCAAAGTCAAGTCTGATGAAAAAGAAAAAAATCTGCATTGTTTTCATGCTCTTCCCAAATATGAAATTTCAAGATATTAGCTCAAGCCATTATAATGTTTCGGACGGGTGGAAGGACGGGTGGACGGACAGACAGGACCAAACAAATATGCCTCGTCAACTTCTCCGAGTCCGGGGACATAAACAAAACCTGAAGCATTTGCTGTAAGCAAATGCAGTGGCAAATGCAGTGAAACTAGATGTAGGTCGAGCAAATATGTCGTAAAAGTTCCTTAGTAAAATTTAAAAACAAGATTTTAACGTAATTGAAAACATCACGCACATCACAAATGTCATTTACGTTATTCATGCAAAAGTTATGATGAACAATATTTAGGGGAGACAAATAATTTCCGGAACAGAACTATTCTACACAACAATCATATCCGACAGGCACTATGTAAAATAGCAGTTAATGGCCATATTGCGGACTGCTCGAATAGGGAGCCAAAATACACAATGTTCAATGTTCCCATTTTATCAAATGAAAACAGATAGTGTCGTTAGAAGGAA